>OY728133.1:1967944236-1968539236 GCA_963277665.1 Viscum album
TAGAATAAGTATCAACCAGATTATTCCCATGTGATCCACTATGATGATGTTCAAATTGAACCTAACACTTAAATGATTGAAAATCATGTTCAGATAGTGGATTGATAGGATAAAGTGTTCTGTGGAAATATGATACTATCGGTTTAAGTGTGATAGTTGTGTGGAATAAAAAATCATGATATAAGGGAGTGAGAAGTTTTTATGATAAATAAATGGCTTTATCTCTATTTGGTTTTTTTAAACTCAGCTATTCTTGGTATAGAATGTTTCCTAGTGGGGAAAATTGTGACACTCTTTAGTCCATTGGTATTTTTAATTGTGATTTTATTTAATCATTTATGAGGTTATGGATCCTTTCAGGATTCATTAGTTGAAATTTTAGATCTTGGGGAAAACATGACAAGAATATAGTTTGATCGCATTGTTATTAGTAACTGTGCAGTAACCATTTGATATTATTTTGTCAATTCCAGAAGTTATTTTCACAACGGGAGCATGGTTTTTCAAACCATGTGAGTCACTAGGAAAATCATTTAGATGTTTTCCTTTGGTTTCAAAGGCTATCACATGTACTGATAATGGTTTTCAAAAACATGAATCTATTTCAAAGAAATCATGGGATGTTTTTTAAGGACTTTGGTTTCCACATGATTGGCATACAACTTTTCTATCCATACAACATGATTGTGTGACTTGATCCAAAAATATTAAAATGGAAAACTACCACACTACAATTAGTTTTTTTTAATAATAATATTCCATAAATCCCTCATTATCTTAAACTAACCCCTACATTATTTTCTAGAAGACACTCCACTAGATTCCTTGGTGATCCTCGAGCATTTTTGGGATATATCATCAAGGTATGTGAATTTTAATTCTTGGTTCATCCTATTTTCCCTGGATATTTTTTATATCTCTTCCCCTTATCTCATTGGATCCCTAAAAGATTTGATTTATGAATCTATAGGGTTTTATGTGGATTTGGTGGTTTTTATCTTAGATCTAGACTATTGAGGAACCAATCTATTCATTTCCAAATACCTGTTTGAAGGATGCATCATTCTATATACTGATATGGTAGGTTTCTCTATCTTATATTATGTCCCTTAGAAATATTGTTGTTCCATTTATCTCTTTATGTTTTGATTTATGAAACACTATTCATTGATATTTTATGGAAATGAAAGGTGTTTTTAGAATGGGTTATTTTTTAAAACTAGATCTTCTTCACATTATGTATTTTATAAAATTCTAGAAATATAGTTTTTAAATAGAAAATGTTTTTTAAGTATTGAAGCAGTGTTATATCATAATAAAAAATGTTTCATAAAATTTGGGAATTGTTTTCATCAAAATCATTGATGATATATATAACTCTAAAAGACCATATGGTATGGGGAGAAACTAATAATATAAAAACTTTAGTGGAGTAAGCTATAAATTGGGTAGGTTATTATATTTACATGGTTTCTAGTGGGTTTCCTTAATATGGTACTAAGGATACCATACTTTTTTATTCACTTATTCCATCTATAATTCCTTTTTATTTCTTAGTTATGTACCCCCACATAATGTATATTTTCCTTTGTTTCTTTTTAGATAAATCCAGTTCATGTTTATATGATATTATTATTTTTCCGTTTAATATTGATATTGATTCTTGAAAATCTAGTTTATTCGTCTACTTCTAACTTATGGATAAATATATATCATGTTTTTTAATATTATAAATTTCTTGTGAAAATAAAACCAATGTTTTATTTTATATAGAAAATTATTTATTTTGAAATGTTTTAGAATCTATTTTCTACAATATGTAGTAGATAAACATTTATAGACATTGTATGTAATATTTGGTAGTGTCCTACTAATATTTAGACTACACACACTAATTTTTACATTGGTAATTTAGAGACTTGGTTTTATAGGAGATAGTTAAAGGGAATAGTTTGATGTTGATGATGAATCTCTCAAATCATGTTTCCTTTCAGTGGTTTGGGGATTGCGGTGACATATGGTCACATTAAGATGGAACCGTGGGTTGATTCGGGTTCAATTTTTTCTTCCTTTCATCATGTTTGTTTATAACATAATATTAAACTATGTGATGCTACATTTATAGTTTGGTTGTTTTGATATATGATGAATTTTGGATATCTAGTTGTATAATCTGATCATTCTGTTAATATCATATACCAATTAAGGGAGAAATTGTTCCCATATATCATTATATGATACTCTAATAATTATCAAAATCCAATGAAAATTAGAAATTCACTTAGGTACTTATGGCAGGACAAATCGAGTGACAATATGATTTTACCTAGTTTAGTCAATTATAAACCTTGTCTACTCCAAATCATTTTTTAAACCCTCATACCAATTTTCGGGAAAGAATTGGGAACCAAAAAATTATAAAAATCATTAAATAACCCATATTTTTTTGGGTACCTAATCATAAATACCAAATTCAAAAACCAACAGTGATAATTCAAAACTAAACTACTGCCGTGGGAACATCTAGTCAACTATAATCCCTGTATATCACACAAACCTCAAAAGGATCCCTACATCAAGGTATGTCACCATCGAGTCCAATTTTTCATACATGTCATTTATTACATAAGAAAATTAAAATAATATTCATCTCACTACCATTTTCCACTTTTCTAATATTCACCACCCCAAATAGAAACAAACATAACCAGAACTATATTATTGAATCAACTTCTACAAAAATCAGGATCACCAAGAAGTCTCCAAACATTTTTTCCATTGATGTCAGAAGTCATTTAGGTGAACAATTCACTGGAGCTCAATCCCTTCTCCGAAAAAACAAATTTGTCTTCCATTGTAAAATAATCTAAAAAATAGAATATTGATACACACCAACAATATAACTAAAAAACTACCATCAAAGGAGAGGAATACCACATATATAAAATAAAACACCATCATATGTCATGGATCCGGTACCATCCTCAGATTCTCAATAAACACACCCCTATCTGCCATGATATCCCCACACCATACCAATATGGGGACCATAACAAAGGGTCAAGATGAAAGAGAATAAAGGAAGTGATCTAAGGATTAAATTGTGATCCATGACCACAAGAATAGAACTAGAGAAACCAAAAAAAGAAATACAGAACACCAAAAAGAGGGGAATAAAACTGGTATCTAGAAGGGAAAATCAAGTGAGATTAAGAAACCCAAAGAAAAGAAAAATTTCCACACCAATGCTCCACCTTAACCAACCTAATCCTCCATCAAACCATTGCACTGGACCGAGATCAGGTCAACTAGGATAGAAAATATGGAAATGGAATAAGAGGCGGGGTTCTGAACCATCATCCATAGAAACCCAAGAAAATAACTAACATATCTATGAAAATGCCTAATATAAGAAGTATCCCGCTATTTATTTCTTAGGTTGAAGTGGTCACCCTAGTGAGGAAACCTAGTCATGTGTTCTCCATAGTTGGGAGGCCTCCAAGATATTACTTAGTTTAGTGATTCCATAGTGTGTCATTTTATATGGGGTTTTAACTATAGTATTATATAAAAAAAATAAGAAGTGGTATCCCTTGAGGTTTTTAATTTTTTGGACATTCAAGTATCATAATGACCCTCTTTTTGACTTAATTACCTATGATTTTTAGATTAATTAAGCAATAATAAGGGTTGTTAAAGACATGGGGGCACAATGCTCTATGGATTCATTTCACATTACATTGGAAAAGGTGTTAAATGAGGACCCATTAGAGTATATTTATATTCCATGGGTAACCAAGTAAAATGGATCACCCTAGAGAAAATCATGAGCATGCAAGTTCGGTTCACAAAATTCGGTAGGGCACATGACAAGGGAACATGAGTAGGGAATGAAACCAAAATTCATGAGGCGTAAAAATGATATAGGTGAAGGAAAGTAAGGAAAAATGTCATGTCAACCATCCATAGAGACTAGGGTTAAGTATTTGGGCACATTCATGGACCTAAAAACCTTATGATATTAATCTAACTTCAAATGTTAATAACCATTTATTTGGGGGTCAATTTGGGATCCACAGCTAGTCAAATTGATGCTTTAAAAATGAAATATTCTCATATCTATGGATAAATGCATAAAAGGAGTACTTTAAGGATAAAAAGTGATAATAAGTTATTCAAAAATAATTTTCACAATCCTAATATAGATTTTCATTCGCAAAAAAAATTAAATACAATATCTAATCTTGGTGGGAGGCTCTCACCGCCACATCATCAGACTAAATAATGTTTTTGAGGAATATTCATCACTATGTGTGTAAGTACTCATTTAGTACATGGTTAATTATTCACATAAAAATATTCTTCCAAGATTGTGATCTAGTTTTGTTATCTGAGAATGAATTGTATCATGTCCTCCATGGAAAATTTCATGGCACACATTTCTCTATTCTAAAAAAACTCAATAAATTTAAATTAACATTGAAGAATAATATATATATATATATGGTACGATCGATTATTGATTAACTATGTTATTGAGGGGTTTCCCCATGATTGGGACTATGATTCTGTGTATTTTATCAACAACATATTTCATTTTCATTATATGAGAAAATCTATATATAAAAGTAGATTATTAGTGAAATATCATAAATAGAGATTCATAGTCAAATAATATCTTTTAAAAGTAAATTATTGCACATTGGGCTCAACATTTTTTATTTCTGAAACCCCTTAATTCCCTTTTTGGTTTGGGTTTTTTAGGGTGTGTGTATTAAAACTGTGAGGATGAGAGGATGAATAATCCCAAGAAGGGGACTGTTTTCTTGTCTTTTAACCTCATATATATTTTTATATATTCATGAAATCATTATTAATAAAATATTAGATTAACTTTTTCTAAAAATTATGGATTAAAAAATATTCATATTATAGAATGTAGAACATTGAATTTTTTTATCTCATATTTGAAAATATCAATTCATTAAACTATAGTTTAAAGTTTTATACATTTTCACTTGAGAATTTAAAATTTTCTAGGAAAAAATAACAGATAAGGAGAGGTGTAAGGTTCAATGAGGTTAGTATTTTTTAAATAGAGTTTATCATATATATTCCTTGTGGGGGAATCAAATCCCATGTTTTTTGATATCAAAGTTTAAATCCATATTAAAAGGTGTGACACTTAAAGGGATGAGGATTACAATTTTTTGTTGAGTAAAAAGGAAACTTATATAGTATTTTTTCTTATAATTAAGGATTATGGAATTATTTTTAAGGTAATATGACACTAAGAAATGTGTTATGTCATTTATGATTGTGAAAAAATGAACAATTTTGTACCTATTAAGGTTATGAAACCAAACTCCACTATAGTTTACGGTGGTAAAATTAGGACTACTGGGTGGAAAGTTCATATAAATAGCATAAGGAAAGGACCTATGGACAAGAAGGACTAGAATATCTGGTTATTAGATTAACTCTATGAGGGTGTGGGAATTAAGTGAATTTGATATCCCTTAATAAGTAATGATCTATGATCATGGTGGTGGTGGCTGAAAACATTATTATTTTCACTAACAATGGCTCACAAATACATGCTGCCTTAAAAGGATCATTCTAGAGTTAAAGAAAAATATAAGAATAACACTAGAAACACTTACTAGATATATTTATCTTTACAACAATATCCTTTATAAAATTTAAGGATATAATTCATGTCATTGATACATTAAGTTTAAGGATTCTCATTAACAAATGAATCCTTGATTAACCTCTCTTTAAGAATCTGTAGTAGGAAAAATAATACCTTAGGGGAAATGTATTGAAGTATTGAATATTCCTACTATTAAATGATTACATGATCATATAGTGCACAATAATTTTGAAAAATGGTTATATAATATGAGTTCAATTTTAGAGTTGTATGACCAAAAGAATCTATCATCTTAGAGGAATGATTTCTGCGAATTTAATAAATTAAGGATAAAGGGGTAACATGGGGGAAATATAAAGTTATCACCTAGGTTAGATACTAGAGCATATGTTTATCCCATTTAAATATATGAGGGTTTATCATGTCATCTTTTGTCTAAAGGGGGAAAGGGGGCAATTCCCTTCACCCTACAATATTTCACATTTTATAATTGAGTATACATGCCCCATGTTTTTATTTAAGTCCTGGTAAAAGTGTTATTTAGATAATATTGTACATATAAAACCTTTTAATGACTCAAATACAGCTATTCTCAAAAAAAATACCAATAGTATTTATCTCCACCCTAGTGTTTTTATTTTAAAATCACCTATAGAAATTCAATGATATTAGAAACCCTAATCCTAGATATTTTATCTCTCATGTTAAGATAAGTTTCATCTATCTTCTATGTGTCTAATTGAGAAGATCAAGGGTCTATTTCTCCATTAAATTGTTCTTTTCACTCATCATTTATCCTGAATTAGGTCATCTTCAATGAAGTGGGTCTGGGTGCTTAATCATTAGCGAGGTTTTCCCTTTTTTTGATTATGGTGCACATATAAGCTTGAGTATGGAATGAAAATTTCCTTTACAAGGGTTCATGAATTTAACATTATCTATAATCATCTAAAATTCCCTTTTATATTCATAATTTTTTAAAATAATCAATGAGAATGAATATTTAGACATCAAAAACATATCTTCAATAACAAGTATTGTGAAATCATATATAAAATGTACGATTATTTTCATTGTCTTATCATATTTATTTCATGAGACCTCTTAGTACACTAATTGGATATATAATTCTAATTACCACATATCAAATTAATCATCAAATGAATTATATTTTATAATATTATAGTATATAAAATAGATTTTATATTTTTAAATATTGGAAAACTAAAATACGTAAAATAATATTAATTTTAATTGTTTTATAAATTTTATTTATGTAATGATCCTCAAATACTGTGTTATTTTGTATTTAATTTTGTTAAATAATATATATTTTAATGGGTTTTTGTTGTTGGCGGATTAAGTGTGGAATGGAAGACACACCCCTATCATGGGGTATAAAAAATAAATTTAATTTTTTTTTAATGTAGTATGGTCATGGGACGGGGTCATTTCACTTTAGGATATTCACAATTGATTAAATGGTTATTCTAATTAAGATAAATATAATTTTTTAGTTATTTTAATTGTTTAATAAATTAATTAATTTTATATGAATTAAAAAATTTCAAAAAAATAAACTAACAATAAATGATATAATGTGTTTAGTAAATAAATAACTTTTCCATTATTGATTTTTTTATAGGTTTAATCATTCTTATTGTTGTTGTTTCAAATTAGTTAGATAGTTTTGTTATGAAATATCATTTTAAATTACTATTATTTTATTTAGTGATTGTGAAATATTTAATTATTATAGAAAACTTAATTATACTTCCATAAATAATCAAGGTTTATGTCACAACTAAATTGAGATTGGGACACGTTCAAGGACTCATCTCCATAATATATCATTTCATCCATTTAATATCTAAAATCCATTGTTTGAAGTTCTTTTTTCATGTATAAGGGATGGAAAAGATTTATATAAAATCAAAGAAAAGAGTTTGAGTTTAGTGTCATAGATTAAAATCTCCATACATTCTAATAAAACAATTTCTCACCAAAAACAAAAATAAAACATTAAAATTTATGTGTGGAATTTAGTAAACACCACTTACCTCCCCCGGCACAATCCTTGGGTCAGCCTCCCATTATTGTGAGTAATAGATCACAATGGTGAGAAGAAAATATGAATAGAAGAATTAATATGTAAATTAAAAGAATAAATAAAGAATAAGAACACATAAAATAAAAAGACAAAAAATAGAAGAAGAATATATATAGATAGAGAAAAAATAAAACAATATAAAATTAGAAAATTAAATAAAATAAAAACAATGGACCAAATGGAAAAATGTTGAATGAGGAGGAGGAGGATAATAAAAAGAAGGATGAAGATGAAGAAGAATGAGGATACATTATCATTGTGTTTGAAAATAATTAAAATAGAAGAAATAAACAATGCATGTGTTATTATAAATGAATATAAAATTACCAAAAATAAAACTAAGAGAAATAAATAAAATAAGAACCGGGACTAACGACCTTAGCAGTGGCCTCCAATGTGGGTGTCAAACTCTCTCAGGCACCAGTGAGGGATTTTATTTTATATGAAACTATAATAATCCTCAATGGTGGCCTCCTCATCTTTGGTCAACTAATTTATATATCTAAAAAAATTGGACCATAGTTTTGAATAAAGATATTGAAATTTACCTTTGAAGATAATGTGGGTTTTCATTTTCCTACATTGTACTACGGGCCAACATGGTGTCATGGTACAACCTTCGGTGTGGCTTCCCTCCACATTCATGGTTTCACGATGGCGTAGACATGGAAATGCATGGGATTTTGGGAAATGGTGAGCATGCATGGTATGGTGAGCAGATGTTCCTCCTTTATTTGGCCTTCAAAGTGGCTAGATTAAAACTCAAAATTGATTTATATGGGTCATATAAGGGCACATAGATAATCCTTGGAGACCATGGGCTTCGATAGTGGTCATCGACTTGAGTTTTAAGCTCTCCTACATTGCCCATGGTGGGTTCCCAGTGAGTATAGTGGAAGGGGTTGAGGATGAAGTCTGAGAAAGGAGGAGGAAGGTGGCTTGTGAAATAACCAATCATGGTGCACATGGAAGTGAGGCAGGATGACATCACAATAATTAGTGATGAAGGGTTCTGAGGAATGAATGTCCCAAATTGGAAGTGGGGATGGTATCCATGAGCTTTTCAATGAAAATGAGCCACATTCCCAGCTCAAAAGTCAAATCTGTGGATGGGCTCCCAGTTACACTACATGGCAATGGGTCAAGCTACACTGCTTCATCCATGTAGGCATAGGCCCACTCATGCACATGGTATTCCATGGGCCACACATAACCACCCATGTCGGGTCTTCAGGTGGAATTCCATTTTCAGGCAACCCTTGAGGATGTATATGTGTCTTGGACATACATGGTTGGGGTATAGCTAAGGTATGACAAATTTTATTATTAAATTCCTAAAAAATATCTGAAAAAATTAAATGAACTAAAATATAAAATTTTAAAAAAAAATAATCTTAAATAAGATAAAAAATTAGAAACGCATTTTTAAATTCATTTTCATTATTTCCTACAAATTTCCAAAATTCTCGTAAAACATTGCATTCTATGGTATTATTCAGGTAAATCGATCAAAAAATCATTAGAAAACTCTTTAAATTTTTCATGAAATATCAGTCTCTCAAATAACTCTACACTTAAACTATTATTATCCTCAACCATAAAATCTAAACATTTAAAATTATAGGGAACCAATGTTACAATTATTCAAATATCAAGTAAATAAAATAAAAAATCACCAATATTAAATAAAACCATTCAAAATACAAATAAAATATCAATTTAATTTCATATTTTTTAAAGAAGAAATAAATTCAAGTATTTTACCTATTATTATTCTAAAATTATGGAACCTCTTATTTTATCCAATCAAGATTCTTAATTTATTATTATTAAAAAATACATTCTATGATTTACGTCACTTTTGAATATTTTCTATCATAAAACATAACAAAAATTAAAGTAGATTTATCCTCATATCATGAGAACATGATACTTATCCATAATGATGAAAAAGAACTAATTTCCTTACTTCTTACGAAACAATTCCAAATACAATCATGAGGTTTTTTCAATCAAGGTTCTAATGACTCTAAGGATTAAGATTCCATGAATATATGTTAAAATTTTAATGCTCAAATAAGAGGTTTATCTATTAAAGTATAAATCATGATGTGAAAACATAAAAATTAATGAAATACCCCATCAAAATAACAACTCTCACTTTCTAATATCAAAGTAAGATCACGAATAATGAAATCATAATGAAATATGTTCGCCTTCTTGAATGTTTTTCTACTTTTATAAATTTTTCAGAGTGCCTTTTTCATTTTTTTTTTCATTTTCTATAGTTGTGATTATAATTAATATCACACCCACCACCTTACCACATATGATAAAGATCATAGGTCAAGTAATTGTGGTTTTTTATTCTTCCATGTCTTTACCCACTCCTATTTTTTCATTTTTTTAAGATGGTCAAACAAAACATTATAATGAATGATTCAAAAACCTTTCACCATAATGATATTTAATCACCCACACATTTTTTCCTTACAATTAATTCAATTCCTTTTACCCTGAATTCCCCAACCCCACACCTCAACTTTAAAATATCAGGAAATTACAAGGAAGAAGTTGTAAACTGATAAAAAAGTTTTGAAACAAGAATCATTCCAAACTAGGGAATTCATGGTCTCTATGGGAAAACATGTATTGGTGTATAATGTGGTCTTGAGGAGAAGGGTTTATCAAAATATTGCTTAAAAAAGGACTAGTAAGTGGCATGACCCATTATCACTCAATAGATATTATTATGGTAAAGTAGAAAGTATTTGAAATATGAATCCTCTGAAGAATGGGACATATTATTTAGTACAATCACTCATGGAATGACTAAAAATAAAAAATAAATTCATAATAATTTCATAAATTTAATGCACTAAAATTATAGGAAATTTTATTTATATGAATCTATTAATTCCCTCAAATCATGAGTTCTCATTTTAAGATCCCTATTTCACTCTAATAATTCATTTCTATACATTAATTATTCAATATCATTATCCTTCAAATTTGAAACATGGTATCATAAAGTTACTAACAAATTCATTTCTCCTATATAAGACAAGTAAATCCTCAATTCAAAGAATGGGCATGCAATTTTATAGTTTAAATCTCAAAACATGTTAAAAATTGATATAAATAATTAAATAATTAATTAAAAATGCATAATCCCCATGCACCGAATATTTAGTTTGAATTATGTAGGTTCTGTTTTATTTCTTGATCTGAATCCATTTCACAATGTGAATTTTCATTTCATGGCCAATTTTAGTACCATTTTCATGATAATTATTACATTCAAAATGTGAATTCAATTCACAATGTGTACTCTTTACAATTTATCCATTTTCTTCTTACATCCATTCAGTGACATATATAGGGACCTAAAAAATAAAACCACTCTTGTATGAATATGAACATTATCATTAAAAATCATAATTATAGAGAGAGTGGGGCTACGTCCTAATATATTCCTAAAAATAATAATTAAAATTAAAATTCCTATAAAGAAATTAAATAAATGAAAAGGATAATTCTTGGTATAGTCCCCCAACTACAACCTAGGTTTTTTACTACCTATAGAAGGGATGTAATAATTGTTATCCATATTCGGATGGTGGGTGGATCCTCTTGGAAATGAATTTCCACATGTGGATTAATCTACCATTCACTTCTTTGTTGGTGATCAGGAATAAACCATGGATAGTGTACACCAAATCCATTCTATTCACAATTAAGTATAGATTTCTTGGTGGGGGTCGGATAATGTATGGATCATCCTTATTCTAAGATTATACTTGTAAAACCTCTTCATCTTTCTTGTCCAATGCTTTCTCAAGGTTGTATATGTGAATTTAATATTTAAAGGGAAATTGAGTAGGTTATTTTAATTGAATAAAATTTAAATATGAATAATTAGAAAAATTATCCCTTGAATTATAAGAAGCATGTTTATTGATTGCCTATAGATTATCTAATTGGAATTATTCATGGGCTTCCTCAAATGTATGTTCATAATTATAAGGTAGCTCTATGTTTTCCTCACTAGGTGCGTGTATTGTTTGTTCAAAATCATTTAAAGAATAATATTGATTTTGTAAATGTGATAATTCAAATAAAAGATTAAATTAGGATCAGATGTCTATCTTAGTTTTGGATTAATATCTTTTTTAATGGTAGGTTCCTCTAGAAGTTATATCTTAGTGGTTGGAGTTAGGTAGTCAGGATCCTCTATCTTTTCTTCAAATTTCACCACTTATATTGTGTCTTTCTGAATGGTTGTAATGATATGAAATAGTGTTGGGTCATTTTATTTATAAGAATTGGGGAGATCATATAGTCTCTCACACTAATTCAGGTATCCGTACAGATCTTTTGGATCTCCCAAATATATCTCCTCAGGTTCTGGTTGCTCCATCAATTCATGAGAATATTCAAATTGTGTATCAATTTTTTACCAATTTTTTCTATATATTTTTTATGTTTTTTTACCTAGTCCTTATCCTAACAAGTCTTTTTGTTTTTTTTCTCCTGTACCATTGAGTAATAACCCCATCCAAAATTATATCATTTTAGATACATCATGGAAAAAAAATTATTGTGAAAAAAATTAAAATTATTACAAGTGTGAAAAAGAAACTAAATAGACATTAATTATCTCCCCATTATTTGTGCTAGTTTTGATGCATGCCTGTTATGAGGCATAGAAAAATTAAATTTAGAAATGGTTTTTCTAGTGAATAATACTATCTAACCAAGGTCATATCAGTTTAAGAGATTCATAATTTATTACATACTAATTATAAGTCACCAAAATTTAATAGTTTTTTTGTTGTTTTAATTTTTAATAAAGAAATGAATTTTAAATGAAAGAAATTTTTTCAAAAATTAAATTAATATGAAATGACCTAATCTGATAGGAAAGAAAGAACATAGCCATTGTGGATTGTTTTTTGGGTTACATAATTCTTCTTGTTGTATTTTAAATTTGGTTTCATAATTTAATTAAGAAATATCATTCTTAAAATACAATTCTATTATTTAGTGATTGTGGAATCTTTAATTCCTATAGAAAACTAAATTCTTCATCCTCTTGTAATCATTTTTGATGGAACGCCTTAATCGAGAGTGTGACACCTTTCAGGACCTGGTTCCATTGTATTTTGTTACATCCATTTAACAGATCAAATTCATCATATGAAGAGACTATGTCCAATATAATGGGGGAATGATTTAAGTAAAAACATAGAAATGATTTTGAGTTCATTTTGGTGGTGTAAAATCTTTACACCCATGAACATCACCCTTTCTCAACAAAAAAATAAAACATTAAAATTTAAGCATGAAATTTAGGAAACACCACTTACCAACCTTGGCTTGAGCCTTAAGTCCACCTCCCATTATCAATAGTAATTGGTCACGATGGTGAGATGGAAATAATAAGTGGATAAGAAAAAAATAAAAGAATATAATGAATAAAGAAATAAAAATAATGAATAAAATAATAAAATAAAAATATAAGAATAATATGGAGAGATAGATATATATATAGAGAATACAATAAAATAAAATAATGGATAGAATAGAGAAAATGAGGGTGTGGAGGAGGAGGAGGAGGATGAGAAGTAGGATGATGTTGTTGTTGATGATGATGATGATGATGGTGTTTATGATGTAAGTGTGGGAGAAAAAAAATATAAGAAAAACATCATTTATTATTATGAATGAAAAGAAAATTATAAATATAAAACTAAAATAGTAAAATAAAACAAAATGAACTGGCATCAGCAGGCTCAGTTGTGACCTCATATTTGGGTGTCAAAATCCCTTAGGTGGTGGTGATGGATCTTACTTTATAAGAATAGATAATAATACTTGGTGGTGGAATCCTACTCTTTAGTCAAATTATTTATAGGTCATCCAAATTTGGATCATGGTCTTGATTAATGATATTAAAATTTACCCCCAAAGATAATGGGGGGTTTCCATTTTCTTGTAGTAGACTTTGGACTAGCAGGGTGTTATGGGGTATATTTCAATGTGGAATTCCTACATGTTCATAGTTTCATAGTGGTGAATACATTGAAGTTCATGGGATTTGGGGTGGTGATGAGCATTCATGGAAGTTGCAAGAAGAGGCTCCTCCTTCATCTAGCCTTCATAGTGGCTGGATGAAAACCCAAAATGGATTTATACAGATTGTATAAGGGACAAAATATAAACCATAGAGACCAGGGGATTTATAAGTGTTGATTGGATTGAGAATTAATTTTCCCACCCTCTCCCATGGTTGTAATATATTGAGCACAATGGTGGTTTCCAAGGATGAAGGAGGCAAGTGGTGGAGGTAGGAAGCTCAGAAAATATTCAAGCAAGGAGATTTTTATGTGAGAAAGTTAGGAATCACATTGGAAAGTGTTGAATAGTAATAATTCATGATTTTCCCACATATTTAGTTAGTATGGTATATGAGATCTTTAAAATTAAAATGAGCAACATATGTAATGACCTAAACTATTATAAATGAAACTCCCATTTTAATTTAATTAAATATATTATAATGTAATATGTTTATAGAAAAAACATACACCTACAATGATTTATTTTATCACATTGGATTTAAATGGATGTTAATTGTCATTACCATTGATAATATATTCATTTAACAGTGATCACTTGTTTAGTATAAATATAGGGTTTTAACAAATCCAATTGATGCAGAAAAGGTAAATGATGGCCTCATATAGTTGGATCAAACCCTATAAATCCCACTTATCCATTATTCCAAGGGAGATAGAATCATCGGTATTTACTGTTGACCAATCCAATGTTTAGATCCAAAAACTTAATCTTGAGAGAAATTTTTTACGGGAGAGTTTCCATCTCATCAAGATCACAAACCAAACCATGTTCATTGAACCACCCCATGAATGTCCCACCATCTCACACCTTTCTCTTAAGTCATATGATGGTGTATTAAATAAATTTTTATCTACATCCTATATATAACAACCCATACTTTATATATATTGTTATTAATTCAAAATTGAAGCACACTTATTACAACACATAACAAAACCAGGAAAGGACCGTATAGATATAGTGTCTTTAGAAACCGGGAAACATAAACAACTGGTTCATAAAGAATCTACTTTGCCTCCCATTTATTTCATCATATCTAGAGTCCCTTTTTGGCATATCCTACTTAATAACCTTCTTACTGACCTGGGGAAATAAAACATACAAAAGGGTGAGCTCAAATGCTCAGTAAGGGTAAACAAAAAAAATATCAATCAAATCATAAGAACATAACTTTTTGAAATCTTAACCTGCAAAAGAAATCAAAATTTCATAACATGGGATAAATCATAGTAGTGAAATGTAATCCCAATAATCATAACCTAAAAAATGAAACTTTGTGGCATACACACATAATCATAGAGAATCATTTCTTATTAGTCAATACTCATTGCCAAGACTATCTTAGTGGACAAAGTTCATTTCTGAACCGAGTTCACTCCTTGTTTCAGTCTCATTTCACTGAACCGGTTTAACTTGTCATTCTATCCATGTCTATCTCATGAGATATAAAATCTTTACCCAATTCATTGGAGGGAGATATAGGTCCCACCCATCTCATAATGAAACTATTCTTATGTGTGCCACAAAATCATAAACCATACATCATAGCATAACCCATGTAATAAACATGGGAATCATAAACATGAGGACTTCATAAAAAAATTCATATAAGATAAAGGAATTCATAAAAATATTTCCATCACAACATAATCAAATCACTGTAATAATAGTGATAGAAACAGAACCCTATATTATCTTATATGGAAAATAATTTTGATAAAACACTTGATCTCCATTCTTGAGGAAAATATCCTTTCTACTTCAAAAACATTTTCCTTTATTAACATCTCATACAATTTTAAACTAAAATAAGTTGATTAAAAATAAACTTGTAAAGTAAGCTTTTTTGAAATAATGTTTTAAAAATCCATTCATGCCATATAAGTCAAAAAAACATTCTTCTCGTACTTTTGTCGGAATAGTCAAAAAGTACCTCGTACAAAAAACGACAAAAGATTCATTTCATATATTTTAATATAAACTCAACGAAGGGTAAAATTTGATTTAAACAATTAAAGGTGGATGGAAACAATATTACATATTGAGGAAACATGGATGTGGATGATAAAATACACCCCAGTAAATAGCAAATTATAAACAATCTCGGATAAAAATGAGATTGTGATATTTCCTTCACCTTAGGTCCGATTTGCCTCGTAAGTGTCTGAACCTCCAGTATAACGATTTAAATATTGTTATTGACTTATTCCAGAATCATAATTATTGTTATTATTTCATATATGATCATATTCTTAGCTTCGTAATAGTAATATTTCATTGCTACTTGTTATTTGGGTGTTTATAACTTTTTGTTCTTATGCGTGTTTTGTCGAATAAATTCTTATTCTTCTATTTAGTTTATAGATACATCATTTACATAATTGTATTAATGTACTATATATCATATTTATTCATTAAATTAATTTATATAATCATTATTCAATGAAGATCATGTAGAATGAATCACATCACATCGTGGAGACGATATTCCGTACATACGCACGAGCGATGATATCGTTCCCATGATCGTGGAATTTATTGGAGTGTATGTATACTATTTCAGAATCAATATCACTTTAAAATAATCATATATAG
Source organism: Viscum album (assembly GCA_963277665.1). NCBI lineage: Eukaryota > Viridiplantae > Streptophyta > Magnoliopsida > Santalales > Viscaceae > Viscum > Viscum album. Next base: position 1,967,960,742 of record OY728133.1, read on the forward strand.
TAATTATTTACACCATTATACCCATCCAAGTAAGGTGGTGGGGGAAAATAGATTACACCACAGCGTGGAGACGGTATTCCGTACGTACGCACGCGCGGTGATTTCGTTTTCCGTAGGATGGATAGATGTTGAAATAGGTTTTTCTCATACTTATAATAACATATCATTATACGAGTGATACTTATGTTATTACTTCATAATGAAACAACTAAATAAGAATAATTTGAAGAAGAAAGAATTTGGAAAGAATCGGTAATGGACATTACCTCTTTTTGACGCGCCACTTCTTAACCTCCTCTTAGGGCACTAGGGTTGGTGTTTGAAGAAGACCAGAACCTCTAGGATGATTCTAGGGAAGTGGGGAAGTGAAATGGTCAGGGTTTGGCAGAGCTTGAAGTCTCAAATTGGTGTGAGGAGGAGAGGGAGGAGGTTCCCTTTTATAAGGGAGGAGAGGGGCACCTTTGGAAATATAAGAAATATTAGTTTATATTAAATCCCAACCCCACTTAAAAACTTCCAAAATGACTCATATCTGAATATTAGATGAGATTGGGTTGTAATCTCATCAACCAATAAAATTTAGACATGTTAGTAGTTTATTTTAAACATTATCAACTTGATTTATCCTTATTTATCAATTTAATTTTATTTGTGGTAATAATATTCTAAATTTTAAATTATTATTAATAATTACACATGTGTTGTGAATTTTCCATAATTTGACAGTTTATGACATTTCCAACCATATAAATTTTAATTTATAATTTTTGAATATTTTTGTGATTGTTAAACAATTTTATAATATGTTATTTTTATAAAATAACAATAGTGTCAATTTTGACACTATTCATTGATTTGAATTTAAATAAAATATATACAGAGGATATCTCCGAACTAAAAGCTTTAATCGATTAATAAAATGTCATATGTATCTAGAAAATTTGTGGAGCACATTAAATAGTGCATATAATAATTATTTTAATATTTTTAAAACCATTTATTTGATATTTTAATTAATAAAATAATTTCAACATCACTATTGTGTCATAATTAATGATAACTATTTAATCCCTACATATTATAAATAAGTTCCTATGATGTATATAATTGTATTATCGTTTTGTAAACTATTCATTTTCGAAGTTTCATTAAGTTTATCACCAAATTAAAATTATTATACTTATAAGATTTAAGAAAGTGACATGTTGTCACACTCTATGGTTTTAATAATAATTAAATTATTTTCATGGAAAAAACTCTATTAAATGAATATAATCCGACCCTTAGGTTATATGGGTCTACTTTTAGTCATACAATAGGATTTTGGAAGGTGTTAGGGTAATTTTATAACATTATATTTACCCTTAATTACCCGATTTTCCTTTAACTATGGTAAATAAAATTTACCGTAGTTACTATTCATAATGCCCAAAAATAAAAAGTAGCCTATTAACATAATTTGGACCCACTTATTCGGAATATGGAATCAATTTTATAAAATTAAAAACATATAAGTTGTAGTAAATAATTTAAAATAAATCTCGTTGTTAAGAAAACGGGTTTTAGAAGTTAAAACATTACCAAAGATTGAAATGTTTTTACCTATGAATTCAATGTGAAATTAATGCTAATGACATAAATTATATTAAATGGTAATAATATATTATATCTATACTTTAAAACCATTAAATATTATAATTTATCCATATAAATTATCTCAATGAAAAAAGATGGTTTTAATTAAAAATTAGCGTATTTTTACTATTCATCAAAATATGAAAGTTATCAGAAAAATATCAAAAATTTATCCAAAGTAAATTTTTATATCCTAATTCAAAATAAGAATATTATTTTTGAAAATTGAACTTATAAACGTGTCAAAAACTAGATTTAATGTGGCTGCGCTATTAAAAGGCGGTAAAACTACATTTTTTGATAAATACTTATTTTACACAAAAATTTTATTTTGTTCTCTTACCATGTTCTAGAAAATGTGTAAGATGAATAATAATGTTGTAAAATTTAAAATTAAGTTAATACTATTCATAATGGCTAGTTTATAATATTATAATAATATATCGTTGTTTAGTGGAACTCAGTATTGCATACTACACACGCTATCGAGGAAGGTCGCGATTGCGTGTAGCGAAAGATTCCTTTGATGATTTATATATCATAAAAACAAAATATTTCTCATAAAAGTCTCGGGTGTTACATTCTACCCCCCTTAAAATGAATTTCGCCATCGAAATTCGTCACTTTGTAACAAACAGATGAGGATACCTCTCTCTCATCATATCCTCAAGCTCCCATGTAGCTTCTTCTAATTGGTGGTTACTCCATAAAACTTTCACCAAGCGAGTGGTCTTGTTTCGTAGGACTTTTTCGATACGATCCAGAATCTCTATCGGCTATTCTTCATAAGAAAGATCTTGCTCGAGCGGTTCAACTTCTGAGCTGAGTACATGTGAAGGATCAAGTATGTACTTTCTCAGGAGAGATACATGGAACACATCGTGAACTTGGGAGAGATTTGGTGGAAGCTCCAATCGATAAGCTAACTTCCCAACACGATCCAGTATTTTTAAAGGACTGATATATCTAGGGATCAACTTCCCCTTCTTTCCAAATCTCATGACCCTCTTCCAGGGAGATATTCGTAAGAACACTTTATCACCCACTTCAAACTCTAGGTCTTTTCTTCAGTTGTCGGCATAACTTTTCTGTCGACTCTGAGTTGCTTTTATGTGTTGTTGAATAGATCGGACCTTTTCTATCATTTCATCAACGAGATCAGGTCCTAATAGCTTTCATTCCCCAACTTCATCCCAGCAAGTTGGAGTCCTACATTTCTTTCCATAGAGAGCTTCATAAGAAGCCATCTGAATACTGGAGTGAAAGCTATTATTATAAGAAAATTCCACCAAAGGTAGGTGTTGATCCCAACCACCCTTGAAATCCATAGAGCAAGCTCTCAACATATCTTCTAGAGTTTGAATTGTTCTCTCAGACTGACCGTCTGTTTGAGGATGATAAGCAGTGATGAAACTCAACTCTGTATCCAGAGTAGGCTGAAGACTTCACCAGAACTTTGAGGTAAATCTCGGATCCAGATCAGATATAATAGAAAGTGGTACTCCATGCCATCTTACCACTTTTTTTACATATATCATGGCAAACTGATCCAGGGAGAAATCCTCTCTAATAGAAATGAAGTGTACAGACTTTGTAAGACGATCAACTATGACCCAGATAGCATTATTGCCTTTGGAGTTTTTAGGAAGTCCTGTGAAAAAGTCCATAGTGATGTTTTCCCATTTCCATTCGGGTATGGGTAATGGTTGTAACAACCCCTTAGACTTCTGTCTCTCAGCTTTAACTTGCTGACAAACCAAGCATCGAGAGACATATTCAACAACATCTCTTTTCATTCCATCCCACCAGAAGTACTCTTTCAGGTCCCTATACATATTCGTGCTTCCGGGATGAATAGAGAATGATGAACTATGAGCCTCATCCAGCAGCTCCTTCTTTACATCGGGGATGGGAGGAACACAAACCTGATTCCTGAACTTTATTATCCCATCATAATCAAGGTTGAATTTAGGAACATTTCTCACCTTCTTTTGTAACTCGACATCTTCTTTCTGTGCCTCTTTAATCTTCACATGTATAGATGGTTGAACATTCATTTGAGAAAGATAGGATTTTCCTTGTTCCATTATAATTCCAAGATCCATCCTTTGTAAATCCATAAATATTGGATCTTTTGTGATCCTCATCATTGATAAACTGGCATGGTCTTGTCGACTTAATGCATCTGCCACCTTGTTTACTTTCCCAGGGTGGTAATGAATTGAGCAGACTTAATCCTTAATCAGCTCCAACCATCCTCTTTGGCGCATATTCAGCTCCTTTTTTGTGAAAATAACCTTTAAACTTTTATGATCAGTATAAATATCACACCTTTCAACATAAAGGTAATGCCTCCAGATCTTTAATTCAAATATTACCGCAGCTAACACCAAATCATGAGTTGGGTAATTTTTCTCATGGATTTTCAATTTTCGTGAGGCATAAGCTATCACCATATCATTTTGCATAAGAACACACCCCAAACCCTTCTTGGATGCATCACTATAGATCACAAACCTTTCTCCACTACAAGGCAGTGTGAGCACAGGTGCACTGGATAACCTTCTTTTCAACTCCTTAAAATTCTCTTCACATTCCTCCATCTAGACAAACTTGACTCCTTTCCGAGTCAACTTGGTGAGTGGATTAGATAATCGTGAAAAATCTTTCACAAAACATCGATAATATCCATCCAAACCAAGAAAACTTCAGATCTCATTTACGGTTGTTGGTCTCGACCATCTTTCGATAACCTCTGTTTTTGCTGGATCCACAGATATCCCCTCTTTTGAGATTATTTGACCCAAAAATGAAACTCTATGAAGCCAAAATTCACACTTGGTAAATTTTGCATAAAGATTCTCCTTTCTCAGGTTCTTCAATATAATTCTCAAGTGATCTTCATGTTATTACTTCCTCTTTGAATATACAAGAATATCGTCTATAAAGACTACCACAAACTGATCAAGATAGTATCTAAATACTCTATTCATCAGATCCATGAAGATAGCAGGGGCATTAGTAAGACCAAATGGCATCACTATAAATTCATAGTGTCCATACCTTGTACGGAAAGTCGTCTTTGGTATATCCTCCCTTTTAACCCTTAATTGGTGATACCCTGAATGAAGATCAATCTTAGAAAAGTATTGAGGTCCTCGTAGTTGGTCAAATAATTCATCAATGCATGGGAGAGGATATTTTTTATTGATATTGAACTTGTTAAGTTCTCTATAATCAATACAGAGTCTCATTGATCCATCTTTCTTCTTAACAAATAGAAGAGGTGCTCCCCAATGTGACGTACTAGGGCGAATGAATCCTTTATCAAGATTCTCTTGGAGTTGCTTCTTCAATTCCTGCAACTCAATTGGGTCCATTCTATAAGGTGTCTTTGAAATAGGAAAAGCACCCGGTACGAGTTCTATTGAAAACTTAACTTCACGATTTGGTGGAAGACCCGACAATTCCTCCGGAAAGACATCATCAAACTCCCGTACAATGGGCATATTCTTAATTGTGAGTTTCTCACCAACCATTTGAGATAAATAACCTTCATTAAGCGGAATCAAGACACATAAGATGGAAGAAATTTCCACTGGAAGGTTAGGTTCATCCTTGCATCGATAGACGATCATAGATTGATCTGGAATATAAAATGTGACTTCCCTTCTTTGGCAATTGATATGAGCTCCATATAAAGAAATCCAATCCATGCCAAGAATCACATCAAATTCCACTATAGGAAGTATCACAAGATTTGCAAGAAGAATTATCCCACAAACTTCAATCGGAGAAGAATTATAAACTTTTGATGCGACTGTTGTGCCATTAGGGGTTGTCACAGCTAACTAAACATCTAATTGTTGAGGTAATGTGGTGATATCCATAGAAAATTCTTCAGAAATAAAGGATTGTGTGGATCCAGAATCAAATAAAACATTTTCTACTTTAGAGTGGATGGTAAGTGTACCTTTCACCACATCGTTATCGTACTCCACATCGTTGATAGAAATTTCATGTGACTTTCCTTTGTCTTTAGCCTTAAGAGTTTGTTGAAGTCGACCATCATCATCAACCCTTGGATTTGGGCATTGATTGGCATAATGCCCCATCACCTTGAACTTGAAACATTGAAGTGTAGTAGGTTCATTTTTTGTATCCCTTCCTTTGTTTGCATCATTAGACATCTTCTTCCCATCATTGCAGCATTCAAATGCCTGATGACCTTCCTTTCCACATTTGAAACATTTACTTGTCCCATTAAGACAACTCCCACCATGTTTCTTTCAACACTTTGAGCATAAGGGAAAGATCATCTTCTTTTCAGTGTGCTCTTTAGATTGTCCTTTGAATTCCATTTTCCTCTTCATATCAAACCCATATGACTGATGGGTTACTCCAATATCCATCTCGACTTTGAGAGCACATCGAACGATTTCCTCATAGCTATTGAAGTCCCTTATGGCTAACGCCCTTCGAAGACTTTGTTTTAAGCCACTAAATAATCGATCGATCTTACTCTCAGGTTGGATGATAATACCAGAAGCGTACCTTGCAAGTCTTGTAAAATTTGCTTCATAGGTACCAATAGATTCATCATCCTTTTTCATCAGTTCAAGAAACTCCTTCGCCATCTTTGTTCGGAGAATACGAGGGAAGTACTTATTGAAAAATAAGTTCTTGAACTTGTCCCATTACATGGACTAAATTTCATCCCTTTTCCTCGTATTCTTAATAAGATTCCACCATTGATCATCATCTCCTACCAAACGATACACTGCTAGGATGACTTTATCATGTTCAGAACATTGAAGAACTGAAAATATATTTTCAGTAGTACTAATCCATTGTTCAGTAATTAATGGATCTGTAGACCCGCTGAATGAAGGTGGACACTGCCTCATGAAGGATTCAATAGAATGTTGATACTTCCTCTGCTCATTTGGAAGTATGGCATGATTCATAGCTTGAGAAAGTTGTGTGAGCATGGCTACAAGATTTTGCATTCCAGCTCCCATAACGTTTGGTTGCTCAGGAGGACAATCATTGCATTTAACGTCGCATTCTGCATTAACACGGTTCCTTCGGGTTCTAGCCATTGACTAAAACCAAGAAGAATACAGTGACCAACACTAAATATAATAGGAAAACCACATAATCAAGAATAAAATTTCACACTTAAGGTCATATCATAGGTTGTTCATGGCCATTTCTAAAACACTAAGATTGTGTTCTATTCTTAGACTTATCCTTAGGATTCTTACTAAGGCTTTCACATCCTAGTTTCCAAAGGTTGACTATACCTTTCCTCTGATACCAACTATAATGACCCATAATTTACATATATTTTTATTACTTAAAAATTTAATCACACATATTACAACTCATAACAAAACCAGGAAAGGACCGTATTGGTATAGTGTCTTTAGAAACAGGGAAACATAAACAACTGGTTCATAAAGCATCTACTTTTCCTCCCATTTAATTCATCATATCTAGAGTCCCTTTTTGGCATATCCTACTTAATAACCTTCTTCCTGACCTGGGGAAATAAAACATACAAAAGGGTGAGCTCAAATTCTCAGTAAGGGTAAACAAAAAAATTTCAATCAAATCATAATAACATAACTTTTGGAAATCTTAACCTGCAAAAGAAATCATAATTTCATAACATGGGATAAATCATATTAGTGAAATGTAATCCCAATAATCATAACATAAAAAATTAAACTTTGTGGCATACACACATAATCATAGAGAATAATTTCTTGTTATTGAAGACTTATTTCCAAGACTATCTTAGTGGACAAAGTCCATTTCTGAACTGAGATCACTCCTCATTTCTGTCCTGTTTCACTGAACCGGTTTAACCTGCCATTCCAGCCATGTCTATATCATGAGATATAAAATATTTACCCAATGCATTGGAGGGAGATATAGGTCCCACCCATCTCATAATGATACCATTTTTATGTGTGCCACAAAATCATAAACCATACATCATAGCATAACCCATGTAGTAAAAATGGGAATCTTAAACATCATGACTTCATTAAACAAATCATATAAGATAAAGGAATTCATAAAAATATTTTCATCACAACATAATCAAATCACTGTAATAATAGTGATAGAAACAGAACCCTATATTATCTTATATGGAAAATAATTTTGATAAAACACTTGATCTCCATTCTTGAGGAAAATATCCTTTCTACTTCAAAAACATTTTCCTTTATTAACATGTCATACAATTTTATACTAAAATATGTTGATTAAAAATAAACTTGTAAAGGAATATTCTTGTAAATAATGTTTTAAAAATACATTCATGCCGTATAAGTTAAAAAAACATTCTTCTCGTACTTTTGTCGGAAAAGTCAAAAAGTATCTCGTATGAAAAACGACAAAAGATTCCTTTCATATCTTTTACTAAAAACTCACCGAAGGGTAAAATTGGATTTAAAAAATTTTAGGTGGATGGAAACAATATTTCATATTGAGGATACATTGATGTGGATGATAAAATACACCCCAGTAAATACCAAAGTATAAACAATCTCGGATAAAAATGAGATTGTGATATTTCCCTTACCTTAGGTCCGATTTGCCTCATAAGTGTCCGAACCTCCTGTATAATGATTTAAATAATGTTATTTACTTATTAAAGAATCATAATTTTTTTTATGATATCATATATGGTCATATTCTTAGCTTCTTAGTAGTAATATTTCATTGCTACTTGTTATTCGGGTGTTTATAACTTTTTGTTCTTATGCGTGTTTTGTCGAATAAATTCTTATTATTCTCTTTAGGTTATAGATACATCATTTCCAGAATGGTATTAATGTACTATATATCATATTTATTCATTCAATTCATTTATATAATCATTATGAAATGAATATCATGTAGAACGAATCGCATCACATCGTAGAGACGGTATTCCGTACGTACGCACGAGCGATGATATCGTTCCCATGATCGTGGAATTTTATTGGAGTGTATGTATACTATTTTAGAATCAATATCACTTTACAATAATCATATATAGTAATTATTTACGACATTATACCCATCAAAGTAAGGTGGTGGTGGAAAATCGATTACACCAAGGCGTGGAGATGGTATTCCGTACGTACGCACGCGCGGTGATTTCGTTTTCTGTAGGATGGATATATATTGAAATAGGGTTATTTCATACTTATAATAACATATCAGTATATGAGTGATACGGATGTTATTAATTCATAATAAAACAACTAAAGAAGAAGAAGTTGAAGAAGAAAGAATTTGAAAGGATCGGTAATTGATATTGCCTCTTTTTGACACGCCTCTTCTTAACCTCATCTTAGGTCACTATGGTTGGTTTTTGAAGAAGACAAGAACCTATAGGATGATTCTAGGGAAGTGTGGAAGTGAAATGGGTAGGGTTTGGCCGAGCTTGAAGGCTCAAATTGGTGTGAGGAGGAGAGGGAGGAGGTTCCCTTTTATAAGGGAGGAGATGGGCACCTTTGGAAATATAAGAAATATTAGTTTATATTAAATCCCAACCCCACATAAAAACTTCCAAAATGAATCATATACGAATATTAGATGCAATAGGGTTAAAATATCATCAAAAAATAAAACTTAGACATGTTAGGAGTTTATTTTAAACATTTTCAACTTGATTTATCCTTATTTATCAATTTAATTTTATTTGTGGTAATAATATTCTAAATTTTAAATTATTATTAATAATTACATATGTGTTGTGAATTTTACATAATTTGACACTTTATAACATTTTAGACCATATAAATTTTAATTTATAATTTTAAATATTTTTGTGATTTTAAAACAATTTTATAATATGTTATTTTTATAAAATAACAATAGTGTCAATTTTGACACTATTCATTTATTTGAATATAAATAAAATATATACAGAGGATATGTTTGAAATAAAAGTTTTAATAGATTAATAAAATGTCATATGTATCTAGAAAATTAGTGGATCACATTAAATAGTGCATATAATAATTATTTTAATATTTTTAAAACCATTTATTTAATATTTTAATTAATAAAATAATTTCAACATCACTATTGTGTCTTAATTAATGACAACTATTTTATCCCTAAAAATTATAAATAAGTTCCTATGATATAGATAATTGTATTAGATTTCTGTAGACTATTCATGTTCGACGTTTCATTAAGTTTATCACCAAATTAAAATTATTATACTTATAAGATTTAAGAAAGAGACATGTTGTCACATTCTTTGGTTTTAATAATAATTAAATACTTTTCATGGAAAAAAGTCTATTAAATGAATCTAATCAGACCCTTAGGTGATATGGGTCGACTTTTAGTCATCCAATAGGATTTTGGCAGGTGTTAGTGTAATTTTATAATATTATATTTACCCTTAATTACCCAATTTACCTTTAACTAAGATAAATAAAATTTACCGTAGTTACTATTCATAATGCCCAAAAATAAAAAGTAGCCTATTAAAATAATTTGGACCCACTGATTCTGAATATGGAATCCATTTTTTAAAATTAAAAACATATAAGTTGTAGTAATTAATTTAAAATAAATCTAGTTGTTAAGAAAACGGGTTTTAGAAGTTAAAACATTACCAAAGATTGAAATGTTTTTACCTATGAAATCAATGTGAAATTAATGCTAATGACATAAATTATATTAAATGGTAATAATATATTCTATATATACTTTAAAACCATTAAATATTATAATTTAACCATATAAACTATCTCAATGAAAAAAGTTGGTTTTAATTAAAAATTAGCGTATTTTTACTATTCATCAAAATATGAAAGTTATCAGAAAAATATCAAAAATTTATCCAAAGTAAATTTTTATATCTTGATTCAAAATAAGAATTTTATTTTTTCAAATTTAACTTATAGACGTTTCAAAAACTAGATTTAATGTGGTTGTGCCATCAAAAGGCGACAAAACTGCATTTTTTGATAAATAATTATTTTACCCAAAAATTTTATTTTGTTCTCTTACCATGTTATAGAAAATGCGTAAGATGAATAATAATGTTGGAAAATTTAAAATTAAGTTAATACTATTAATAACGGCTAGTTTATAATATTATAATAATATATCATTGTTTAGTGGAACTCGGTATTGCGTACTACACACGCTATCGAGGAAGGTCGTGATTGCGTGTAGCGAAAGATTCCTTTGATGATTTATATAACATAAAAACAAAATATTTCTCATAAAAGTCTCGGGTGTTACATTCTACCCCCCTTAAAATGAATTTCACCCTCGAAATTTTTCACTCTGTAACAAACAGATGAGGATACCTCTCTCTCATCATATCCTCAACCTCCCATGTAGCTTCTTCTAATTGGTGGTTCCTCCATAAAACTTTCACCAAGACAGTGGTCTTGTTTCGTAGAACTTTTTTGGTACGATCCAGAATCTCTATCGGATGTTCTTCAAAACAAAGATCTTGCTTCAGTTGTACAACTTCTGAGCTGAGTACTTGTGAAGGATCAGGCATGTACTTTCTCAGGAGAGATACATGGAACACATCGTGAACTTGGAAGAGATTTGGTGGAAGAACCAATCGATAAGCTACCTTCCCAACACGATTCAGTATTTCGAAAGGACGGATATATCTAGGGCTGAACTTCCCCTTCTTTCCAAATCTCATGACCCAGTTCCAGGGAGATATTCGTAAGAACACTTTATCACCCACTTCAAACTCTAGGTATTTTCTTCAGTTGTCGACATAACTTTTCTATCGACTCTGAGCTGCTCTTATGTGTTGTTGAATAAATCGGACCTTTTCTGCCATTTCATCAATGAGATCAGGTCCTAATAGCATTCTTTCCCCAACTTCATCCCAGCAAGTTGGAGTCCTACATTTCTTTCCATATAGAGATTCATAAGAAGCCATCTGAATACTGGACTGAAAGAAATTATTATAAGAAAATTCCACCAAAGGTAGGTGTTGATCCCAACCACCCTTGAAATCCATAGAGCAAGCTCTCAACATATCTTCTAGAGTTTGAATTGTTCTCTCAGACTGACCTTCTCTTTGAGGATGATATACGGTGCTGAAACTCAACTCTGTATCTAGAGTATGCTGAAGACTTCACCAGAACTTTGAGGTAAATCTCGGATCCCAATCAGATATAATAGAAAATGGTAATCCATGCAATCTTACCACTTCCTTTACATATATCCTGGAAAGCTGATCCAGAGAGAAATCCTCTCTAATAGCAATGAAGTGTGCAGACTTTGTAAGATGATCAACTATGACCTAGATAGCATTATTGCCTTTGGATGTTTTAGGAAGTCCTGTGACAAAGTCCATAGTGATGTTTTCCCATTTCCATTCGGGTATGCGTAATGGTTGTAACATCCCCTTAGAATTCTGTCTCTCAGCTTTAACTTGCTGACAAACCAGGCATCGGGAGACATATTCAGCAACATCTACATTCATTCCATCCCACCAGAAGTACTCTTTCAGGTCTCTATACATCTTTGTGCTTCCAGGATGAATAGAGAATGAAGAACTATGAGCCTCATCCACCAACTCCTTCTTTACTTCGGGTATGGGAGGAACACAAACCCGATTCCTGAACTTTATTATCCCATCATAATCAAGGTTGAATTCAGGAACATTTCTCACCTTCTTTTGTAACTCGACATCTTCTTTCTGTGCCTCTTTAATATTCACATGTATAGATGGTTGGACATTCATTTGATAAAGATATGATTTTCCCTCTTCCATTATAATTATAAGATCCATCCTTTGTAAATCCATAAATATTGGATCTTTTGTGATCCTCATCATTGATAAACTGGCATGGTCTTGTCGACTTAATGCATCTTCCACCTTGTTTGCTTTCCTAGGGTGGTAATGAATTGAGTAGTCGTAATCCTTAATCATCTCCAACCATCTTTTTTGGCACATATTCAGCTTATTTTTTGTGAAAATATACTTTAAACTTTTATGATCAGTATAAATATCACACCTTCCACCATAAAGGTAATGCCTCCAGATCTTTAATGCAAAGATTACCGCAGCTAACTCCAAATCATGAGTTGGGTAATTTTTCTCATGGATTTTCAACTGTCGTGAGGAATAAACTATCACCATATCATTTTTCATAATAACACACCCCAATCCCTTCTTGGATGCATCACTGTAGATCACAAACCTTTCTCCACTACAAGGCAGTGTGAGCACAGGTGCACTGGATAACCTTCTTTTCAACTCCTTGAAATTCTCTTCACATTCCTCCATCTAGACAAACTTGACCCCTTTCCGAGTCAACTTGGTGAGTGGATTAGATAATTGTGAAAAATCTTTCACAAATCGTCGATAATATCCAGCCAAACCAAGAAATCTTCGGATCTCAGTTACTGTTGTTGGCCTCGACCATCTTTCGATAACCTCTGTTTCTGCTGGATCCACATATATCCCCTCTTTTGAGATTATGTGACCCAAAAATGAATCTCTTTGAAGCCAAAATTCACACTTGGTAAATTTGTCATAAAGCTTATCCTTTCTCAGTGTCTTCAATATAATTCTCAAGTGATCTTCAAGTTCTTCCTTCCTCTTTGAATATATAATAATATCGTCTATAAAGACTACCTCAAACTGATCAAGATAGTCTCTAATGACTCTGTTAATCAGATCCATGAAGATAGCAGGGGCATTAGTAAGACCAAATGGCATCACTATAAATTCATAGTGTCCATACCTTGTACGGAAAGCCGTCTTTGGTATATCCTCCTTTTGACCCTTAATTGGTGATACCCTGAACGAAGATCAATCATAGGAAATTATTGAGCTCCTCGTAGTTGGTCAAATAAGTCATCAATGCGTGGGAGAGGATATTTGTTCTTGATAGTGATCTTGTTAAGTTCTCGATAATCAATGCAGAGTCTCATTCATCGATCTTTCTTCATAACAAACAGAACAGGTGCTCCCCAAGGTGATGCACTAGGGTGTATGAATCCTTTATCAAGATTCTCTTGGAGTTTCTTCTTCAATTCCTGCAACTCAATTGGGTCTATTCTATATGGTGTCTTTGAAATAGGAAAAGCACCCGGTACGAGTTCTATTGAAAACTCAACTTCACGATTTGGTGGAAGACCCAGCAATTCTTCCAGAAAGACATCATCAAACTCCCGTATAGTGGGAATATTCTTAATTGTGAGTTTCTCACCAACCATTTGAGATAAATAACCTTCATTAAGTGGAATCAAGACCCATAAGATGGAAGAAATTTCCACTAGAAGGTTAGGTTCATCCTTGCATCGATAGATGATCATAGATTGATCTGGAATATAAAATGTGACTTCCCTTCATTGGAAATTGATATGAGCTCCATATAAAGAAATCCAATCCATGCCAAGAATCACATCAAATTCCACTATAGGAAGGATCACAAGATTTGTAGGAAGCACATTCCCACAAACTTCAATCGGAGAAGAATTATTAACTTTTGATGCGACTGTTGTGCCATTAGGGGTTGTCACATCTAACTGAACATCTAATTGTTGAGGTAATACGGTGATATCCTTAGAAAATTCTTCAGAAATAAAGGATTGGGTGGATCCCGAATCAAATAGAACATTTTCTACTTTAGAGTGGATGGTAAGTGTACCTTTCACCACATCGTTATCGTACTCCACATCGTTGATAGAATTTTCATGTGACTTTCCTTTGTCTTTAGCCTTAAGATTTTGTTGACGTTGACCATCATCATCAACCCTTTGATTTGGGCATTGATTGGCATAATGCCCCATATCCTTACACTTGAAACATTGAAGTGTAGTAGGTTTATTCTGTGTATCCCTTCCTTTGTTTGCATCATTAGACATCTTCTTCCCATCATTACAGCATTCAAATGCTTGATGACCTTCCTTTCCACATTTGAAACGTTTACTTGTCCATTTAAGACAACTCCCTCCATGTTTCTTTCCACACTTTGAGCATAAGGGAATGATCATCTTCTATTCAGTGTGCTCTTTAGATTTTCCTTTGAATTCCATTTTCCTCTTCTAATCAAACCCATATGACTGATGGGTTACTACAATCTACATCTCGACTTTGAGAGCACATCGAACGATTTCCTCGTAGCTATTGAAGTCCCTTATGGCTAACACCCTTCGAAGAATTGGTTTTAAGACACTAAAGAATCGATCGATCTTACTCTCAGGTTGGATAATAATACCAGAAGCGTACCTTGCAAGTCTTGTAAAATATGCTTCATAGGTACCAACAGATTCATCATCCTTTTTCTTCAGTTCAAGAAACTCATTCTCCATATTTGTTCAGAGAATATGATGGAAGTACTTATTGAAAAATAAGTTCTTGAACGCGTCCCATTCCATGGACTCAATTTCATCCCTTTTCCTCATATTCTTAATAATATTCCACCATTGATCAGCATCTCCTTCCAAATGATACACTGCTAGAATGACTTTATCATGTTCATAACATTGAAGAACTGAAAATATGTTTTCAGTAGTACTAATCCATTATTCAGCAATTAATGGATCAGTAGACCCGCTGAATGAAGGTGGACGTTGCCTCATGAAGGATTAAAAAGAATGTTGCTCCATCCTTTGCTCTTTTGGAAGTCCTGCATGATTCATAGCTTGAGAAAGTTGTGTGAGAATGGCTACAAGATTTTTCATTCTAGCTCCCATAACGTTTTGTTTCTCAGGGGGACAATCATTGCAGTTCACGTCGCATTCCACATTGACACGGTTCCTTCGGGTTCCATCCATTGACTAAAACCAAGAAAAATAGTGTGAAAAACACTAAATATAATAGGAAAACCACATAATCAAGAATAAAATTTCACACTTAAGGTCTTATCATAGGTTGTTCATGGCCATTTCTAAAACACAAAAAGTTGTGTTCTATGCTTAGACTTATCCTTAGGATTCTTACTAAGGCTTTCACATCATAGTTTCCAAAGGTTGACTATACCTTTCCTCTGATACCAACTATAACGACCCATACTTTAAATATATTGTTATTAGTTCAAAATTAAAGCACACTTATTACAACACATAACAAAACCAGGAAAGGACCGTATAGGTATAGTGTCTTTAGAAACCAGGAAACATAAACAACTGGTTCATAAAGCATCTAATTTGCCTCCCATTTATTTCATTATATCTAGAGTCCCTTTTTGGCATATACTACTTAATAACCTTATTCCTGACTTGGGGAAATAAAACATACAAAAGGGTGAGCTCAAATGCTCAGTAAGGGTAAACAAAAAAATATCAATCAAATCATAAGAACATATCTTTTGGAAATCTTAACCTGCAAAAGAAATCATAATTTCATAACATGGGATAAATAATAGTAGTGAAATGTAATCCCAATAATCAGAACATAAAAAATGAAACTTTGTGGCATACACACATAATCATAGAGAATCATTTCTTGTTAGTCAAGACTCATTTCCAAGACTATCTTAGTGGACAAAGTCCATTTCTGAACTAAGTTCACTCCTCGTTTCAGTCCTGTTTCACTGAACTAGTTTAACTTGCCGTTCCATCCATGTCTATCTCATGAGATATAAAATCCTTACCCAATTTATTGGAGGGAGATATAGGTCCCACCCATCTCATAATGATACCATTATTATGTGTGCCACAAAATCATAAACCATACATCATAGCATAACCCATGTAATAAAAATGGAAATCTTAAACATCATGACTTCATAAAACAATTCATATAAGATAAAGGAATTCATAAAAATATTTCCATCACAACATAATCAAATCACTGTAATAACAGTGATAGAAACAAAACCCTATATTTTCTTATATGGAAAATAATTTTGATAAAACACTTGATCTCCATTCTTGAGGAAAATATCCTTTCTACTTCAAAAACATTTTCCTTTCTTAACATATCATACATTTTTAAACTAAAAGAAGTTGATTAAAAGTAAACTTGTAAAGTAATATTCTTGGAAATAATGTTTTAAAAATCAATTGATGCCGTATAAGTTAAAAAAACATTCTTCTCGTACTTTTTTCAGAAAAGTCAAAAAGTACCTCGTACGAAAAATGATAAGAGATTCTTTTCATATCGTTTACTAAAAACTAACCGAAGGGTAAAATTGGATTTAAACAATTGTAGGTGGATGGAAACAATATTACTTATTGAGGAAACATGGATGTGGATGATAAAATACACCCCAGTAAATACCAAAGTAAAAATAATCTCGGATAAAAATGAGATTGTGATATTTCCCTTACCTTAGGTATGATTTGCCTCGTAAGTGTCCGAACCTCCTGTAAAATGATTTAAATAATGTTATTGACTTATTAAAAAATCATAATTATTGTTATGATATCATATATGGTCATATTCTTATCTTCTTAGTAGTAATATTTCATTGTTACTTGTTATTCAGGTGTTTATAACTTTTTGTTCTTATGCGTGTTTTGTCGAATAAATTCTTATTCTTCTCTTTAGGTTATAGATACATCATTTACAGAATGGTATTAATGTACTATATATCATATTTATTCATTCAATTAATTTATATAATCATTATGCAATGAAGATCATGTAGAACGAATCGCATCACATTGTGGAGACGGTATTCCGTACGTACGCACGAGCGATGATATCGTTCCCATGATCGTGGAATTGTATTGGAGTGTATGTATACTATTTCAGAATCAATATAAATTTACAATAATCGTACATAGTAATTATTTACACCATTATACCCATCCAAGTAAGGTGGTTGGGGAAAATATATTACACCACGGCATGGAGACGGTATTCCGTACATACGCATGCGCGGTGATTTTGTTTTCCGTAGGATGGATAGATGTTGAAATATGGTTGTTTCATACTTATAATAACATATCAGTATAAGAGTGATACTGATGTTATTACTTAATAATGAAACAACTAAAGAAGAAGAAGTTGAAGAAGAAAGAATTCGGAAAGGATCGGTAATGGATATTACCTCTTTTTGACGCGCCTCTTCTTAACCTCCTCTTAGGGCACTAGAGTTGGTCTTTGAAGAAGACCAAAACCTCTAGGATGATTCTAGGGAAGTGGGGAAGTGAAATTGACAGGTTTTGGCCGAGCTTGAAGGCTCAACTTGGTGTGAGGAGAAGAGGTAGGAGGTTCCCTTTTATAAGGGAGGAGAGGGGCACCTTGGGAAATATAAGCAATATTAGTTTATATTAGATCCCAACGCCACTTAAAAACTTCTAAAATGACTCATATCCAAATATTAGATGATATAGGGTTGTAATAGCATCAACCAATAAAATTTATACATGTTAGGAGTTTATTTTAAACATTATCAACTTGATTTATCCTTATTTATCAATTTAATTTTATTTGTGGTAATAATATTCTAAATTTTAAATTATTATTAATAATTACATATGTGTTGTGAATTTTCCATAATTTGACACTTTATGACATTTTAGCACATATAAATTTTAATTTATAATTTTTAAATATTTTTGTGATTTTTAAACAATTTTATAATATGTTATTTTTATAAAATAACAATAGCGTCAATTTTGACACTATTCATTTATTTAAATTTAAATAAAATATATACAGAGGATATGTTCAAAATAAAAGCATTAATAGATTAATAAAATGTCATACGTATCTAGAAAATTAGTGGATCACATTAAATAGTGCATATAATATTTATTTTAATATTTTTAAAACCATTTATTTGATATTTTAATTAATAAAATAATTTCAACATCACTATTGTGTCATAATTAATGATAACTATTTAATCCCTAAAAATTCTAAATAAATTCCTATGATGTAGATAATTGTATTAGATTTCTGGAGACATTACATGTTCTAAGTTGTATTAAGTCTATCACCAAATTAAAATTATTATACTTATAAGATTTAAGAAAGTGACATGTTGTCACATTCTTTGGTTTTCATTATAATTAAATTATTTTCATGGAACAAAGTATATTAAATGAATCTAATCCGACCCTTAGGTGATATGGGTCGACGTTTAGTCATCCAATAGGATTTTGGAAGGTTTTAGGGTAATTTTATAACATTATATTTATCCTTAATTACCCGATTTACCTTTAACTATGGTAAATAAAATTTACCGTAGTTACTATTCATAACGCCCAAAAATAAAAAGTAGCCTATTAACATAATTTGGACCCACTTATTCTGAATATGGAATCCATTTTTTAAAATTCAAAACATATAAGTTGTAGTAATTAATTTAAAATAAATCCTGTTGTTAAGAAAACGGGTTTTAGAAGTTAAAACATTGCCAAAGATTGAAATGTTTTTACCTAAGAATTCAATGTGAAATTAATGCTAATGAAATAAAATATATTAAATGGTAAAAATATATTCTATCTACACTTTAAAACCATTAAATATTATAATTTAACCATATAAATTATCTCAATGAAAAAAGTTGGTTTTAATTAAAAATTAGCGTATTTTTACTATTCATCAAAATATAAAAGTTATCAGAAAAATATCAAAAATTTATCCAAAGTAAATTTTTATATCCTGATTCAATATAAGAATTTTATTTTGTCAAATTGAACTTATAAACATTTTAAAACTAGATTTAATGTGGGTGCACCATCAAAAGGCGTCAAAACTGCATTTTTTGATAAATACTTATTTTACCCAAAAATTTTATTTTGTTCTCTTACCATGTTTTAGAAAATGTGTAATATGAATAATAATTTTGTAAATTTTAAAATTAAGTTAATACTATTCATAACGGCTAGTTTATAATATTATAATAATATATCGTTGTTTAGTGGAACTCGGTATTGCGTACTACACACACTATCAAGGAAGGTCGCGAGTGCGTGTAGCAAAATATTCTGTTGATGATTTATATAACATAAAAACAAAATATTTCTCATAAAAGTCTCAGGTGTTACATTCTACCCCCCTTAAAATGAATTTTGCCCTCGAAATTCATCACTTTGTAACAAACAGATGAGGATACCTCTCTCTCATCATATCCTCAAGCTCCCATGTAGCTTCTTCTAAATGGTGGTTCCTCCATAATACTTTCACCAAGAGAGTGGTATTGATTTGTAGGACTTTTTCGATATGATCCAGAGTCTCTATCGGATGTACTTCATAAGAAAGATCTTTCTCCAGTGGTACAACTTCTGAGCTAAGTACATGTGAAGGATCAGGTATGTACTTTCTCCGGAGAGATACAGGGAACACATCGTGAACTTGGGAGAGATTTGGTGGAAGCGCCAATCGATAAGCTACCTTACCAACATGATCCAGTATTTCGAAAGGACCGATATATCTAGGGCTCAACTTCCCCTTCTTTCCAAATCTAAAGACCCTCTTCTAGGGAGATATTCGTAAGAACACTTTATCACCCACTTAAAAATCTAGGTCTTTTCTTCGGTTGTCGGCATAACTTTTCTGTCAAATCTGAGCTACTCTTATGTGTTATTGAATAGATTGGACCTTTTCTGCCATTTCATCAATGAGATCAGGTCTTAATATCTTTCTTTCCCCATCTTCAACCCAGCAAGTTGGATTCCTACATTTCTTTCCATAGAGAGCTTCATAAGAAGCCATCTGAATACTGGAGTGAAAGATATTATTATAAGAAAATTCCACCAAAGGTAGGTGTTGATCCCAACCACCCTTGAAATCCATATAGCAAGCTCTCAACATATCTTCTAGAGTTTTAATTGTTCTCTCAGACTGACCGTCTGTTTGAGGATGATAAGCAGTGCTGAAACTCAACTCTGTATCCAGATTATGCTGAAGACTTCTCCAGAACATCGAGGTAAACCTCGGATCCCGATCAGATATAATAGAAAGTGGTACTCCATGCAATCTTACCACTTCCTTTACATATATCCTGGCAAGCTGATCCAGAGAGAAATCCTCTCTAATTGCAATGAAGTATACAGACTTTGTAAGACGATCAATTATGACCCAGATAGCATTATTGCCTTTGGATGTTTTAGGAAGTCCTATGAAAAAGTCCATAGTGATGTTTTCCCATTTCCATTCGGGTATGGGTAATGGTTGTAACATCCCCTTAGACTTCTATCTCTCAGCTTTAACTTGCTGAAAAACCAAGAATCGAGAGACATATTCAGCAACATCTCTTTTCATTCCATCCCACCAGAAGTACTCTTTCAGGTCCCTATACATCTTCTTGCTTCCAGGATGAATAGAGAATGATGAACTATGAGCCTCATCCAGCAGCTCCTTCTTTACTTCGGGGATGGGAGGAACACAAACCCGATTCCTGAACATTATTATCCCATCACAATCAAGGTTGAATTTAGGAACATTTCTCGCCTTCTTTTGTAACTCAACATCTTCTTTCTGTGCCTCTTTAATCTTCACTTGTATAGACGGTTGAATATTCATTTGAAAAAGATAGGATTTTCCCTCTTCCATTATAATTCCAAGATCCATCCTTTGTAAATCCATATATATTGAATCTTTTGTGATCCTCATCATGGATAAACTGGCATGGTCTTGTCGACTTAATGCATCTTCCACCTTTTTTGCTTTCCCAGGGTGGTAATGAATTGAGCAGTCATAATCCTTAATCAGCTCCAACCATCTTCTTTGGCGCATATTCAGCTCCTTTTTGTGAAAATATACTTTAAGCTTTTATGATCAGTATAAATATCACACCTTTCACCATAAAGGTAATGCCTCCAGATCTTTAATGCAATGATTACTGAAGCTAACTCAAAATCATGAGTTGGGTAATTTTTCTCAAGGATTTTCAACTATCGTGAGGCATAAGATATCACCATATCATTTTGCATAAGAAAACATCCCAATCCCTTCTTGGATGCGTCACTATAGATCACAAAACTTTATCCACTACAAGGTAGTGTGAGCACAGGTGCACTGGATAACCTTCTTTTCAACTCCTTGAAATTCTCTTCACATTCCTCCATCCAGACAAACATGACTCCTTTCCGAGTCAACTTGGTGAGTGGATTAGATAATTGTGAAATAACTTTCACAAAACCTCGATAACATCCAACCAAACCAAGAAAACTTTGGATCTCAGTTACTGTTGTTGGTCTCGACCATCTTTCGATAACCTCTGTTTTTGCTGGATCCACAGATATCCCCTATTTTGAGATTATGTGACCCAAAAATGAAACTCTTTGAAGCCAAAATTCACCCATGGTAAATTTGTCATAAAGCTTCTCCTTTCTCAGGGTCTTCAATATAATTCTCAAGTGGTCTTCATGTTCTTCCTTCCCCTTTGAATATACAATAATATCATCTATAAAGACTACCACAAACTGATCAAGATAGTCTCTAAAGACTCTATTCATCATATCCATGAAGATAGCAGGGGTATTAGTAAGACCAAATGGCATCACTATAAATTCATAGTGTCCATACCTTGTACAGAAATCCGTCTTTGGTATATCCTCCCTTTTGACCCTTAATTGGTGATACCCTGAATGAAGATCAATATTAGAAAAGTATTGAGCTCCTCGTAGTTGGTCAAATAATTAATCAATGCGTGGGAGAGGATATTTTTTCTTGATAGTGATCTTGTCAAGTTCTTGATAATCAATGCAGAGTCTCATTGATCCATCTTTCTTCTTAACAAACAGAACAGGTGCTCCCCAAGGTGACGCACTAGGGCGTATGAATCCTTTACCAAGATTCTCTTGGAGTTGATTCTTCAATTCCTACAACTCAATTGGGGCCATTCTATAAGGTGTATTTAAAATAGGAAAAGCACCTGGTACGAGTTTTATTGAAAACACAACTTCACGATTTGGTGGAAGACCCAGAAATTCCTCCAGAAAGACATCATCAAAATCCTGTACAATGGAAATATTTTTAATTGTGAGTTTCTGACCAACCATTTGATATAAATAACCTTCATTAATTGGAATCAAGACCCATAAGATGGAAGAAATTTCCACTGGAAGGTTAAGTTCATCCTTGCATCGATAGATGATCATAGATTGATCTGGAATATAAAATGTGACTTCACTTCTTTGCCAACTGATATGATCTCCATATAAATAAAGACAATCCATGCCAATAATCACATAAAATTCCATTATAGGAAGGATCACAATATTTGCAGGAATCACTTTCCCACAAACTTCAATCGGAGAAGAATTATACACTTTTGATGCGACTGTTGTGCCATTAGGGGATGTCACAGCTAAATCGACATCTAATTATTGAGGTAATACGGTGATATCCTTAGAAAATTATTCAGAAATAAAGGAGTGGGTGGATCCAGAATCAAATAAAACATTTTCTACTTTAGAGTGGATGGTATGTGTACCTTTCACCGCATCGTTATTGTACTCCACATCATTGATATAAATTGCTTGTGACTTTCCTTTGTATTTAGCCTTAAGAGTTTGTTGACGTCGACCATCATCATCAACCCTTGGATTTGGGCATTGATTGGCATAATGCCCCATCTCCTTTCACTTGAAACATTGATGTGTAGTAGGTTCATTCTGTGTATCCCTTCCTTTGTTTGCATCATTAGACATCTTCTTCCCATCATTGCGGCATTCAAATTCCCGATGACCTTCTTTTACACATTTAAAACATTTACTTGTCCCTTTAAGACAACTCCCTCTGTGTTTCTTTCCACACATTTAGCATAAGGGAAAACTCATCTTCTTTTCAGTGTGCTCTTTAGATTTTCCTTTGAATTCCATTTTCTTCTTCTTATCAAACCCATATGACTGATGGGTTACTCCAATCTCCATCTCGACTTTGAGAGCACATCGAACGATTTCCTCATAGCTATTGAAGTCCCTTATGGCTAACACCCTTAGAATACTTGGTTTTAAGCCACTAAAGAATCAATCGATCTTACTCTTAGGTTGGATAATAATACCAGAAGCGTACCTTGAAAGTCTTGCAAAATTTTCTTCATAGGTACCAACAAATTCATCATCCTTTTGCTTTAGTTCAAGAAACTCCTTCTCCGTCTTTGTTCGGGGAATACGAGGGAAGTACTTATTGAAAAATAAGTTCTTGAACTCGTCCCATTCCATGGACTCAATTTCATCCCTTTGCCTCGTATTCTTAATAAGATTCCACCATTGATCAGCATCTCCTTCCAAACGATACACTGCTAGGATGACGTTATCATGTTCAGAACATTGAAGAACTAAAAATATCTTTTCAGTAGTACTAATTCATTGTTCAGCCATTAATGGATCAGTAGACCCGCTGAATGAAGGTGGACGCTGCCTCATGAAGGATTCAACAGAATGTTGCTCCTTTCTTTGCTCGTTTGGATGTCCTGGATGATTCATAGCTTCAGAAAGTTGTGTGAGCATGGCTACAAGATTTTTCATTCCAACTCCCATAATTTTTGGTTGCTCATGGGGACAATCATTGCATTTCACATCGCATTCTGCATTAACACGGTTTCTTCGGGTTCCAGCCATTGACTAAAACCAAGAAGAATAGTGTGAGAAACACAAAATATGATAGGAAAACCACATAATCAAGAATAACATTTCACACTTAAGGTCTTATCATAGGTTGTTCATGGCCATTTCTAAAACACTAAGATTGTGTTCTATGCTTAGACTTATCCTTAGGATTCTTACTAAGGCTTTCACATCATAGTTTCCAAAGGTTGACTATAACATTCCTCTGATACCAACTATAATGACCCATACTTTATATATATTGTTATTACTTTAAAATTTAAGAACACTTATTACAACACATAACAAAACTAGTAAAGGACCTTATAGGTATAGTGTCTTTAGAAACCGGGAAACAAAATCAACTGGTTCATAAAGCATCTACTTTTCCTCCCATTTATTTCATCATATCTAGGGTCCCTTTTGGCATATCCTACTTAATAACCTTCTTCCTGACCTAGGGAATTAAAACATACAAAAGGGTGAGCTCAAATTCTCAGTAAGGGTAAACAAAAAAATATATCAATCAAATCATAAGAACATAACTTTTTGGAAATCTTAACCTGCAAAAAATCATAATTTCATAACATGGGATAAATCATAGTAGTGAAATGTAATCCCAATAATCATAACATAAAAAATGAAACTTTGTGGCATACACACATAATCATAGAGAATCATTTCTTGTTAGTCAAGACTCATTGCCAAGACTATCTTAGTGGACAAAGTCCATTTCTGAACCGAGTTCACTCCTTGTTTCAATCCTGTTTCACTAAACCGGTTTAACCTGCCGTGCTAGCCATGTCTATCTCATGAGATATAAAATCTTTACCCAATTCATTGGAGGGAGATATAGGTCCCACCAATCTCATAATTATACCATTATTATGTGTGCCACAAAATCATAAACCATACATCATAGCATAACCCATGTAATAAAAATGGGAATCTTAAACATCATGACTTCATAAAACAATTCATATAAGATAAAGGAATTCATAAAAATATTTCCATCACAACATAATCAAATCATTGTAATAATAGTGATAGAAACAGAACCCTATATTATCTTATATGGAAAATAATTTTGATAAAACACTTGATCTCCATTCTTGAGGAAAATATCCTTTCTACTTGAAAAACATTTTCCTTTATTAACATGTCATACAATTTTAAACTAAAAGAAGTTGATTAAAAATAAACTTGTAAAGGAAGATTCTTGGAAATAATTTTTTTAAAATCCATTCATGACATATAAGTTAAAAAAACATTCTTCTCGTACATTGGTCGGAAAAGTCAAAATGTACCTTGTACGAAAAACGACAAAAGATTCCTTTCATATCTTTTACTAAAAACTCACCGAAGGGTAAAATTGGATTTAAAAAATTGTAGGTGGATGGAAACAATATTACTTATTGAGGAAACATGGAAGTGGATGATAAAATACCCCCTAGTAAATCCCAAAGTATAAACAATCTCAGATAAAAATGAGATTGTGATATTTCCCTTACCTTAGGTCCGATTTGCCTCGTAAGTGTCCGAACCTCCTGTATAATGATTTAAATAATGTTATTGACTTATTCCATAATCATAATTATTATTATGATATCATATATGGTCATATTTGTATCTTCTTAGAAGTAATATTTCATTGCTACTTCTTATTCGGGTGTTTATAAGTTTTTGTTCTTATGCGTGTTTTGTCGAATAAATTCTTATTCTTCTCTTTAGGTTATAGATACATCATTTCCAGAATGGTATTAATGTACTATATATCATATTTATTCATTAAATTCATTTATATAATCATTATGAAATGAAGATCATGTAGAATGAATCGCATCACATCGTGGAGACGGTATTCCGTACGTACGCACAAGCGACGATACCGTTCCCATGATCGTGGAATTGTATTGGAGTGTATGTATACTATTTCAGAATCAATATAAATTTAAAATAATAATATATAGTAATTATTTACACCATTATACCCATCCATGTAAGGTGGTGGGGGAAAATAGATTACACCACGGCGTGGAGACGGTGTTCCGTACGTACGCACGCGCGGTGATTTCGTTTTCCGTAGGATGGATAGATGTTGAAATAGGGTTGTTTCATACTTATAATAACATATCAGTATATGAGTGATACTGATATTATTACTTCATAATGAAAAAAATAAAGAAGAAGAAGTTGAATAAGAAACAATTTGGAAAGGATCGGTAATGGATATTACCTCCTTTTGACGTGCCTCTTCTTAACCTCCTCTTAGGGCACTAGGGTTGGTCTTTGAAGCAAAAAAACCTCTAGGATGATTCTAGGGAAGTGGGGAAGTGAAATTGTCAGGGTTTTGCTGAGCTTGAATGCTCAAATTGGTGTTAGGAGGAGAGGGAGGAGGTGCCCTTTTATAAGGGAGGAGAGGGGCACCTTTGGAAATATAAGAAATATTAGATTATATTATATCCCAACCCCACTTAAAAACTTCCAAAATAACTCATATCTGAATATTAGATGAGATAGGGTTGTAATATCATCAACCAATAAAATTTAGACATGTTAGGAGTTTATTTTAAATATTATCAACTTGATTTATCTTTATTTATCAATTTAATTTTATTTGTGGTAATAATATTCAAAATTTTAAATTATTATTAATAATTACATATGTGTTGTGAATTTTCCATAATTTGACACTTTATGTCATTTTAGACCATATAAATTTTAATTTATAATTTTTAAATATTTTTGTGATTTTTAAACAATTTTATAATATGTTATTTTTATAAAATAACAATAGTGTCAATTTTGACACTATTCATTTTTTGGAATTTAAATAAAATATATACGGAGGATATGTTCAAACTAAAAGCTTTAATAAATTAATAAAATGTCATATTTATCTATAAAATTAATGGATCACCTTAAATAGTGCATATAATAATAATTTTAATATTTTTAAAACTATTTATTTGATATTTTAATTAATAAAATAATTTCAACATCACTATTTTATCATAATTAATGATAACTATTTAATCCCTAAAAATTCTAAATAATATCCTATGATGTAGATAATTGTATTATCCTTCTGGAGACAATTCATGTTCTATGTTTCATTAATATTATCACCAAATTAAAATTATTATACTTATAAGATTTAAGAAAGTGACATGTTGTCACATTCTTTGGGTTTAATAATAATTAAATTATTTTCATGGAAAAAAGTCTATTAAATGAATATAATACGACCATTAGGTTATATGGGTCGACGTTTAGTCATCCAATAGGATTTTGTAAGGTTTTAGGGTTATTTTATAATATTATATTTACCCTTAATTACCCGATTTACCTTTAACTATGGTAAATAAAATTTATCGTAGTTACTATTCATAATGCCCAAAAATAAAAAGTAGACTATTAAAATAATTTTGACCCAATGATTCTGAATATGGAATCCATTTTTCAAAATTCAAAACATATAAGTTGCATTAATTAATTTAAAATAAATCCCGTTGTTAAGAAAACGAGTTTTAGAAGTTAAAACATTGTCAAAGATTGAAATGTTTTTACCTATGAATTCAATGTGAAATTAATGCTAATGACATACATTATATTTAATGGTAAAAATATATTCTATCTATACTTTAAACCATTCAATATTATAATTTGACCATATAAATTATCTCAATGAAAAAAGTTGTTTTTAATTAAAAATTAGCGTATTTTTACTATTCATCAAAATATGAAAGTTATCAGAAAAATATCAAAAATTTATCCAAAGTAAATTTTTATATCCTGATTCAAAATAAGAATTTTATTTTGTCAAATTGAACTTATAAATGTGTCAAAAACTAGATTTAATGTTGGTGCGCCATCAAAAGGCGGCAAAACTGCATTTTTTGATAAATACTTATTTTACCCAAAAAATTTATTTTGTTCTCTTAACATGTTCTAGAAAATATTTAAGATGAATAATAATGTTGTAAAATTTAAAATTAAGTTAATACTATTCATAACGGCTACTTTATAATATTATAATAATATATCATTGTTTAGTGGAACTCGGTATTGCGTACTACACACTCTATCAAGGAAGGTCACGACTGCGTGTAGCGAAAGATTCCTTTGATGATTTATATGACATAAAAACAAAATATTTCTCATAAAAGTCTCATGTGTTACACTATAAATTTTAATATATACATTTTTTATATCATAAATAATATGTTTTCATCTTATTATTGTTAATTTGAAAATAATTTTTATTTTAATACAATAAAGAACTATTTTTACTTTTGGAGAATATTAAAATTCAATTATTGAATTTATGAATTAATATATTTTATAATTAAGTAAAATTTTAATAAGTTATTATTATTAATTAATTGTTACCAAATATAAATGATCATATAATTTATATAGCGTCAAATGCAGTTTTTATTAGGGTTTAAAAAACTATTTTTTGTCAAAAACCGAACATTTTTTAATAAATGTTAGTTTATATTATAAAAGGAAAAATTCACATATTTATAAAATTATTTAGATAAAATTAATATTATTTTTTTAATTATAATTTCTAAATTATCCAACGTTGAGGTTTTCATAATTTTTTAGACAATAAAATTTTCAGTTAAAAGATAAATATGATAGAAATATAATTTATATATTATGACCACATAATGACCCAAAATAAGTGTAATAATTACTATAAATGAAATACATGGCCAAATATATTTCTTCCCTTTAAAATAATTCTATTTTATTTTTATTTTATTTATTTTGTAAATCCATTTTGAATCCTCCAATACATTTTCTATATTTTATGGTTTTAAATTTCATTATTAGGAAGTGTGACTCACCTCCACATAATAAAGGGAATGATTTTATTATGTTCAACCCTTGGATATATAAAATAATGAGAACCATTGGCATTTTTAATAAAACATTGGTAGAACCCATGTGATCTTATTTGGTATTTGATATTTTATTATGCAGTGTCCCTAACCAAAATAGTATACAATCCCCACTCTTTTCTTATATAAACCCACAAAAGTTCCCATTTATCTTCACTAAAACTACTTATCTCTTGTCCATACTTAGAAATATACTCTCTAGAGTCTTCTCAAGGAACCATTGATCTCTCAATAATCCCCTCTTAATATTTTGGAGTCACAAACTCAAGTAAGGGACCTTTATCTCCTATTTTCAAATTCAAAAAAGTTATTTGAATTTAGTTCTATTAATTAAAATTGGTTATATTCTCAGTAATTTATAATAAATAACTTATAGAACTTTTTATGTTATTTGAGTTGGGGATCTTTTATCATCTCCTATCTTGACCGTTACCCGAGCCATTACTTTTCCAGAAAATTTTATGGGATCCTCACCTTCTCTTCTTTGTTCAATTTTTTTCTGAATATATGATTTATATTACCATATTATATTGTTGGGACATGTATTTACATGTCTCCAATACTAACTATTTTATTTAAAAATTATGAGAGATCCATTTCTCTCTTATCATCCATTTTGATGAATTTTTATGTAATGTAGTTATGCTGCTAATAATTCACCATGATTTTCCATGAAAAAAAAATGTGTATTGGATTCCATAACCATTTTTATATCAAGGGTATTATCCTTTTAGAATATATACATATTAATTAGGTACGTACATGAATGTATTCCATATTACATTATTTTGGAACAAAATATTATGTTGAATGAATCCATGTGGTATGATCTATGTGGCACACTTAGGAATGGTAATGAAATGAATGTGATGGGTGCTCCCAGAATTATATAGCACTCCAATGAATTGGGTAATGTTTTGTATCATGATACATCATATTGTAATAGGGAATGAACTTGATTATTTTATTGGAGTTTTTCCACCATGAGTTATTGGAAGGTTTATCCTTGACCTATATTTATAATGTAGTGTTTTATGTTGTTCCCAAATTCCCCAAATTTCCATTATGATTATCATGTTATATCATGTCCCTTTATTCCAAAAAATATTTTTCAATAACTATTTCCCTCACACTCTATGACATAAAATGGAAAGGTATTTCCTTTCCCACAATCAAAAAGACAGTGAATATATAGGTTAGTACCCAAAAACATCATATGTCATACATGATACGCCTCTAATTTTTACATTACCCCCAAATGCAAGATTGAAAGTTTCTTTGGGCAGATAATACCTATTCTAAATACATATAGATCCGGGACTTTTATAGCTATGAGAAAATTATCTGATGTTACCTTAATGAAAAAATGGAGTTAAAATATGCTCAAGGGTATCATGGGGATAATAAGAAGAAAGTGGAGATCAATTCTAATAGTCTAATGGAAAAAATCAAACTGTTTTAAGAAATTTCAACATCCCACTTATCTAATGTGTTGGAAGAAGAACCCCAGAAATTGCAAAAGGATAACGAGGAAATTATATTTGTACAGGAAGGAAGGAAACCTATCTTGAAATTGAAGAAAGGAGAAACCCACTAATGTCGCAGTGGAAATGATTGCTCCATTACACCCTTAGTGTGATGTGAATTACATTGAATTTAAGGAATCAAGGAACTTTTCAAACTAATTCTCTAAGACAAGGGTTTTCTAAGACAACCAGCAACTTTCAAGGAAACAAGGGTGATATTTTGTCATCACTACCACTAAATTAGATCCTGAAAATGAACTAGTGAATGGTACTCTAGTTATTAATTCTAGAATAATGAATGTACATTTGGATTATGGTTCTATTCATTCTTTCATATCACAAAATATTAGTATAACAATCCAACCACCACCACAAATCATGGAATTCAATCTGTCAATGAAAATAAAAAATTGTGAAATTATTCCATTCCAAGTATATAACTTCTACCATATTAATGTTTGTGGGATAAAATTCCTATTGAACCTTTTCACACTCCATTTGGAGGAATTTGATGCAATTATGGGCATGGATTCGATTTCCCTATATAGAGCCAGTATAAACTTCCCTAAGAAGTAAATATCTCTCCATATTGCGAATTAACCCCCAATTTTATACAAGTCGAATGATGTCGATGAAACTTATTTAGAACCATCGTCTCAAGAATGGATATTATTTTCCTATGATCAAGTGCATCTATCTCAAATTATTGATTCTAAGGAAGGAACTATCCTAAAATACATGCCTATTGTGTGGGAATATATTGATGGGTTTCATGAGTAATTTCCTTGTCTTCCTCCTAGATGAGAGGTTGACTTTTTAATCAAGAATACACTTGGGGAGTTTCCATTGTCCAATACTCCAAATATAATGGTTGTGGTGGAACTAGGGTAGCTGAAGAAACAACTATAGGAGAATATAGATAAAGGTTTCATACTCCAAAGTGCTTCATCATGGGGTGCACCCGTCCTCTTCATAAAGAAGAAGAATGGGTCAATGTGCATTTTCATTGATTATGGTGAGTTCAATAAGCTCCCAATAAATAATACGTATCCTATCCCATTTATTTATTACATGGTCTATCATCTACGTGCAGACAAAAACTTCTCTATGGTGGATCTTTAGTCGGCATATTATCATGTAAGGGTGAAAAAGGAATATATCACCAGGTTTGATTTTTATACAAGGTACCAGAACTACGAGTTCATAGTAATTCCTTTAAAACTCACTAATAATCTATCAATATTTATGTACATGATTAATATATTCTATAGAGATTACCTTGAAATTTTATTTGGGAGTCTTTATAGATGAAATTAAAATATAATCAAAAATTTAAGCAGGATCTTGAGGAGGATATGAGAACTCTACTAAAGACCCTGAGAAAGAAAAATATTTTTTTCAAGTATATAAAATGTGAGTTTTAGTTGATGTAATTCTATTTCCTGGGGCATATCATCCCAAGAAGTGGGATGACTGTTGGCCCTTCAAAGACAAACACAATTGAAGGATGGAGGAGGACAACATCTGTGAAAAATATTGGTAATTTCCTTCTATTTGGATAGTATTATCATATATTTGTGAGAAAATAATAATGATTATAGAACCCTATGACCAAGATGAATTAGAAGGGAGTGAACTTTTTTTGGATTTAGGAATTTGGATAAAGATTTAAGGGGATTAAAAGTGGAATATCACTGCACTAGTGATCATACTATCAACAAGTGGGAACTCTTTATGGTATATATAGATTCTTCAAATAATTTCTTAGGTTGTGTATAGATTAAAAATGATAAAGTGGTATTCTACGAATCAAGGCATTGTAAAAATGAGGATTAAATCAATCCCTTACATGATCTTGAGTGGGAAGGTTTGATATTTTCAATAAAAATATGCTGGAATTATCTATATGGGGAGAAGTGTGAGATATAAACTGATCAAAATATTCTAAAATATATATTCACATATAGAGAGATTAATATGCACCATTAAATATGGTAAGATCTGATAAAATATTACAGCTTCTCAATTCATTATCATCCAAGTAAATCAAATAAAGTGGAGGATGCTCTAAGTAGAAAGGATCATTCATTTTTGTCAATGATGATAATTGACAAGGATCCACCCTCCTTATAACTGTAATGGATGGACATGGCAATCATAAAGAAAGAAATAGCATCAATCCTTTCACAAACTATTTATCAACCCTCTATTTTGGAATGGTTATAAGATGTTCAAACAAATGATGTTGGAATTCAGGAAAAAAATGGAAACTATCAGGAAAGGAAAATACTCGGAGTTCAATGTTAATGAAAAATTAATTGCGAGATCCAGTTCAAGAATATTTAATCCATAATGTCCTGAGTTAAATAAGTAACTACGAGATAACACATATAGATCAACATTCTCCATTCACCTAGGAAGTACAAATACATATTAGGATCTATGTGAGCACTCTTAGTAGGGCAATATGAAGACTAAGGGGATGAGGAAACCCTTACCCATACCAAAAAAGAAATTATAAGACATAAATATGGACTTTGTCACCATAATTCCAAAGATATCTAGAGGAAACAATTCTATATGGGTTGTTGTGGATCATCATACAAAGATATCTCACTTCATCGCAATTTGAGAGGTCTTCTCAATAGATCAACTTACACAGATATACATTAGATAAGTGGTGTGGATGTATGGAGTACCACTATCTATTATACATGATTGAGATATAATATTAACCTCTATGTTCTAGAAAATCTTCCATCCTACACTAAACACTGATTCGAACTTCAGTAATACTTATTATCCTCAAACTAATTTCCAATCTAATTAGACTATTCATAAAGTGAAAGACATGTTATGAGCATGTACTATGATCTTAAAAAGAGTATGGGAACAATAACTTCCTTTGGTCTAGTTCTCTTACCAAAAAACTTTCAACCCGAGCATCCAAATGGATCCCTATTAATCACTTTATTGGAAGTGGTGCAGAACACTCGTGTGTTGGAATGAAGTTTGGAAACGAAAACTATTGGGTCTTAAAATGGAAAAGGAAATGGTGGATAAGGTTATGAGAATTCAGTAACACATCAAGGTTTATTATATTTGACATAATAGCTATACTGAAAATCCTTGACGAGACCTAGAGATTGATGTTGGGGATATTTTTTCATTCGTATATCTCTGTGGAAGAGATTGATGAGATTAAGGAATAATGGAAATCTTAGTCCAAAATACATTGGCACCTTTGAGATACATTATTTCATTGGTATGGTGGCCTACCAACATTCAATCAAACCAAACATAATGCAAATACATGGTGTATTCCATGTATCCATTTTAAGGACATACATATAATGCCCCTCACATGTACTCAATCTAGAAGTAGTACCATTGGAGAATGATCTTTCCTATGATGATAAACTAGTGAATACCTTAGATCATAGAGAAACAATTCAATAAAATTAGACAATTCATTTTTTCAATGTGTTGTGGAGAATCCAAAAGTTTAAAGAAGCAGTGTGGGCACTGGAGTAATTGATGAATCATAGTTTCTATCATCTTTTTTTTTGTGTGGGAAAATAAAATTTTGAGGGATAAATTATGAAAGGGGGGGAGATTTTAATGGCCTCAACTTTTATAAATAAAATTCCACTTTTAATTTAATTAAATGTATTATTATGTAATGTGGTTATATAAAACACATGAGCTTATACTGGTCTATTATGCCCAATTTGGATTCAAATGAATGTTACATATCATTACCATTGATAATATAGTCGTTGATCAATGATCACATTATTAGTATAAATATAGGGTTTTAATAAATCCAATTAACACAGATAAGGGAAGTTATGGGATCAACTAGTAGGATCATACCCTATGAAGCCCACTCTTTAGAGATTCCAGGGGAGATAGAATCATTGGGATTTGACGTTGAAAAATCCGAAGGTAATATCAAACAACTTAATCATGATCATAACCATTTACAGGAGAAGTTTTCTCATCGAGATCATGACGCAAACCACGATCACTAAACCACTCAATGAAAGTCCCACCATCACATGCCTTACTCTTAGGGATTATGGTGGTGTATTAAAGGGATATGTACCAAGAACCTATAAATATGAATATATACTTCTTTTTAAAATAATCAATATATTTCCATCCTATTGTTATTACTTTGTAAATTTTTTTATTTTATTATGATAAAGAACAAATTATATTTTTGGTGAAAATTATAATTAAATTAATTAATTTATGAATTAATATATTTTTTACATAAATATTATTTTAATAAAAAAATTATTGTTAAATAATTTTATCAAATATAAATGATCATATAATTTTTATAGAGTCAAATGTAGTTTTTATATGGTTTCGAAAAATGATTATTTATCAAGAACTCATCATTTCTCAAAAAATGTCAGTTTTTGTTTTAAAAGGTAAAATTAAAATATTTAAAAAAATATTTAGATATAATGAATAATATTTTTTAAATCAAAATTTTAAAATTATCCAATAGTGAACTTTTCATAATTTTTTAATACAGAAGAATTTTGGGGAAAAAATTAAATATAGTACAAATATACTATGTATATTACGACTTAACAATGACCCAAAAGTGATATAATAATTACTATAAATGGAATATAAGACCAAATATATGTATTATATTTAAAATAATGTGATTTTATGTTTAATTTATTTATTTTGTAAATCCATTTTGAATCTTCTAAAACTTATAATATATATTACAGTTATAAATTTATTTCTTTAAAGGAGTGACTCACCTCATCCTAAGAATGGGAATTATTTTATAATGTTAGGCTCATTTCATTATAAAATAATTAGAACAAATATAATTTGTTAAAAAAATTGGAAAAAATCATGGGATAGTTTTTGGTATTGTATATTTTATCATGTAGTGTCAAAAACCCAAATAATTAAGAATCCACACTCTTTTCTAATATTAAAACTCCAAATATCCCATTTTTATTCACTAAAATTCCTTGGATAATGTCCATAATCCACCTTAAACATTCTATAGTTCTCCCAACGATCCCCCAATCTCTTAAGAATACCCTCCCAATATTTTAGTGTTACATACTAATGTAAAAAACCTTCTTCTTCTCTTTTTAAAATTCAAACAACTACTTCTAAATTAGTTCTCTTAATCTCAATAGGTTATATTTTAATTCATTTATAATAATTACCTTAATAACCATTTAATTATATTCTAGTGAGGGGTCTTTTATACTCCCTGATCTAGACCCTTACTTAATTCATTACTATGCCAAAATTTCGTAAGGGGCCCTCATCTTCTCTTCGTTATTCATGTTTCTTTTTCAAATAATGCATTATATATCCATTTTATAATGTTGGTATATGTCTTTACATATACCTATTGCTGAACATTTTATTTCCAAATGATGAGAGTCCCATTTTTC
Source organism: Viscum album (assembly GCA_963277665.1). Taxonomy (NCBI): domain Eukaryota; kingdom Viridiplantae; phylum Streptophyta; class Magnoliopsida; order Santalales; family Viscaceae; genus Viscum; species Viscum album. The sequence continues at coordinate 1,967,996,730 of OY728133.1, forward strand.
CCTCATCATCAATTTTTTGAATTTTTATGTAATGTTGTTATGCTACCAAAATTTCACTGTGATTTTCCATTCTAAAAAAATTGTTTATTGAATACCATACACATTTTTCTATCAAGGTTATTAACCATTATGCACATATACTTATGTATTAGGGAATTAAATGTATGTATTCCATATTACTTAATTATGGAATAAAATATTATTTTTAATGAATCCATGTTTATATCATTGTGGAGCACTTAAGTATAGGAATAAAATGAATGTGATGAGTGATCCTAGGATTATAGATTGCTCCAATGCATTGGGTAATGTTTAGTACCATTATAAATGATGATGGATAGGTATTAATCCCGATTCATTTATGGGACATTGTCCACCATGAGGACTTGGCCAGTTTACCCTTGACCTATATTTATGATGTAGTGTTTTAAGTTGTTGCTACATTTCCCATGATTCTCTTATGATTATCAGGTTATATAATGTACCTTCATTCATGTTTATGATTCCAACACTTTTTATACCCCATTGATATTCCTATTTTATAACATGTATCATTTATTCAAGGTTTATTCCCCTACTGTGGTTCATATATCACCCCTTTCTTATGTTTTTTCCCAGTCTATCCCATGCATTTTTAAAAAACCAATGAATTTTTGAATCATTTTAAATTTGATTTTATTATATTCATTGTATCACATGTTCATGATATTATTCTATATACCTAATTCGATAATACACTAAACTTATCAATGTTTTGGGTTGTATTATGTGTAATTTTATGTAATAAATCTTTTATTAATGTGAAATAAAGAGAAGGGTTGTTATAATATACTCGGCTTAGAAGACAACTCCATGGATGGTCCCATGATTTCTATGTTGACACAAAAGTTTAGTTGTGCATCATGGAATACATGGGATTAACCCAACCCATGAACACTGTATTCCATGGGCTCAAACTTTACTTATCATATAGGATCTCCTTGTGTGATTCCATTGATGACCAACCATTGTGGATATCTAAGTTACATAGACCCACTTAGTTGACGGCTAGCTAAGTCTGGCCAAATTTTTTATTAATTACATAAAATATTTGAGAAAAAATAAAGTAAAATCAAACTTAATTTTTTTTAAAAATAATTTTTAATAATATAAACCTTTAAAAACCTATTCAGATTCATTTTATTAATTTTCTATACATTTATTGTATTCTCCTAAAAAATTACATTACATGGTATTATTTATTTTAATCCACTAAAAAATAATTAGAAAACACTTCAAATTATTCATGACATATCATTATATCAATGGGGATTGGAAATTGGGGGTTTATTTTTGGTTTAGGGATATAAAATATATTAAATGAATAATATCATAGTGAAAATTACGGGGTTTTAGTGCATTATGGTCCAAACTAGGTTTCTGATTCAATATTCAGGACGAGTTATGACACAATGGTTATTGTTATGTCATGATGTTAATCATTCGTATATTGGAATATTAGGTCAGACAATAATGGATATCGTCAAAATGGGGTTTTTTAGTAGATTAGAGGTTTCTTCGAGAATGATTTTCTTAGGTATTTTGATACTACTCTAAAAAGGGGTGTAGCAAAGTAACCAACTTGGGAATTCTATAGTGATACCCTTGGATAAGATAATTGTGCAGTGGTCTTTTGGGCCATTCCATAATGGCCTCCTTGCCCAATTGTTTTTATAATTTTTTCCCAACTATGTTAAATACCCTAAGATGGTGGTTAATTTGTGTGTGATTAATGAAAAAAATTCCTTATAATCTTTTTTTATCATTAAAGAGACATCCCTTCTCTCATTTTCTTATTGAAATGTATAAATTGAAATAAAATAATGCATTAGACACAAATATATTTCTTGGATGACCCATAATTTGGATGATCCAAGGAGCATATAATGTAAATGTGAACATTTACCTAAATAACTAAAGGGAACTAATGTTACAATGTTTAGTGTGGATTCACTATCCCTCCTATTTTACAACCATTAACTTGTTGAAAGCTACAATTCCAAGTTATTTTGAGAAATATTTTTTTATATTAAAACAATATTTTTGATATTTTTAATTTTCTACTATAATTATTAACATCTTATGGTATACACAATACTGTGTTTGGATTTTTTTAAATAAAATACTAAGTTTATATTGAGTTACATGCAACATCAAGATAAAAAAAGGTCACATGCTATTAAAATATTATTATATGATATTAATTAACAAAGTTATTGTAATTGTGTATATTAATAAAAATAAAAAATATTAAAATATATCGTATATATGTGTATTATTTAGTGACAAATTAACTAAAAATAAAAATAAAAACTATTTGAAAATATGGGAAATTATTTTGGAAAAAACTATTTTTATGAAAACAAACACATTTTACCACAATATATTAATCAAAAAACTTTTGTTGAATGATTTTTAGAAATATGGGAATATTATATATTAAAGAAAATATTTAACATTCATATAATGTGACTTATAAATTATAGATAACAAAAAATTAAATTTTGGTTTTAAATATATTTTAACAGAAAACGGTTTTGTCACCTTTTTGGTGCTCATTTCAAAATAGATTTTCAAAAAAATGAAAAAATAAAATTCATTTTTTAATTCATAATTACAAAATTATATTATGGTGACTTTTTTATTTTTTGGAGTAGTTTAATTTTTTAATTAATTAGTAAAAATACTATATTATAATACAAAACTATCTTTTTGTTTAATTTACTTATAAATATATAATATATTTTGAATTGTTTATAGATAAAAATTAGATCAATTACACATAAAAAATACAATTTATATCATTGGAATCAATATAATTCTTAATTTTGATATAAAATATTTTTAAATGTTTGAACATTTTCTCTTTTAAAACTTGTTATCTCATCGTGTTTGAGGGATCAATTATAAATTAAAATTTTCCAATTATGTGAATTGAATTTGGAAAAATTGATTCTATATTTTTGATTAGCATAATTTATGATTTATAATATGTTAAACACATTTTTTTAGAAAAAATAATTGTTATTATTATTATTATTATTATATATCGCAGTTATGGTAAAAATGTTTTTACAGGGTGTTACTCAAAAAAGATAATAGTAAAAATTGATTGAGAACATGTCCAAAAACAATTTAGTAAATTTTTTGAACTTATATATTATAGTTTCTATAATATATTATTTCGGAAACTTATGGAATGATAAAAACATGGTTATTATTGAATCATTTCAAAAAAAATACATGTTTTCTACTCACCTCACTTATAAGCGACCTCATGCTCTCCTCTATTCTTACCACTTATCAAGACCTTTTAATCATCCAATAACTATATATATAGGTTAAAAACTTCCCTCCTAGAATTATATCATCTTTATGTTTTGATGAAATTCAAACAATGAATACATTTTGTGAAAAAACAGAGGAGGTTACCTGAAGAAGGGGTAACATTCCATAATAAGTTTTTTATTCTATTTATTCCTCCACCTAATTCAATTCTTATTGTATCGTGAAGATATAATAACCTCAATATATATCATATATTTAGATGTTTTTATGTTATTTTCATGACCTATAGCCATCTCTTCTTCTATCAAATGGGTTTCAAAATCATCGTTCGTGTGTACGACTAGCTACCTCCTCACGAAACAATGTCATTAATTTTTTCCATTAGAACCTTTAACGGTTAGAAATAATTATGCATTTATTTTTTATAAATTATAATTATGATATTATTATTCTTAAATAATTATTATATCATCCATAACTTCATTCTTTCCATTTTGTTGGAATATAGTAGCATTGTTCATGGGTACAACAAATTATCATATCATGAAGCGGTTTTCTTCATTAACCATTTACATAGAAGTTATTATGGATGGATTTAATGAAAATACAATATATATTTTAACTAAAAATTATTCTATATTAATAATATACCATTTACTTACATTTATATAAATATAACCAAATAATGGAAACAGCGTTCACGTGTATATATGGCTTACTATCTCTCAGAATGGGGTACTTCATTTTCCATCACTAAATTTTATAGATAAATATAAATAAATATATAAATATTATTTATGATATTTATGTACTATTTAAAATAATGGATATTATGAAATCCTAATAAATTTAATATAAATGAAAATATCAAATCAAAACATATATATAAAAAAAATTGGTTATTACCGAAATTTTGATTTAAACAAGGAATTTTTAATTATCAGGTAATCAATGGCCATAATTAAATAATATATGGAATGATATATATAATTATGGTTACGTGATAGATTTTTAATAAATTTATATTTATTATACATCAGGTTCAAATGTTTATAAAGTAAGTAGAGACTTATGGAATGAGGATATCTAGTCTCACCCTTATATCTAGAAGACATACGAAACTTCACAATTCGTTTTATTTTTTTGGCATATATACTACCCCTTTGAAATTTTATATCATGAAAATAATTATTTTAATGATATTTAAATTTCATTTTATTTCATGAATTATTGGGTATTATGGTTCAGAAGACTACAAAATCACTAAGGGGTTTTTATCTCGATATGCCTTATTCAAGACATATGACTATATTATGTACTTGTATTCTTTTACAAGCTTTAATTACAGCCCCATTGACATTAAATTTATTTCATTTATTTATCAGCATGATATTTTATATTTTATTTCATGATATTCCTTCATGGGGAATATGATTTAAGGTTACCAATGCGGTAAAGATTTTATTTTATAATCTCATTATTTATCAGGATTGTTTATGATTATATTTCCAATGATAAAATCTGATGATCAGTATCTCACGAAACACATGAATTTTATTATCCTTTATTTACTTAATGAGAATAATTTTTCTCTTTATTTTTCTCTCTTTTTTTACATAAAAATTAAAATATATCTTTTTTAATAAGAACTATCTTTTCAGTCAAATTTTTTTTTTTTCCAAAGCCATTATCCGAAAATAAATTTCCAAATATTTTATTATTTTCCAGTGATATTTAAAAAAATTATTTACCAATGTTTGAATTTAAAAAAATTAAAAGTAGTATTCATGAAATTTTCAGAAACAATTCTAATTTGGATTTTACTAAAAATGTAAAAGGAATCTTTATTTTAAACTATATAGTGTGAATAAAATTTTATGTTAACATGACCATTATTTTCATTGAATATTACTTTATAAGTTTTCACGTCTATTTTCAAAAAAAAATATTTTCAATATTTTTTATGTTTTAAAATGTTTTTTTATGAAGAATGTATATTTTCCTCAATAAATATTTTAAATGATTTTTGATACTTTCTTTATAAGTTTTCAATGTTATTTTCAAAGAAATGGATTTTGTAAAAAAAATTTAAAAAATATTTTTATAGAAAATCTATTTTCCTCATGATATTTCCCAAGTAATATTTAAAAATTAATTTCTATCAAATATTACATCTTTTGATGTTACATATGCTTTATAGTGGATATGATCAAATGATACAATTCTTATTCATTAAATAAATGGTTTATGTTTATTATGATAAGTATTTTATGAAACTTATTTCTCTTTCATGGGTTATACCATGTTAAAATACTTATGAAACATACTTTTTTTCCACATAGATGATTTGATGAAATGATTAAATGATTATGAAACCTATTTATTTTCCATAGGTTATTTTTTGATGAAATGTTTATGAAACCGATTCATTTTATGGGTTATGATGTGATTATTGTATTATGATATTTCATCACACATATATATGATTTTCATAATGAGATAGTGGTTAAGTTATAAAAAAGGATATTTGTTACATTATAACAAATTACTAGTGGGATTTATGTCTTTCTCAAATACATTGGGTAATGATGTATTTCTTTATAGATATATAAGACTGGAAAGGGGAGTGTACTCAGTTTAGTAAGGTAATTTTTACACTATGATGGTCTTGGGATTGAACATTGACTAGAATTATGGTTTTCATAGTGAACCCATTAAACTATAAGGAAAGGGATACCATTGAGGATGGTGGTGTGTCCCACCCAGGAGGTGTAGCCACCAAAAAAGAGGGTACACAATTGTAGCCCAATCCTGAAGCAAGTATTATGGTGGTTATCTCAAGCCTAACATGTTATTAATGTCTTAGTGGGTTTCCATAACATATGATTTTCTATGATTATGTGTATTCCACACATTTATGTCTCATGATAATTTTGTGCTCTCATAGATCTTTTTCATTGATTCCCTTTTGATTCATTACTTATGAAATGATAATCTTTTATCTATGAATCATGTTTATGATATATTATAGGTTGGGAATGAAATTTATAAGTTATGCTCATTATAATGTATCCTTATTCCTATCTTATTCTTCCATATGATCTTATATTAGTGTATATTTATTTACCCTTACTGGTCATATGATCTCACCCTTTCTTATGTTTCCTTTCCCCATGTAATGAAGAAAGGTTTTATATAGGGTATGTCCCCAAAGAGTACTAACTGGGAAGATATTTTTGGGAAATATTGATGATATTTCACCAGAAATAGAAGATTGTGTTCGAGTTTTCTAAGGGATGTAAACTATTATATCCCTTATGTGTATTTTTTGTATTGTAATTAATATTAATCTAAAAAGATATAATATCCATGTATGATTTGAAGGGGTATTTATAGTTGGTATCATTTGAATGGTTTAGTTAACCATTGGAAACTTGGATGAGAAAACTATAGTGAGATCCCTAGGGATATTTCTATGGATATTTCTCAGTAAGTCTCTAATGATAAGTCTAAGGCTGAATCAAAGTATAAGAAAATGTCAAGGAATTTTGGTAAAGATTAGATCGAGTGGTTTCTAATAAATTACATCTCTATCTGGATACTATATGTGGTCGTTGATCTAGAAAAAATATTCATAGACATAACAAATCTAAAAACAACATATTGAGATAGACATGATTAGGAAGTGAAGCATGACAATGAACATTGTTACACACCTGTTTTGACATGCTTGGGAAATATTCATTGGAAATTCATAGACTCCTTATAAACCATTATAACGTATTTAAATAGATTATGACTATGAATGAACTTGGGTAAAACTAAGCTATCCTGGATTAGAAATAAGGTTTCATGATTTAAATATCCAATAAGTGATTTTTACATGATTATAAGGATTTCAATTATGATTAGTTTTTCTCACAAAATACATTTTTCTTGTAGTCAGTAACTGGAAGAAATATATCTAGGTTAACATTTAATGTGATTGAAAATTTTCCAATGACTATCCAAATGGGATTATTCCTATTTTTTTATGGAACATGACTAAAAACATGTACTCTGACCAAATATTATACTCACTATAGAAGAGATTGAAAGAGTGAACTAAGGATTCAGATATTGGAATCGAAGGAGGAAGGAAGAATCAGTTTCCCCTGTTTCTGTAATGTTGGATTAAACAACCATTTATATATCATAGATGAATGGGAATATGTTTTAAATGTGGAGAATAAGGACACATTAAATTAAATACAAAAGTAAAATGGGATTTTTGGTTGAAACATTTTATGAGAATAATGTTCTTCCTATAATATAATTAACTACTGAATTTTTTAAATGTGGATGTATAGGTATTTTCAAAATCAATTTACAAGGGGGATGTTCAAGAATATAATCACTAAGGTGGTATGAATAATTACTCCATTGATGATGATAAATAAACTAATAACGACATGTAAAAGGAAAGAGGTATTATGGAATAATATAAGAAAGCCTAATTAATGGATTACAGATGGGGTGAGAAAATAAAAGTGTTTATGTAATGGAATTATAGAATTATTTTATTTGAATATATATATGGATTGTTTCTAGAAGTTTATAATTTAATATTTCCAAAAATATGTCAAATGGTACTGATAGAAAAATAAGTGATATAATTACAGGTTTTTATTTTGATTAAGGTAATAACACCCTTAATATGTTTTTGAATATTGAGATAATGTTTCTGGGATAAATATATTTTATATATGAATAAGTAAATATGATAGTATTGATTACCTTAGAACTTATTAATGATTTGTTGAAATAGTGTATTATGCTATTATTGATGGAGTTTATAACATTTTTGGACTTAAATAATATATCCACTACTCTATATTTTATTTAAGTAATGAGGAAGAATACAATTTTTCTTTGAGGATTTATGGTAATTTGTGTTATTATTATATTTTAATAGAATAAGTGATGAACGTGTTCACATATTTGGTATAAAAAAGATAAATATATACTTTTGATAATTTTGTGGATTAATGATAATTATATTTTTAGAAATATAGTGAAATTTTTTATAAATTTGTAATTTTGGAAGGGTTATAAGGTTAACCATTACGGTAATGGAATATGTTTAACTTTGGATAAGGCATTATAGATTGATGTGTTACTTCACCATATGAAGATTTATCCATATTGAATAACCATTGTTAACTATTTATAACTACATATATAAGGACTAACTTATCATTATTTTATGGATTTTATTTAGTGGTTCAGACATAAAAAAATCATCTCCTAAGGTAAGGTATTAAGAGGAAATTTATCAAGGCTTAACCAATGTGTGAAATACTTACAATGAAATAAAAACATATCAAGTGAGTACATTTTAATTATTTTTAGAATATATGTAAAAGGTATTACCCAAGAGTATAAAAATTGTCTTTAAATAAATGGTTTTCTTATTATCATAATTTTTTATGATATAAAAAACCATTGTTATTACTCTTTGGTTTATTGATTGTTGGTCCTTAAACTTCTCTTTATCACCAACTCATTTGTGATAAATGTTCTCTATCAGTCTATATCAGTATTTGTGTGTTATTTTTATCTTCTATTTCCTTTTTTTAATTTTCAGCTATGTTCTCCAATTTGGAAACCTAATATGTGTTATTGAAGATTACTCTTTCACATCTCTTTCATTTTTTCAATATTATTTTTTATTAATCCTTTTTACTATGTGGATTTCTATGAATAAATTTTCAAATTTTGAACCATTGATTACCATGAAAAATCTTGAGGGCATAATTCAATTTAAGTGGGGTATAATGCAATACCCTAATAATTTGTGAAATAGGTTTTTCAAATTAAGTTAATTTTTTAGATATATTCCATTTCACTCTACACTAAGTTTATCCTGAATTATATGCGACACAATTTTGTCTTATGTTACACATAATACCGAGTTTATATTACATTACACACAACACCGAGTTAAAGGGAATGTGACTTGCTATTAAAATATTATTAGATGATAGTAATAACATAACTAAGTGAATTGTGGGTATGAATATTAATAACTATTTTATAAAAATATATTATTTACACCAAAATTATTTAGATACTAATTAATTAAAAATGAAATCAAAAACTATTTCAAAATATAGGAAATTTTTTCTAAAAAATAATTTTTATGTAAACAAACACATTTTACCCAATATATAAATCAAGCAACTTTTGGTTAATTATTTTAAATAAATAAATATATTATATATTCAATTGACTATTTAATATTAAATTTATGTTTTTCTAGACAAGATAGAAAAATATATCCAATTTTATGATTAAAACTGTATTTTCCTAAAAATAAGTTTTGTCACCTATTTCTAGCTTATTTATTTTAAAAATTATTTACTAAATTTTTAAAAAATTAATTATATAAAATAATATTAATTTATTAAATTATCACTTCAAATTTTTCTTGGGGTGAATTTTTGAATTTTTATGAAAAGTTTCATTTTTTGATGAAAATTGAAAAATACTATATTTTAATTGAAAATAGTTTTTTTAAATTTATCTATATGTTAAAACATTATTTTAAATTTATTTTGAAGAAAAATTAGTTAAATAATACATCAATTAAACTAATTTAGGCTATTTGAATCAATTTAATATTGATTTTTTATATAAAAACATTGTAAACTATTGAACATTTTTTATTTAAAAACATGCTTTCTCATTGCGTCTCTAGGATTAATTTTAAATTAAAATTTTTCAATTCCATGAATAGAATTTTGAAAAAATGGATTCTATATTTAATATCATAAAATTTTATAATTTATAATAATATCAACTTATTTTTTTGTCCAAAATGAATTGTAAAAATGGTAATAATTATATATCGTAGTTAAAGAAAAAAATTATTTTTCTATGGGTTAAAATAAAATGATAAGGATCATAAAAGGTAAAAAAAATATAAAAACCCATTTTAAATCCTTGTTTTAAATTTATTGATTCTAGGTTTTATAAACGACCATTTTTTAATCTTTTAGAATGACAAAAACTTGGGTATGACTAAGTATTTTTTAAAAATTACAAGCTTTCCACTCACCTCACTTATAAAAAACCTCCCCATATCCTTTATTCATCACACCCATAAGGATATTTGACTTAGAAAATTCATGTATAAATTACTTCTTCTCGTCCTAATGGCCCTATTTTGGGTTAAATCCAACATATGAAGGCTTTTGGTGAAAACCTAAGGAGTATACCTGAAAAAGTTGTAACATTCATAAATGAGCATTTTTATTTTATTTTTTACTCCAAACCCTTCAATTATTATTATTCCATGATGATATAATTACCTTAGTATAATAAATATAATGATATATTTTTTTTGTTTAGGTAAATACCTACAACCATCTTGACTTCCATCAAAAGGGTTATGAAATCATCATTCAGGTCTATGGCAGACTACAGCCTCACAAACTGATGTCTTATGTTTTTATATTACCACCTCTAATGGTTGTAAATAATGAAACTTTTATTCTTTATATGATATATTTATTATATTATTATGCTTCTATAATTATTATATCACACATACCATATTTATTTCTACATTTTGGAATATGGTAACGTTGTTCATCCCTACGAAGAACTATAGCCTCACAAAGTGACGTGATTCATTCATGCTTTATATTGAAGGTATTAAGGATAGTTTTAATTTAATTAGGAAAGATATTTAAAATAAAAATGATTATTTAAAAATAATATATCATTTATCTTTCTTTATTTCCATTTAAAAATAAAATGGAAACAACATTCATGCATGCATACGGCCTACCGTCTCCATGAACAGTGCATTTCATTTTCAATGACGAAATTTTATGGAATTATATAAATACCTGTATAATGAATATATATTCTATTTATATCTTAGTTAAAATTTGGAATATGATTAAATCATGATCAATTTTATTAGACTAAAAATAAAAAATAGAAATATATATGAAATATGAGGCGGTTATTACCCAAAACGTAATTTAACAATGAATTGTAAATAAAAATGTAATAAAATGTCATAAGTATATAATATATGGTATGATATATATAATAATTTTCATTTAATATATTTATATTAAACATATTTTTATAATACATGAGGATTTAACATTTACTAATGAATTTGATAATTAAGGTAACGAGATATATATTCTCTCTTTTATTTTTGGGAGACATATGAAACTTCATCACTCATTTAATTTTTTTGGTGTTTATATTTCCCCTTAGACATTTTATATAATTAATATAATTATTTTAATGATTTTTAATGAATCATTTTATGATATAATTTATTTGGGATTATGATTCAAAAGATTACTAAGTCATTAAGGTATTTTTGTCTCATTTTGATTTCTTTGAGACATATGATTATTTGATGCACCTATCCTATTTTAAAAGGTGTATATAGAGCCTATTTGAAATTTAATATCATAAATTTATTTTTATTCATGATATATTTATTTCCATTTAATGATATTTCTTCATAGTTTTTACTATTCAAAGTTACCAATGTGAGAAAATTTTATGTTACAGTATCATCACTTAACAGGATTGTTTATGATTATGTTTCTGATAATAAAATCTCTTGATCCATATCTCATGAAACTAGTTAATTATATTCTACTATAGTTATTTCAATATAATACATTTTTCCATTTTTCATCCATTTATGTACTCATTAATTCAAAATTAACAATTTAATAAAAAACGTTTTTCTAATCGAAACCCATTTTTCTTCCAAAATTATTTTTTCTAAAAATGTTTTCAAATATGTTTTATTGTTATCCTATTATTTTTAAAATACATTTTACCAATTTTTTAAATATTACAAAAAAATTAAAATGAAACTTTATTATTTTTCAAAAACAATTCTCATTTGGATTTTATAGAAAATGTAAAAAAATTATTCTTTTAACATATAAAACATGAATGAAAGCTCCCATCATCATGACTGTTATTTGCTTTGAATACTAAATTATATGTTTTCAAGGTTATTTTTAGAGAAAAATATTTTCAAAATTCCTTGTGTTTTAATTTTTTTTTAAAAATGGAATATATATTTTTTAAGACACATTTTAAATTATATTTAAAGCATAATTTATAATTTTTCAATGTGATTTCTAATGAAATGTAATTTGAAAATATTTTAAAAATTTATTTATAAAGAAATTATATTTTCTTAAAAAATGTCCCATGTAATATTTAAAATATATTTTCCATCTTAGATGGAATCCTTTGATGTTTCATTTTATTAAATAGGGATATAGTCCCAGGATACCATTAGTATCATTTCTTTGATTGGTTTAGGTTTGTGATTAAATTTTTTTAATGAAACTTATTTATCATACATGGGTTGTAACATGGTAAAATAATTTTGAAACCCAATTATTTTTTCATGGGTTATTCTTTGATGAAATGATGAAATAATTATGAAACCTTTTTATTTTCGATAGGTTATGTTATGATGAAATTTTTGTGAAACCCATTTCATTTAAAAGCTTCTAATATGATGATTTTTTATGATCTTGTGGAACACATATGTATGATTTTAATTAAGAGCAAGGGGTTATGTTAGAACTGTGGGTGGTGGTTATGTTATAACTAAATATTGGTGGCATCAATATCTCCCTCCAATGCATTGGGTAACAATTTATATCTTGTGATATATATAGGACTAGAATGGGGAGTGAATTTGGTATAAGAAGGGAATTTTTCCACAATGATGGTCTTGGGAGTGAACCTTGACTAACTTGATGGTTTGGGTAGTGAACCCATTCCACTATTAGGAATGATCTGTAACGAGATATGATATTTTTTCCCACATAGAATGTGTATCTAACGAAAATTAGGGCACACGGTTGGCTAGGCCAATCCCAAAGCAGGTATATAGGTGGTTAACCCTATCCTAACATGTTATGCATGTCTAGGTGGGTATACCTAACATAATATTTTGTTTGTTTATATGTATTCTATAAATATATGTATTATACCAATTGTATGGTCTCATGGATCATGTTATTTTATTCCCATATGATTCATGTCTTAAAAACATCCAATATATATTTCATGAATCATGTTTATAATCTATGACATGTTAAGTATGAACTTCAAATGTTATATTCTTTATCATGTAACCATATCTTTATCATATGAATTCAATTGAACATATATTTTTATCTCATACATTTACCCTTATAGATCATCTAAGCTCACCCTTTATTATGTTTCTTTTTCCTATTATTTGAATAAATGTTTTATATAGGGTATTTCTATGAAGATTACTAAATGATAAGATCATTGTGGTAAAAATTACATAACTTTCACGAGATTAGAATATAATATTCTAATTTTCCAAGGGAACTAAACTTTTGTTGTTATCATGTGTACCTTTTATATACTATATTTAGTATTTGTATTAAAATATTTAATATCCATGTATAAGGATCCTGGGTTGCTATAAAAACCCAATTATCTCTTCATTTAAGTGTACATACTATTCCTTTAGTATATATTCTCTTATTATTTGAATCAATTTTGATTACATCACAATTGGTACATCATCAATATCTTCTTTATTACAAATGATGAATTCTTATCTACCATAGATATTTTGGGAAATTCCCCTGAGGTTTAGGAAACTACCAATTTAACACATATTTTATGAAGTGTTCATATAACTTTTATACATTTACACAACTCTAAAGATTTCAAGACACTATAATAATTCATAAACTCATAATAATTTCATAAAACTCGCTTTTTTAGGAAAATATAATCTCATTTATTTGGTAAACTAATTTTAACAAAAATGATTTCTCATAAGAAGTAAATTTTTATATATATTTTTCAGAAATAGATCCCCAATATTATACAAGTGTTACTCTTTAAATTTCATGGGTAATTGAATATTTGAAGGCATGGCTGACTATTATTCTATTAGTCTATGCCTAAAAATGTGATTCCATCATTAACTCTTTTCACTTGAAACTAACTATCTTTGCACAACTTCACCTATATATGCAGAAAATTATTGTAACTTCTTAATCTAGGATTTTTCAAATCATGTGTGACAATGTTTACTTTGTTGTTTTTTAAATTAAGTGTATTTTAATCACCAAGTTTCCATATATTTTCACTAGTTTTTAAAAAATTTCACTAACACTAAAATATTTCATTTACTATATTTTCTTATATACCTTCTTGAACACATTCAATAATTTACAAACCCCTTCTTTAGAAATGTTACATGGAATCTATGGTTCTATAAAATTTTCAACACTCTTTTTCAACAAAAATCTTGGAAATTTTTTAATAAACATAATTTCCAAAAACCATGAAATAACATCAAGAGGTATTTTTTCCAAAAATATCCCCCTTTGGGGATATTGAAGAAATATTAGAATCCTTAAAATTCTATTGAAAAACACTATCATATTTACTACTTGAATAACTATTTTAATTTTTACAACCTAGGATAGTCATCTCAAGATTTCAATCAATGATTTAATCAACATGTACCATAATCCCACATGATTCATGCTCAGTATGAGAAACTAGGGTAGTATGTAAATATCTTCCTTGAACCACTTCATTATTGGAACAAAATGTTAACCAATAAATGAATGATTCCATTTTTTAACCATGGTGAACTCTCAAGATCACCTCTTACACCACACAAGGTAACATCGTTCACTATGAACCAAAATTCTACTCCTTTCATGATTTTTCATAATTGAAGGAATGGTTTCAACATCATCATATTTCATCTCCCTTGACATTCTTTCTCCCCTTATTCAACACATAAAATATATCTATATTTTACAACATTACACATATATATATTGGGGTTAAGATAACTTATCTCTCCACCATTCATTAATTTATCTCTATTTTCTAATCAACCCCAATGTCACTCTTTAATGATATCCCATAGTAAAAGAATAGTTATCATCATAAAGGTAAATTTCAAATATAACTTAAAGAGTGGGATTTCCACATCCACAATATTTAACTAAGGGGGGCGACTACACTCCAAGATCTAGGTGATGACATTCAAAAACATCTTTAGGTAAGGCCTTTATAATGATATATGTGACTTAATTTACTATATGCGCATAAACCAACTTTAAAACCCATTCTCTACATTCTTATTTATAAAGTGATATATGATTTTGATGTTCTTCATCCACAAATTATAGAAATGGTTTTTTCAAATAATTATAGAACATGAAATATTATAGTATATTATGATCGAAGATATAAATGTAACTCCCATGTCATCAAGATACTACCTCAACCAAAATAATTATATACAAGTTTGAGTGGTTTCAATATATTCATCTTATATAGTGCAAAGTGAAATGGGATCTTTTTTCTTCTTAAGAAAATAATTTTACAATACATCCAGACAGAATTCACTTCTTTATTTTGGATTTAATTCATTTATTTAACTGGACCCATCGCTATCTATATATCCCAATGACTCTTGTTCAGTCATTTTGTTGTACTCTAAATTGAAATTATACATTTTTAATATACCATATTATTATTTTTACTAAAAGAATGTGGATTTAATTGGTATTAATATAATATTGTGATTCCTGAAAACTATAAAATATAATATCAATTTTATTCCATATTAATTAAAATAGGATCTAGATGATACAATTATGTTCTATGAAATTTACCACTTTACCAACTTCATCCCATGAAACCTTCATTATAGAAGTAACTAGTATTGATCTAAAATTTTAGTCACCTATTATAAATATCCTCAGTACTTTATTATCATATTTATATTGAGATATTATTTTAATATTCCATTCTACTGACACATTTAGACCAAGGAAAACATAAATTCACAAATCAAAAAAATTTCTGATTCACATTTCATGAATTCAATAAAATTTTATCACTACACTTCATTTGATCCTTCGAAGATTATATTAATTAAATATACTAATATCATCATTATTTGATCACTCCCATTTTTACATAAATATCATAATAGACTCTTCCATGCTAGAATTAAATCTTCTTCAGGTATTTTCTAATATTGAATACCATGATCATAGTGATATATTTTTCCAATAAAGCTCATTTTATAGGAAAAAACATTTTTCTCATTGTCATAGATAAGAAAATCATCTATCTATATGATATAAACTGATTCTTATAGAACTAAATTTTGAAATTATTAATTGGAATCCATCTATAATGCCCTAAATTTTGTTTTCACTTCTATGGTAAAGAATATTCAAATTGTGTCTAGCCTTACCATGAGTTCAAATGTTTCATCTATTATAATTACCCTGATTTGGTAGTGTCCCTTTCACACTAATCATAATTTGTTTCAAATAAATATTTCATCTTCAATCAAATTTTTAGGGAAGGACCATTTTGTGTTGATGGAATTATTTTCTATAAGTATAAAAACAATCACCCATGTTTCCTTCTTCTAGAATTATTTTAGATCTTCATCATCACCTAATCATAATTCTGATCCCTAGATATTTCTTCAAAACACATTTTTTATGACTGATATATCAGTGATTTTTTCTATAAATTTATCATTTTTCTCATCTACATTGGTTCAGTCAGATCTCCAATGATATTCATCCTCTCTATTTCATCTCAACTCTTCAACTTAAATGCATATATGTGTTTAAGTTCATTATTATTATCATTACTATCTTATTATAAATTTTACATAGACCCTTTTGGTCCTCCTTAGTTTTCCAATAATTAATAAATATCCTCCAAAATCATATAATAATTTCTTTGGAAAAATTTTAGCATTCTTCAATACAATGAAGTCATGGATTTCAACAATAATTTCTTTCCACTTAATGAAGAATTTATATCCTTTTCTCTGACATTAATGTCCAAGGAAAATTCCTTCATCTCCATGAGACTTAAAAAACATTTGTTTCTCTATATTGATAATGAGACCCCTTTAAATATGTTAAAGTACTTAATAGTTGGATTCATTCCATATCACAACACATATGGAGTCTTTTATTCCCTAAAATACCACAAATACCTATTTTAAATTTATATCAATATTTGTAAAAAACATATATAGTAGTTCTTTCTAGATAATAATTGGTCGATCCATATTTGTTATAATCTGGATTCCCCTATAAAAAATCTACTTTAATAATAATTTATCACCATCGAGACATTGTGCCTCATCCAGGTTTTTCATGATATTCCTCCACACACATGTTAGTGAACTCCTTGCCATTATTAGTATTGTATTTAAGAATATTCTTCCCAAATATCTTTTTATCCTTATTTAGATAAAGAGTAATGGAATTGGACACCTAGTAATTGTGAGTGAGGACCATTATTCACACTATACTTTTATAATAATGGATGAAAATAAGTTAATATCTCTTCTGATAAATTGATCATGGTGATATAGGTTCACATACAACAGCATAGATCGAATGAAGAACAATTACTAAATTATATTCTTCTTCCTCGTACATTGTTTGAGAAATCATTCAATTT
This sequence comes from Viscum album, assembly GCA_963277665.1. Taxonomy (NCBI): domain Eukaryota; kingdom Viridiplantae; phylum Streptophyta; class Magnoliopsida; order Santalales; family Viscaceae; genus Viscum; species Viscum album. The sequence goes on from OY728133.1 coordinate 1,968,014,625, forward strand.
TATAAAATATCACATGTGTGTGTATGATCACATAAATGTTTACGGATATCTCATGTTCTATTAAGCATATTTTTTTATGATTATTGGTAAATATGATATATCCACTTGTGCCACAATCTATTTTTTTCTTCCTTAAAAAAAAGAAAATATATTCTTCTCACCTAAAAAAGTGGAGAATCTCATTCATGTTTTTTACTTGAATAAAAACTTATTTATCATTTCACATTACGATAAATGTATTCTTATTATTGTTTATTTTATGACTTAAGTCACATAGTTGACTGATACTTAGAATGTTATGAATGAGACCCTCAATAACCCAAACACCTATATATATCAAATATTATCCCCCAAATTTGGATTTATTAGAGCCAATAATTATTATGACTTATTCATTTCCAAATATAGTGACACATTTCTTTTGTTACTTGATATATATAGAAACATAATTATTTCCCATCATATGGCATATACATACACTATCAATGATCCATACACCAGTAGGATATGATTCTCTCAAATGAATATTTTAAATTGATGCCTTATGAGCTCTCTATTTTTTATCCATTTCTATAACTTCATACAAGATATTTATTGATACACTTTATCTTCATCAAAGTATGATTGATCGACCTGATCTTGAAAATATACATATTTATTTTTCATTTCCAAATTATTTTATGACTTGTTGAGGTACTGCATCTAAATTCTTTGGTTATTCCTATAAACATTCCTCTATATTTTTATGAGATGTGTCTTGACATATCTCTAAATCCTCAACACTTGAAATAGCGTGCATCAAAATAATTCCAAGAATTTCAAACATCACATAGTTTTCTTCATTAAGAAATTTCCCATAAATAAATTTTCAATATTGAATAAACATTTAGATAATGTTTGATCATTCGATAATAATATAACATTATATAAGGCATGTTCTGAAATGTATTTTAAATATCACATGTTTTCCATTGGGTTATCTAAGTATTCAAATTCTAATTCTTCCCCAAATAATTATTCAATATCAATTTTTGTTCTCATGGAATAAAACCAACCAAAACTACATTATATTTTCAATAAATACCCATTATAGATTTGTAATTCTGGTGCATCTTTTTCCCTTTTTTATACTATATTACTTGTTTCTTTATATTCATTCTCCACTTTCACATTATCTGTAATATGTATGATTTGTTTTTTAATTTATTTCATGGAATCAGGTTTCTCACCTAAAATTCAACTTTTCATCATAGTAATACAACCTCATATCCATGATCATTGATGAATTTGAATCAATATTTCAGTCTTTTAATATTTAATATTTTCATTCAAAACCTTCAAATTATACTTCTTCACATCATGATTCTATATATAGTGATTAAAAATGTGAATAATTTCCTTTAATTTCATCATTTTGTCTCTTAAAACACTTATCTATTCAATAATAGACTCTGATTCTTCTTGAAAATCAACTCCCACATCCAGTTAACATTCATCAACATCTCTATATTCCCTTTTATGGGTAATAAATAAAACTTAAACTAGATTGTATTTAAAGGGTATTTTTTCTCTTCAATTTATTTTTCCCTAGTTTCTTCTAAACTGTTATCCTCTTATGAAAAAATATTATTTTTTATGAAGAATTTATGTTTCACAGTTCTAATTATTTTCACATTGGCTAAATATTTCATCATTGTAACTTTGTACTCCCCACAATTATCTTGAAATTTATTAAGACACTTTGTTTCAATTTTTCCAACCTTTCCACATCGAATGTGAAACACCACTATATATTAAAAGAACAGTATGTTTTATTGTATATACGACACACAACACAAAGCCAAAATGAACCATGATATAATATTTAAACATGATTGTTAGGACATAGACATTAAAATTTTGTGGTATAAATAGTAAAAATAAATCTTTTAAAATTATGTATAAATATTTTATATGATGAAAATATATTGTTAAATATGTACTCATTTTTTATTAATGTCTTGACATTCTTCAAAATAATTTTCTCTTAAAAAATTATTTTTATCCCTTTTGTGAGAAATTTTTTTAATTAATTTATAGATATATTATAAAATATATTTGATAAAATGAACATTTATTTAGAAATTTTCATATAAAAATTAACTAAAGATGAATTTATGATGTTTTATAAAAAAAATTATTTTTCGCTGAATATCGAGAAATACTGCTTTTTTATTTAAAACTATGTTTATTTTTCAAAAAATTACAACGTAATATTTTTTTCAAAGGTTTTAAGGTAAAAATAATTTATCTTGAATTATTAATAATCCATTTACGTCCATTTCAATCAATTTTATGGTTATATTTATTTAAAAATCATTTCTAAAATTAAAAAATGCATTTTTATAAAAATGAGTTTTTCATTGCATTTGGAATTTTTATTTTCAATTAATTTTTTGAAATTAAAGGAATTGAAAAATTAAAAATGGATTAAATATTTTTAATTATGAGTTCCACATTTAGTAATTAGTTCCATTTTATTTTTTTCCCGTTATTAATAGTTTCCATGTTAATATTTGTTTCCATAAATCTGGAAATTTACGTTAAATGTCATATGATAAGGACTATAAAATGACCTTAACACTTTATTTATTTTTATTAGATGACTCAATTTCTTCAATAGTTATCTAATATTTGGTTATATGGCCATTTTTTCATTTGGACTGGAATATGACAATTATAATATATTATTTAAAAAAAACTCAAAAATGTCACACTCTTGTTTATAATAACAATAATATTTTTAAAATGGGTATAAAAAAGATGAAATGTTATTTTATAAATTATATTATGAAATATATATCATATATATTCATCATTCTTATTTATATAAATTTGTTAGTGGATAAATATTTATCTTAAATTCTTACACAATACTATCACAAAAAATATTCAATTAATAGAAAAATAAAATAAATGATATAAAAAATATTTAAAGTAGTATAATTTTAAAGAATTAATGTGAATGAATAATTTTATATGAATAATATTATATATTAAATTGGTATTTTATTTTATTCGAATTAATTAATTGGTAGTTTTTTTAAAAGTAAAATTATATGAGTAGTTTGAAAATTAATATAAATTTTATTTTATAATATATAGAAAATTATTAAATGATTAAAAAAACATCAAAATACTATATTATTACAAATTAATGGTATAGGGTAAAAAAATAAACATATTTTCATTTATTGGTTGCTTTTAATTTTATAGTAATATTATATACCCTTAAATGGTAGAAAATGTTAATATTTTGGTAATTGTCAAAATGGTTAAGAGAAAGGTTAAAATAAAATATAAAGGTAAAAATATCACCAAAACTTGTTCAAATTTTATTTTATGAGATTACATATACACATCATAATATTATATTTTAATATTATTAATTTTGGTCCATTTATAAATCAAAATTGATTTATATTAATTTAATACTTTATTAAAATTCCAAGAATGAACCTCCCCTTACTTATAAATGGAAATTTTTTATCTCATTTAATTATAAAACTTGGAACCATAATTTTATACCCAACCACCTTTTAAATGTTTGAGAGGTTCTAGTATTTCAAAAATATCAACATGTGGTCCCTTAAAGGAAAATATAAATACGCTATACTAAAAAATAAGTAATCATATTTACCGACTCTTTCAATTTTATTTCTTCTTATACTTCCTAAAAAAAATATCCTAAAATAAAAAATACATTATCATATATATTGCCTAGATGTTATTATGATAATTTTAGGAGCATATTTCTACCTCTTACCTACCCTAAGAAAAATGAAATCACCACTTGTGTGTACGTACGGATTACCATCTCTAAATAGTTTTGATTTTTTTTTCATTTTTACTTTACATGGATAATTATAATGAGGGAAATAATGTATATATATATATATATTATACTTATTAAATGATATATACTTTATAAAATTAATATATCTTTTACCTAATTACCCTTTCAACCATTTAGAAATGAGATCGTCTCTCATATATACATTCGACTTATCGTCTTCACATAGTGATGTGATTAATGTTTTCTGTGAAAAATTCAATAATAATTATAAAAATTTATCTAATAAAAAAATATTTTATTTACAACCTTAATAAAATTATTTAATTAATTTAACCATGAACAAGATGTATGGACAGAAGCGAGTGAATTAAAACATATATAAAAATGAAGTAGTTAACAATCGTAATAATGATAATAATAAAATATTTTTATCAAACCAATAATAATATATTATAAATGGATAAAATATTATATTATTTATATGAATATTTTTTTTAATTAGGTACAATTAATATAAATTTATTATATAGGAGGTTAAAATCACTTATGAGGTAAGTCAAACTTGAGGTAATGTGATTCTTGATTCAATTTTCATTCATTAGTTTAAACCTCCACTTCATTGATTATGTTATGACATGAATATCTATGAAATAGAATCTGATTGAATTCTGTTGATTTTACAATTATATATTTTTTAATTTTCCATAAATAACTACTTCATTCATTTATTCTCACTCTAATGATTTCATCTTTGTATGGGATTTCATCTCAATTTCTACTACATTAACTCCAAACTAGTATTATAAACCTATTTATTTTTATATATTTAATATAATTAAAATTTCAATTATTTAACCTATATATATATATTAATAATGATTTATGATTCAATTTAAATTATTTTATCAATATGAATGTTTAAAAGAAAATTCAATCTTATTTCTATTTTAATCAGTTATAAATTTCATCAATACCCATATTTTTCAAAATAGTTTTATAAAAGAAATTTTTATTTAATGAAAATTTTTAGTAAGGAAATTATTTTCTATCCATGAATCTTTAAAAGTATGAGAAAAATATTTATAATGCTTCATGAAAAAATCATTTTGAACAAATTTTACTAAAATTCAAAAATAACTATTTTTTAACATATATAATGTTAACATTCTTACCCACTATTGTAACCATTTAATGATATTTATATAATTCTATAGTATTTATATAGTTTTAAAAGGAAAAATATTTATAAAATATTATTTTAACATTTTTCTTTAATTTTCCAAAAAACATGGATTTACCACAAAACTTATAATTTTAATGAATTGAAATCCATCTTTCATTTTCTGGTCATTTAAATTCTCTTGAAACATTAAAATTATTATGATTATAAGAAATTAAATTTACAAAAAATATATTTATTCTTTATCATTGTTATTATTATTTCCTAATCCATATAAAAATTCTACAAATGTAATTTTACTTTGAATGTTATTTTATTAACTGGGAAAATATTAACAATTAATATTCATTACTCAATATAGATATTTGTCCATAGCGTATATTGTTCATGAATTAAACCAATCATTCTATATATGAAGAATGAATTAGAAATATAGTTATGGGTGGGACCCAAAATTATATATCCTCTCAATTCATAAATTGTCTCATGAGATGAATTTTCAAGGTTTCATTAAATGGGCTTTTAGTATTAGTTCTAAACTATGTTGGAAAAAGTTCTCTATAGTATAGGTATCGTGATTATTTTTATCAAGACATACAATATTAATAATTTCATTCATTTAGAATTTAGTTATTATTATTATCCATGAGATTTTCTCATTGATATTATCCATATATACAATTTATTCTAAATTCATTGATTAAATGGAATGAAATTTTAGTTATTTACCTTTTCATATTGATTAAGACTTATTTAATCATGATAACTTCCATTGTATATAACCCCTACTAAGGATTTGATCTCACCATAATTGTTTTTGTTTTCCTAGGAGATAAATAATAATTATATGAAGGAGTTTCTTGGATTTTGAACATTTTATTTTATTATTTTTTATATTTTATTCCCACTATAAAATGGTTATAATTTATTTTTTTTCTGCAAAACAATTATACTGATCAGTCCTTAAAGATGTGATCTTTTTTTCTTATACCAATATAATAAAGTAATTAAGAATATTGGGATACCGAAGTTGGGGTTGTTATGGTTGGTATTAATGGAATTTTAGTATAAAGCTTGAGAAAAATATTTATTAAAACATATATTAAAGAACATAACACTATTACTAATAATAAGGATAATTATAGGTATAGAATTACATCATAATTTTATGGTATGGTAGATATTATGTGGTGTTTCTATGAAATTACATCCCTAAACAGATATTATAAGTTGATGTGGCTCTAAAAGTTTTGTACTTATGGGTATTAACTCTGAAAAAGGAACATTGAGCTTGACTAAATTGTCACCTAGTGTGGGACAACATGCCTTGTTGTATACTTGATTTGAAACTCCTTGGGAATATGCTTGGATTAATTAAAATTTTCTTAACGAACCATTATAAAATATTTGAAAATATTATAACCAATGATATCTTAGTTTAAACCCAAACCATCACAGAGTAAAAATAAGCTGTAATGATTTAGACATCAAAAAATAGATATTTCAATAATTCTCATTCTAATTAAAATTTTCAGTACAATACCTTTTTTAGTCAATGGAATAGAACTGTAAAGAAATCTATTATGTGATGGAAAATATGGTGATCATGAGTAACCAAATGGGATGATAACTAAATTGAAATACATTTCAATTATACCTAATTATATACGTTTATGTATGATTAATAATCCATACTTTAAACTTCTCTAATACTCAATAAAAAGAAAATAATAGATTTTTCAAGGAGATCGAGTGAAAGAGACCATGGAGGGAAGATGAACCAATCTTCTTTATATCAGGAATGTCGAATGACACACCTTGGAGAATTTCTTTATGGAATGGGAAAATGTTTTAAGTGTGGTAAAAAAGGAAATAGATAACTAAATTTTTAAAAGAAAAAATATGAGTTTGAAGGAAGGAAACAAATTTCTTCATATAACCCCATTTATAGTTCAATTTCTTAAATGTGGAGAACCTGAACATTATCTGATTCAATACCCTCTTTTAACGGTTAAATCCAATACAATATAAGGGCCCAAGTTATATTTATTGTTAAAGTAGAATTATTCAAGTATTTATGTGTTTGGATTCAAGAAAAATGTGGTAGAAGTATTTTTATCTATGGTATTTTGGTTATAAGAATCATGAAACATTTAAGGATTGTCTTGATTTCAGAAGCATGTAATTATTTATGTAAGATGAACTTAACAGTTATGAATTCCATCATGTATCTATGATTTTAGGGTTTCCCATAATTTCAAATTCTTAAACACCCATTTTAAGGTTTTATATAATGGTATTTTTTCAATATTAAGGATATTTTGGGAGACATGTATGGAAACACAATCCATTGGTTTAGTTTATGCTTTAGTAAAATAGTTTTTTAAGGAAGAATGAATTTAAATTTTATGGATATAAGTTTCAATTTATTTTTAAACTTTAAGTTTCATTATATCCATAATGTTTTCATAATTATGGGTTATTACAATTTATAAAAAATATAGGAATTATATTAATATAGTTTGGAAAAAGTACAACCCACATACCGGGTGACAACCTGTAGAATCTAGTAAGGTCATAGGGCTTTAACCCATAACCTAAGAGAGGTAAGGGTGTGATTCCTACAACTATCCTATGTGATTTTTTTGGTAGTATGATTTTTTTACTTAAATGATTTAATGGATAAAGATTATGTTTATTTTGGGAAATTTATTGTGTTATTACATATTTTTATGTTAAATGGTATTGATGTGATTATTGATATTTCAAGAGAAAATTTTTTGGTATGAGGGGAATCTTATAGGTTTAACCTAATAAATTATTTGGGATGAGTGCTATTACATTTTTGGAAGTGTAAGATGAATGGTAGGAGATAATCGATAAGTTTAAAACATTTATTGGGGTTATTTATTGATGGAGTGGACTATGTTAAACTTTTGGTGTTATTGTTGAATTTTGGGGATTAATAATATGAATATTCATCCATATTGTATAAAATATACAAATATTTGTTGTAAGAAAGAATAACTTATGGATATTATGATTTTTAAAAGTTATTTTTGTATTGATGGGATGACAAATTCCTTTTCATTTATTAGATTAATATAATAAGCTGAAATTAATTGAATAAAAACCAAAGGGTTAGAATTTTGAAAGAAATCATTTAATTATAATTTATAAAGTAATATATATGGGTAGTAAAATAATCCCGCAACTTTAAGAAAAGGGACTGGAAATAAAAATGTTATCTTATAGCCATCAATTATGTTGAATTGATGGTCTATTCACCCAACACTGATTTAGGGTTTTGTGACTCTCAAATTTCTATTAAACATGTTCTATATCACTCTATTTAAATCCTTGGGGGATTATTTTTCTCATCCAAAACCATATTTTCACTTCCCATTAATGTTCTTGAATTTGGAAACCTTGTTCTTTTATGGCCTTTGTATATCCCATTACCTCTTTTTTAATAAGAAGTTTATTTAACCATCTTACAATGTCGGTTTTCTAAAAAAGAATTTTCAAATTTAGGCACTACATTTTCCAAGTGAAAGTTAAATATGAGTGGATGAAATTTATTGAATAGGAGGAGAATGTGACACCTTAAGATTTTGAAAGAAGAAGAGTATGTTTGATTGCATACATGGAAGACAATACTAAGCCTAAACATACCATGAAATATTATTTAAACATGATTGTCATGACCTAGTTGCTAAAATTGGAATTATAAATAATAAAAAAAAAAGTTTTAAAATTTTGTATAAATATTTTAGATGAAACAAATACATTGGTAAATAAGAATCAATTTTTAGTAAATTTTTTATATTCATTAAAATGCATTTTTCTTCAAAATGGTATTTATCACCTTGTGAGAAAATATTTTTTGGAACAAATAATTTTGAATTTCAAACTTTGCCAAAAAATTATCTGAGGACCATGCCAAATGATGTAATAATACATGGAAAAGGGAATATATGAAGGCCTAGTGTTTAAGGAGATACACCTTGGAACCAAAATACTACTTGGAATTTTATTCTATGAAGTTAAGGGTTTTTATTACCACACATAGCAAAAAAATATAGATTTCCACCAGCCATGTAGGTTAATTTTACCACAATACCATGTGGTACTAGTGGGTGACCATGACCAGTGGGATTCATCCTGGGCCAGCTGGTAGACTAGTGGATGAGCTTAGCTCCCACAAGAGACAAGTCGAGCCTATGTGTAGGGCTCATGGTGTGCAGGCCCTCAGGTGTGCGTGAATATCCTGAGCCACAATCTCGTTGGGTCGAGGACCATGTGGTGGATGTGTTGGAGATGGCACAGGTGTCGACCATGTTGATGGGTTGAGAAACAGAATATATGGAATTTCTTATATACCAGATGAGGGGCACGATCAGGATTCGATGTGGGACAAAATTTTTCTATAGGGATCAAATTTAGCTCATTCGATCATGCCTGTCAATGATTTTAGATTTACGATCATGACTTACACTAATCATGGACATCCAATTCAATACATAACCACACAAGTTTATGTCAGGTGATCCTACACACCATGAGACCACCGTCTACAAACTCTCATATGTCTCCCATCTTCCTCCTGACACCCTGGTTCAATATCTCTAGGCACACCTGATGCTCTCCCATCATTACTTCCATCTCTATAATACTTCTAAAATATCTACATAAGTCCAATACGACCAAAATGATTCCTCATGATATCTGATCTGTGAGCTCCAGTGTCCTTCCATGAGATTCCACAGTAACACTCAAACCCATAATGTGATCATCGTTTGATCATTCTATTGAGACGAAGACAATTGATGGGTTGTTACAAAAATTTAATTGAACTAGAACCTCCTCTACCATTTACATATTTTTCATCTTATTTAACATGAATTTTTTCCATTTCAAACGGCTTAAAATATAAGATATGAGGTTATCCCATGATCATTATTTTGATAATACAACCGAACCTGGGAAGGAAGTTGAAGGTGTCGCAATTATTTTTATGACCATGAATCCCTTCCACCTTAGAGGTGTTTTCTGTCCAATTTTTTTCAATTTTTTCATATCATGTGATGCCTTATAAAGAAACATGGGAATCTGAATAAATGATCATGTGATGTAACTAATGAATATCAAGCATAGATCCCCTCTACTTTTGCGCTGGTGCAACACGACATCATCTCCATGGAAAGAATCACCGCAGTAGACCTCTCATGGGATATATAAACCTATTCCCATACATAAAAACACACTCAAGGGGATAGAGTAAGGATCTCTAAAAAATAAGGGATTTCATCCATCTCCAATCAGAACGCTCCCCATGTAATCACAAAGGTTGGATGCATGATCTTTTAATGCTCATACAGTCACAAGATTAGCCGAAAGTCATGTGTTTACTGGTTATTTTTTGGTTTTAACATGATTATGTGAGATCTATGAGGTTCCAGATTTTACTAAAATGGTTAATTCATCCATTCTTGTATCCCCACCTTCGGTCACACAAATGTCGTGAGACTCCCATATTTCATCGCTCACATGAAACCCTATACATGGTAGTTACCCCATGAAAAACCATATATGATGGTGGGGTCAATTATTTTATCCCAAGACCTCATGGGGGCATGAAATTGAAGACAGATGATACCCAGACTGGTGTCCAAGGATACACACCAGTGGGAATTCACCTTGCATCATCGTGGAACCTCAGCCCCGCAGTTCTCCTTTAATCAGTACTGAGATGTAGACTCAAAGTCTTGCACCCCTCCCAAGACATGAAACCACCTTCTCCATCCATTGTGAGTCCATATCCTTGGATGAGGCAGTACCATCGAGAACCATGTACACTTAATTATGAATCCTTTCATAAGGTCCCTTTTGCATCATGTGAATCACATGAAGAATACAAATTCACATGACTCCTCACACGAACCCTCTATAGCGCGAGTCACTCCCATGAACCTGAGACCACGCAAGGTTCCACCCTTGGCCGTTGATATCAAATGTGTATATATTGTAATATAGGTGCTCCACATATGTGATTACTTTATGCATCCTTGGATAGGCGATCATGTTAGTCATTCAGTCTTATGGAGAGAATATCCTTCTGGACTCATAGTGCCTACATGCATCCTCTATGGATACCCCCCTCCCCAAATGAAAACAATGAGAACTAGAACCCTACAGTCCATTAACCCTATCCATGCAAGGTGAACCCTCCACCATGAATGTGGTATATATATACAGACCCATAAATGGTGGAAATACCCAATGTGATGCCCCTTCAGGGACATTCTATTAACAGGGATGGTGAAGCTCCATGTGCCTCCCTCATGTGGGTATTAACCCACCTCTATATATCCTTGATCCACCGCGAAACCATCGATCGCGTGCATCATAGACTTCTTCCCATACTGGTAGTTCCATTGGGAGTCCTTCACACATGTACATAGTCTCTCAATACCCTTAGTAGTTCATGTGAGAAAAGGATCATTATGTGAACATCCCCTTCATGCATGCATGAGATTATGGGAAAGACGTACTTATAACATATACACTCAGAAATATTTTGTTGACTATGAAACATAATGAAGAATCTCGTTGTACATGTACTTCAACACTTAGAAGGTCACAAGGATCTTGAACATATCAAAAATCCCTCGTCGTGTGAATGGTTCAAGGACACTCGACCTTCAGAACCTTTTATGGTCTTATGATACCCTTGGGAAACCTTTGACATGACATGTTGATCATAAGACAATCCTCGAACATGCTTGCAAAACCTCTCACCAAAACTTTTACATGTCTCTGATAAGTCATTCCAACCATATGAATCATCATAGAGCTACCCACCATGATCATGTGAAGACATCCTAGACAAAATACTTTTATATAGAAAAGGATCCATTGAAATGTCAGAGTAATCATGTGATTTTCCAGAGACATTTCCATCTTGGTATGCACCAGTATAAGGACAGGATAGATTGATCATGAAATATTTCTACTTTGATCATGTGAAATACCCAAATAATGTCTTGTTTGATCATACATTAAACCTCATACATGTATACATCAATCACACAGGAGACCTTATACATTCATGTATTGTTCATGCAAGGCATCTTCTATATGATGCATCACCCATTCGAAGGCATCAAGGTATTTCAATTGATAAGGAAAAGACCATTTTATGTGTTTCCCATGATATATTAATTCCCCAATGTATCAGGAAGATAATCAAGTCATGCCAAGTAGATATAAAACGCATGTCATGTAAACCTCTAGGATGCAAGATGTTTTTTTAGTAGGCTTATTCCAAGTGGACCCCGACTAATTTTTTTAAGCCATATTCACTTTTGACAAGGGAATTTTCTTTGATGAGATAAGTTCATTCCCTCATGTCATCCTCCGGATGTTTTTATCTTAGATAGACCATCATGGTCATCACCACCTTTCATTAATCCACCAAAGGATAATGATTGAGTATACTAATAGGGAATCCTTAATGTGTAATCCTCGATCAATCGGGCATCCCTAGAACATAATCCCCAACCAACCGGGTAGACTTTGAGTGTAAACTCCAACTAACAATACGATATTTGTATATTGGGGAACCATAGAGTGTAAGCCCCCAACCAATTGAGAAACCTCTGAGTGTAAGCCCAAACCAAATTGGCATCCTTAGAGTGTAAGCCCCACCAAATGGGTAAACTTAGAGTGTAAGACCCAACCATTGGGCAACCTCAGTGTGTAAGCCCTGACCAATTGGACAACCTAAGTGTAGAATTACCAACCAATTGGGTAGCCTCAGTGCATAATCCCCAACTACCTAAATCATATAACATGTCCCCCATCAATTGGGAATCCACCTTGGTATAATCCCCTAACTTCCCTAAAACTTCATGGATGACCAAAATGTATCTGAGTGTGATCATCCACCATAATCCATCAGTGGTTTGGGGATTAACTAAACTATGAGTACTTTCATTCCCACCATAACAAGGATATAAATGAAGCCTTTATAAGGCCTGATCTTAAATGGGAATCCACTTTGGTGCAAGTCCCTTCCCATTCCAAATATTCCTAAATTACAGGATTAAATCCTCCCATAAGTCTTCCATTCTTCCATGTCCATCATTGGGTGATAGGAAGACTCATACACGGGTCTCATTCTATGTATAAACCCCAATCATGCCCTCAAGTACCTCAAACCAATTAACGAGTTTAGGATGAACTGAGTTGTGAATACATTGATTCCCACTATATCTAGGATACATAGGACTCCTTTCAAAGGCTAGAGGTGCATAGCATATCCTCTATGAGATGGGTGATCATTCCTATCATAGGGAAACTTTAATGTGTGATCCATGTGTAGATATGCTCTCATGCAATGTGTCCAATCTCTTATTATCTCTTATAACTCAAACTGATCATGGATCACGTGGTCTTAGATATCCGAGATGATTTTAATAATATCATGATGAGAAGTACCCTAATATGGGATCTTCACCATCATGATGTATGTTTGATTACATCCCATCTCTGCTCATAGGGCTATATTCCCGATGAAGTAATCTAGGGTAATATCATATGCATAAGTCTGGACTAGGGACTCTATTTTTTCATCTATATTCCCACTATAATAACTATGTAGACTATATTTCATGTGTGAAATAGGATACATATGAAACCTCATTGATTTCTAAGCCCGATATTCACATCCACATTGTATGACCTTGAATTTCATGAATGGGTTTAGTCATACAACCTTAAACTATGTCAAACAAACAATGTGGGTTTTGATTCATGTTTTCACAAGATACATAGGATGCCTAATAGAAGTTCAATCCCATCCCTAGGATTCCAACTGTATCCTTGGGAATAAATAAACTCTATAGTTTTCAGACATGGGAGTAGCCTAAAGCATTGCATTATATAAGAGAGCGATAGAAAACCTATGATATACACACAGTTCTCCCTATCGATAAATTTTTGTAATAAAGTGATTTAAATGGGGGTAACCCACCCCATATTGGGGATTGGGAAGGATTTCATGAACATATCTTAAAAATATAAAAGATTCATTGAGTGTGCAACAATTCCCTTAAAAAGTTGTGATGATCCTAACCTCTCATCCTCTCGACCAATGTGAGTCCCCAAGAGTTGATGGACCTGAAAACCGAGATGACCACCAAACTTTAGAAATAAATTTTGTACCCAGCTATGGATGAGGAACCATTGGTAGTTTCTACTGAAGAATTATTGGTGTAAAACCCCATGTGTGTGATTGAAATAAGTCATAAAAATCCCTTCTAAATCAAACCGTTAAGGGAAACCCATTCCATTCCCAAAAAAACTAAAAAAACAAAAATGGTGAACCCAACATGAGTCCTTTAACTGGGACATCCCTATCACTGGTCAAAAAGTATAAATTGTATAGTTCCCATATGGTATATTTTTGTTGTTATCATTTTACAACAAAATGATTAACCTGATATGTTTATTTTTACCACACTACTCTTCATGTGAAAAGAAGAGACTACCACTTTATCTTTTAATTTTTAATATTATTGACCGAATAGGTACTCTTATATATGATGTTTCCCTAAAAGGGTGTCCTATTTCATTTTCTAGGAATTCTCAATATTCCTTACAATCAATATGATGTCATCAAATGTTCCAACAAATCCTAAGATCACTGGAAAAGATGCTTTGAATTTAAGGCACTGGCGTACATTTTCACCAACACACCACTCCAATCATCGGTTGGTGAATGTCTTGAGATGAAAATACCATATCAATAAATTCATAATGACTCTGGAATCATAACCTAAAATAAATCAGAGGATGAATTCTCACAATCCATCTCTCCCATGACAAGTTACATAAGAGGAAGTGACCCTTATCACCACATTCAACCTCTTTGGGAACCTATAGCTAGAAAAAAGAAATGTACTCAATTCCTATATCAGAGAGGTGGATATGGTTAGTCAATATGAAAACTACATCACACAGGAGCTACTTATGAGTTATCCTATCCATTCTGATTATCATTGCTGATACGTGGCCTTGATTCCATAGGGATCTACCAAGGAGGATGTGCCTACACCAACTATCCAAGATGGGGAACCTAGAAGGAGAGCCCACATGGGGTATCCAAAAAATGCATCCCAAGAGTAGGATAAAATCCTTTATAATGCCAATTTGACTGAGGTCCACCATTGTATATTAACTGTGTACCAGAATCAATCCTAGATCACTACTATCCTGGAGACTCTAACCTTGTATCAGCTAAATGTAGTGACTGTGGAGTCCCAGGGATCACCCCAACCCACAGTGCTAGGGGTATTTTTATCATATTCTACCTGGGATCATCTTCACCGTAGGAATTGACCCCTCAAATGGTATCATGGGAACTCACACCCCAAATAGGATCATGGGCACCAACACCCCAAATGGAATCAGGGGAACTGAAACCCAAAATAGTACATTGGGAACCAACCCATCATATGGGATGCTCTGTTAATAAGGAGAACTATCCCTCTTGTGTCTCAGTTAATATGATATCAGTTGGATATAGAGACTCCTCATCAGATCCGAACGAGCATGCTCATGAATGGTACAATCATACCCTCTAGATGTCATCTATGTCACAGTAGTTTATCCAACCTTCTTCCACTGGATTATGAGAAGGAAGGCTCGGGGGTATCTACCAAGTATCTACAGGATGTGTTACTAATCATGTTGGTATCTTAGAAGGTAAAGAAAATGGATCACATGGATAATGGAAGAAGTAGATTCAGTATCTAGGGTCCACGTCTGAACTCCAATCATCACCCACCCACCCTGACACCATTAGAGAAAATGGCATTTTCTTATCTCCTACCAACCAGAACCTTTAGTATGATAGGGTGATTTCTACAGAAGAACAGGTTTCTCAAAACTAATAAGATAATAGGAATCTATAGAAGATAATTGTGGGAATAGTCTGGATGTCTCTATCTCAAGATGATGAGCCCATGTTTATCTATGGGAGCCTACCCAATAGTGAAGTTTCCTTTCCCAAAGGGTAAAGGAAATATTTATATTTTTCATCCCATAATCATGTGAAATCCTAACACTATTATACCTCACCCCATCCCATAGGGATTTGGGAATTTCCATATTTTCAACCTCCTCATAGGGGATATTCAGTAAACCATCTGACCTCAAACGTCATCACAAAACCTCCTTGAGAGTATAAATATTTTGGTCAATGGGAAGCATCTAAGTTATCCAAGCCCACCAATGCTTCATCACCTTCTCTAAGATCAATAAAGACTTGGAATCTATACCCCGAACATTAGACTTAATCACACACCCACACCAATAGTGGAACAGATAATATGCTAGAGAGATGGTATGGTCACCTATCTCTTGAACATAGGTTGGGGAAAGTATATTCCTTCCAAGACAAAATGTTCCCAGGTATTTTAATTATGTCACGGAGAAAGAATTGATAAAGATGCCAATAGTGATAAATCAATGTGAGGAATGAATGGTATGCCTTGACAACTATTACCCCTACCACCGACATCTCAGCCACACCATAAAAGGTTTCTTCTCTTATAAAGGTTGGATTCAAGTGCATATGTATAGGGTATATTGGAACTTCCAACACTTGAATCCCCACTCTAGTCATATGTTCACTTTGAACAGGGCACACCAACTGTATAGCATAGAATGGGCCACCTACCACTCAAAGATAAATGATCATCTTTAAATAAAATATTGAGCAAAGCCTATTCTTTCCAAATAAAGAATGTCTCTAAATATTTTCACTACGTTGTAGAAAATTGTTTGATGGAACTTCCAATAATAAGAAAGTCACATGAGTCAAGGTTTATAGGATATGAAAATTTTTTCCCATACCATCGACATCTCAAGCACCCAATTGAAATATATTTTTTCTTCAAAGATTATTTAGAGGAACAGGTAATTCCTGGAATCATATAGTTGAAAGATCCTAAATCTCATACTATAGGCATACGATTTTTCCAATATCCTTCAAATGATCTACTCTCCTTTTAGATTACTCACAATTAACCTCACCATAAGATGTTAAACTACATGGATCATTTTCTTCACCATAAGACGTTAAACTGTATCGATCATTTTCCTCACCACAGGATGTTAAATTTCTTGGATCATTATACCTACCACGAGATGTTAAACTATATGGATTATTTTTTTCACCACAAGATGTTTAACTACAGGGATCATTGTCCTCCTCAAGATGTTAAACTACATGGATCATTTTACTCACCTAAAGATGTTAAACTGAATGGATCATTGTCCTCACTGCAAGACATTAAACTGCATGGATCATCATCCATACCACAATATGCTAAAATTCATGGATCATGTCCTTACTACAAGATGTTAAACTGTGTTGATCATGTACTTACTACAATACAATAAAATGCATGGCCTTTTTCCTTACCGCAAGACATTAAATTTCATAGATCCTGTCCATACAAGAAGACATTAAACTGCATGATCATCATCCTTACCACATGAAGTTAAACTACAAGGATCAGGTCATTAGCACAAGACAATAAATTTAATGGCCTTATGACTTATTGAAAGGTGTTAAATCATATGGTTCACTTCCTTACTAAAAGACATTAAACTTAATGGACTTCATCATGACCACATGGAATTAAAGTAAATAAATCCTTTACTTACTGCAATACATTAAATTTCATGGTCATCATCCTTTCCACAAGATGTTAAACTGCATAGATCATGTCCTTGATGCATGACATTAAACTGGAAGGCTGATTTCCTAACATAAAGACATTAAACTATGCGGCTCACATCCTTGCTGCATGACATTAAAATTCATGGTTCTTCTAGAACAATGCATGACTTGATTTTCATTTTTAATGAGATACGTTGTAACACCCCAAGCTTCTACGGTACGCTTCTCTTTGAATAATGTGTTAGCGTGTGTTGTACGCAACACCGAGTTCTAACACACCATAACCAATCAAACTAGACCTTATGAATAGTAATACCTAATTTTTGAAATTATATATATTTTATATTTCAAAATGGACTTCATTTTTGGATTCGGAATATCGAATTTAGCCTAAGGTTAAATTTTGGTACTTTTCGGATAACTATAATATTTTGATGAACAGTGAAAATTACTAAATTTTAATTAAAAACAACTTTTTTAATCAAATTAATTAATAGTGATAAATTATTAATTTGAGTGGTTTTAAAGTATATTTGGAATATATTTTTACCATTTAATATAATTTTGGTCATTGGACATAATTTTACAATTAAACCGAACATAAACAAGTGTCAATCTTTTGATAGTTATTATGTCTTAAATACACGCTTTTTGTTTTAACAACGAGAATTAATTTTAAATTAATTTCTGCCACTTCTGTGTTTTGAATTTGGAAAAATGGATTCCATATTTGGAATCATGATGTTCAAATTGTGTAAATAGATAACTTTTATTTTTAGACATTTTGAATAATTACTGCAGTAAATATTTTATTTACCGTGGTTAAGGGTAAATCCGGTAAATAAGGGTTAAAAAATAATATTATAATAATACTAAATTACCCTAAAACATGTCCTAACCTTATTGGTTGATACATGTTCGACCATAGGCATCTTTGAGTCGATTTTGGGACCCCATGGAGCTACTTGTAGGTGATAGGGACACATTATTTTAATTAAGTTAAAATGAATACAAAAATAACAAAAGCATATATCTTTTAGAAAAAAAAATTTCACATAGGGTTATATATGTTGTATTTTCGACTATAAATATTCATTAGAAATATAAAAAGATTTCATACATAATGATAGTTTATTTATAATTTTTATACATTAAATAATTTAATTTATTTATGACACAATGATGGTATAGTAATTACCATAATAATGAAAAATTAAACTAATTGATATTATAAATACACAAATAAATATAATTTGAGACTTTATATGAATTAAAATAATTTTCTTAGTTAATATCACATGTTAGGAATCATTTAATTAAATTTGTTGGAAGTAATAATTCTGTTATGAGTTTCAAAAAAATCAACTATTGAATAGTGTCAAAATTGACAAAAAAGAGTTTTTAAAAAAAATATTATATTATTAATTGATATTAAATTCCTAAAAATCTAAAGTTCGGCCAAGAGACTTATATCATGATAGGTTAATCATTAATGGACCACTTGGGGGTCTCTTGGACGTATATGGTAAGTTTATTAACCATATAATATAAAAATACAAAGAGACATTCTAAAAGTGAAACTAATTAACTTAGAGTTAATACTTTAAGATAAGGTTAATATAATGACTCAAACCTGCCTAAATTCTCTTGGTTGAGTTTCTTTAGACCCATCCCCACCTTAAAATTTAAATAATCAACTTTTGAGCCATTATAAACCGAATATGAATTTATTATAAACAAATATTTCTAGATTTTCCAAAGGTGCCCCTCACCCCTCTTATAAAAGGGCACTCCCCCTTCTCATTAACTCACACCTTCAAAGCATTTTGATTCGGAAAAACTCTGCCCAAATACTCTCCAAACTTCCCTCACTACAACCTAGAGTCCTTAGTTTGATCATAAAGCCAACCTAAGGAGCCCTTTTTATCAAATCAAAAGGAAGAACCCGGAGAAGAGGTAATGTTTTCAGCACCCCTTTTCAAGTTCCTTTCTTCTTCCACTTCTTCTTTCTTTGTTATTACCATTGTAAAATAACAACTTTAGTATCTTATATATATTGTGATATTATTATAAATATGGTACAACCATATTCAGTATTCTATCCACCCTCTGAATAACATGTCACCATACGTGCGTACGTACGGCTTACCGTCTCCACGTCGTGGTGTAATTGTTATTCAGTATATTATTATTTGGATGGGTATAATAATGATGTGTAACTCATGTAAATAATAAATATAACATATTAATGATTCTTCATATATGATATACCATCCATTTATATATTATTTTAATATCAAAAGAATAATATTGTCGCTCGTGCGTACGTACGGACTACCGTCTCCACGAACATGATGAGATTCATTATCCATCATATCCATTCAAGTATAATTCTCATTTGATGATTAATAATAGTATCTAAGTACTTGATATCGTTCTGGATATGATTAAGATACAACCTATCCATGACAAACATGGCTTATGTAACAAAACATATAAAAGAAAACAAGTAAGTTAACACACGAAACGACGATAATTCTACGATATTATTAACAACTCAATGTTAAAAGATCATATATGATATCATATTAATATATATGATTCTTGTATAATTTAATAACAATTATTTCACCATTATACAGGAGGTTAACCTACCCTCAACCAAGTAAAACTGTAAGGTAAGTGTTATTTCACAATCTCTTCATTATCCGAGGTTGTTTATACGTAATAATCTACTGGGATCTCTTTATAATCCACATCCATGTTTCTTAAAAAGAAATTTCAGAACATTTTTACTATTTACTAGAATATGGGCTAAAGTCATTTATACCCTTGTTTGACTTTTTATAAGAGGTTTATAAGGGAATCTTTCCGTCGTTTTCCAAACAATGTGCTTTTTAACCTTTTCAACAAAATTAAGGTAAGAATATTTTTTTAACTTATACGGCGGGTGCAGCTATTTTCTGCCGTTATAAAATCGTCGAAGCTTACCTTACAAGCTTATAAGAATATTTTCAAAGAAAATGTTTTATTTTATTAATATATGACACTTAAATTATTTCAAAATAGAAAGAGATATTTCTCTAAAAAGAGTTTTGATTTCATCTATGTCAACATCCTTTGATGGATTTTACGCTTATTTGAAGTTGATTTATTATGATACAAAACTTCTATATTTTATTAAAGGTTTTTTGATATGTTTGACTGTGGATGTTATATTTTTATACCATTCATGGTTTATAGTGAAAGTATTGACATTTTGTATGCTAGTTTTAATACGAATGTTTATGTTATGTTTAAACCTTTTCATATGGGAATGCATTGGACTTAATATGTGAAAGGTGGAGCCCGCTATAGCTCCTCGATGCATCGGTAGGTCTCATGAGACAAACTAGTGTCTTCGCACAAGTCCTTGGAAAAATCTTATTTGTAGTCTTGGCACGAGGCCTTGGCTATGTGGTTATGATAGTCTGGCATTATGCATTCCATCATTATGAAAGTTGTTACTGATATTGCACGTGATTATTCGATTAGTAGAATATCCATGTGAATAAGTAAATGGAATTATTTCATTTTACTTTTTTCATACTATGTTTAAGTTCATGTTTAAAAGGCTTTTGTTTTAGTTATACATTGCCTTAAATGTTTATGCTTATTTTTAAATGTTTCCGCTATATTGTTATCTTTACTGGGCATTTGAGCTCACCCCTTCTCTATGTTTTATTTTTCCCAGGATTTGAAGAAGTAAGTTATGAATGACCTGGAGGGATAGTATGTGGGGATATGAGTGTGGAATATGGAGACTATGTTGTTGTAGTATTTTTCCACTTTATGATGTAATACTTTTTGAATATATCTAGTGTTTCCAAGGTTACTAAACCAATCGGTCTTTCGAGATTTGACCTTTCTTGTGATCATGCCAATGTAATGTAATAATGCACCAACTCTGGGTAATTGGGTTCGGGGCGTTACAGTTGGTATCATAGGAAGATTCTCACAAACCTTGGAAGCTAGATTTAGATAAACTCTTATTAGAGAATGCAGACCTAAGATGAACTTTGACGAATAGTATAGAAGAACTTCCTAGAATTTTTGTACTGTAGATATTTTGTGAGTTTTCTGAGCAATACATCCCTGTCTGGATACGAGCAGGTAGAGGCGGCTCTGGCACAGATGTACCTAGGGGTAAAACCCAAAAACACCACTTTGAGCTAGACTCGAACGTGAACCGGTGCACGACAACGGGCCTTGCTGCACTCTTGGTTACGACACTCCATGGGGATATTCTTAGGATAACTCTCATTTTCTTTACAAATAATTATGAAGGGTTTATGAGTATATACTTCCTCAAATAAAACATTTTTATGATTATGGATTATATCCATAAATAGTTCAATTTATGTTAAGTGTTTTATAAGTATGGGATTATGTATTTTGATTCATAAACTGATCTAGTTCATGCCATTGTTTAGATATGGTGCCTAGTGGAAGAAATGGAAACTGTATCAATGCACGCACTCCATGTAGGGATTTCCCTCCTGCTCAAGATAATTATAGTGGAGCTGGTGATGCAACTGGTGCCGATCAGCTAATCACCATACTGGGACAACTCAATCAGGTTATGAATAATAACCTTACCCATATGGAGCACCCTGATCCGCAGCATGGAGGATCAATGTTAGATCGATTCATGAGGAAACAAACACCAACTTTAAATGGGAGTACAAATCCCTTAGTAGCTGAACAATAGATAAATTCCCTAGAGAAAATATTTCAGGCTTTGGGGAGTAGTGAAAGAGAAAAAGTTATCATGGCAGTTTACCGCCTCACTGGAGATGTTGATCAATGGTGGTCATTGATTCAAAAAATGAAGGAAGATGATGAAGTATCAAATATGGAATGGAGGGAGTTCAAAGATCTGTTTTTAGAAAAATACTTTCCTTGCGACCATCGAGCAGATATGGAAAGGCAATTTCTGAGTTTGAGACAAAAGGAGGATTAGAATGTCACAAAGTATGAGGCTAACTTTACAAGGTTATCAAGGTATGCTGGAGATTATATACGTAACCCAAGAAGTAAGATTGATCGTTTCTTTGATGGGTTAAAACCATTTCTCCATTGAGCATTAGTCTCACAATCCTTCTCGTTATACGAAGACATTGTCTCATGTGCTATCAAGACCGAAAAGGAATTCTCTAAGTCTTATGACTTTAAATCAAAGCAAGAGAAGAAGAGACCTGATGATCAATCTGCGAATGGAAATAAGGGGATGAAGGGAAAGGATGAATATCCATCCTGTGGTAAATGTGGGAAAAAACACCCCGGTACTTTCTTGAAGGGAATGGGCGTCTGTTACAAATGTGGTGAAAAAGGCCACCAAGCTCGTGATTGCAAAGGGAATAAGGAAGCTACCAATGTTCAGTGCTACAATTGTAGGGAGATGGGACACTATGAAAATGAATGTCCTAAGCATCAGGAGAACTTACCTCAGAAAAGGGAAAGGGATCAAGGCCAAGCTTATGTTATCACTACTGCTGAGGTAGAAGCTCCGAAAGACATGGTGGCAGGTAATTCAATGGTTTCCTCAAGTTTAGCAAATGCATTATTTGATTCTGGATCATCGCATTGTTTCATATCTTCCTAGTTTTATAAGAAAATTAGATATTTCCAATTTTATTTAATAAGGGAATTGTCAATTAAAACTCCTAAGGGAAGTATCATTGCAACAAAGTTTTGTGAGTCAGACCCCATTAGAGCACATAAATGTTCTTTATCGACTGATCTCATCATCATACCTATGATTGTGTTTTATATAATCCTTGGTATAGACTAGCTTTCGGACTATGATGCGAAGATTTATTGTAAGAAGAAAGAGGTTACGATTCTTGAGGATGATGATAAGGAACACCTTATCTTTAGAGCAGAATCGTCACCGCCTAATTCTTATCTAGATCCACCCCCAGTAGCTCAACTAAATTCAATTATTGGGGAGGATGATAATGAAAAAACTATGGTTGAGGAAAGGAATGTTCAAATAGAGGATTTACCTGTTGTGAAAGAATATGTAGATGTATTTCCGGAAGATTTACCTGGACATCCTCCAGAATGAGAAGTTGATTTTTCCATTGATTCAATTCCTGGATCAAGGCCTATATCGAAGACCCCTTATAGAATGGCCACTGTAGAATTAGTCAAACTAAAGAAACAACTAGAGGAATTGAGTAATAAAGGATTTATTCGCCCTAGTGTTTCTCCATGGGGAGCCCCTGTTCTTTTTGTTAAAAAGAAAGATGGATCTATGATGTTTTGTATCGACTATAGGGAGATCAATGCTATAACAATAAAGAACAAGTATCCCCTACCTCAAATTGATGATTTATTTGACAAACTGCATATATCTCAATACTTTTCAAAGATTTACCTTCGATATGGATACCATCAGTTGTGTGTGAAGAAGGAAGACATTCCGAAGACAGCATTTCGAACTAGGTACGGGCATTACGAGTTTACTATAATGCCTTTTGGATTGACTAATGCACCCTCTGTATTGATGGATCTGATGAATAGAGTTTTCAAGGAGTATCTCGATGAATTTTTGGTGGTATTTATTGATGATATATTGGTATACTCCAAAATCTACGAAGATCATGAAAATCACTTGCGCATTATCTTGAAGACTGTGAGAAGACATGAATTATATGGGAAGTGTAGCAAGTGTGAATTTTGGCTTCAGGAGATTTCTTTTCTTGGCCATATTGTCTCTAAATATGGAATCTCTGTTGATCCTTCTAAGACCAAGGAAATCCAAGAACGGCCAGCACCTACGAGTATAACTGAGGTACGTAGTTTTATTGGTTTGGCAGGTTATTATCGACGTTTTGTCCAGAATTTTGCCCGGTTGGCTAACCCATTAACAAAGATCACACGTAATGGGGTTAAACTTGTTTGGACAAAAGAGTGTGAAGAATGTTTTTAGGAACTGAAGAGAAGATTATTCAATGATTCTATATTGATTCTAACATCAGTGAATGATGGGTTCGTTATTTATAGTGATGCATCGAAGAAAGGACTTGGTTGTGTCCTTATA
Organism: Viscum album; assembly: GCA_963277665.1. NCBI lineage: Eukaryota > Viridiplantae > Streptophyta > Magnoliopsida > Santalales > Viscaceae > Viscum > Viscum album. The sequence continues at coordinate 1,968,039,481 of OY728133.1, forward strand.
CAGAATTATAGGGTTATTGCCTATGCATCACGACAGTTGAAAATTCATGAACAAAACTATCCTACTCATGATATCAAGTTAGCAGCTGTGATATTTTCTTTGGAGATATGGAGGCACTACCTCTATGGTGAAAAATGTGAGATTTATACTAATCACAAGAGTTTAAAGTATATTTTCTCACAAAAAGAACTCTACATGAGGCAAAGGATATGGATTGAATTACTCAAGGATTATGATTGCATGATACAATACCACCTGGGGAGGGTAAACAAGGTGGAAGATGCTTTGAGCAGAAAAGACCATGGAGTTTTAAACAATATGAGAATTGAAAGGGATCCAATTTTCATGGATCTAGCGAAGATGGACATAGGAATAACCAGGGAAGGCAAAACATCAATTCTTTTTCAAATGGTTTCCAAACCATCTTTACTAGCAAGGATTAAGAGTTCTCAGACCGATGATGAAGAATTTCAAAAGAAGATTATAGCTGTGAATGATGGGAGATTGAGAGACTTTGTGTATGAAGATGGAATTTTGAAATTAGGGAAGAGACTTTGTGTTCCCGATATACCAGATCTAAAAATGGAATTGTTGGATGATTCTCATAGTTCCAATTTCTCTATACATCCTGGGAGCACCAAAATGTATGTAGATTTGAAGGAACATTTTTTGTGGGACAACATGAAGAGGGAGATTGCTGATTTTGTGTCAAGATGTATTGTTTTTCAATAAGTGAATGCTGGATGGCAACAGCCTGGAAGAGTCATGCAACCTCTTCCCATACCGGAGTGGAAATGGGAAAATATTACGATGGACTTTGTCATGGGACTACCAAAGACTCCTAGAAGGAACGATGCAATATGGGTTATTGTTGATCGTCTTACCAAGTCAGCATATTTTCTTTCTATAAGAGAAGATCTACCCCTGGAAGGTCTAGTAAGACTATATATTAATGAAGTTGTGAGACTTCTTGGAGTACCCCTATCGATTGTTTCTGATCATGATCCCCGTTTTACTTCAAGATTCTAGAAAAGTCTTCAGAAATCCCTGGATACTGAACTTCATTTGAGCACTGCTTACCACCCTCAGACAGATGGACAATCAGAATGAACTATTCAAACCTTAGAAGACATGTTGAGATCTTGCTCACATGACTTTCAGGTTATGTGGGATCAATATTTACCTCTGGTAGAATTTTCCTATAACAATAGCTTACATTTGAGTATTCAGATGGCACCATATGAAGCGTTATATAGAAAGAGATGTCGTACACCAACCTATTGGGATGACGTTGGTGAAAGAAAACTTTTAGTCCCAGAACTGGTGGAGGAAATGAGGGAAAAGGTTAAGGTAATCCAAAATCACATCAAAGCAGCTCAATGTTGGCAGAAGAACTAGGCTGATAATCGAAGGAAGGATTTGGAATTTCAAGTCAGTGATCATGTTTTCCTGAAGGTATCTCCATGGAAGGGAGTCATACGTTTTGGTAAAAAAGGTAAATTGAGTCCCAGGTACATCGGACCTTTCGAAATTCTAGAACGAATTGGGGTTGTATCTTACTGATTGGCAATGCCGCCAAGTCTTTCCAAAGTTCACGATGTGTTCCACGTATCTCTGTTGAGGAAATACATGCCTGACCCAATGCATGTACTCACCTATGAAGAATTAGAACTGGAACCCGATCTGTCTTATTGTGAAGATCCCGTTAGGAATCTTGATACGAGAGAACAAGTACTGAGAAACTGGACGATGTGTCTGGTAAAAGTTTTGTGGAGAAACCATAAGATGGAAGAGGCAACGTGGGAACCCGATGAACTTATGATGAAGAACCACCCGATTCTTTTCATGTGATATGTATTCTAGAAATTTTGAGGAAGAAATTATTTGAAGGAGGGGAGAATGTAACGCCCCAAGCTTCTATGGTACGCTTCTCTTTGAATAATGTGTTAGCATGTGTTGTACGCAACACCGAGTTCTAACACATTATAACCAATCAAACTAGCCGTTATGAATAGTAATACCTACTTTTTGAAATTATATATATTTTATATTTCAAAATGGACTTCATTTTTGGATTCAGAATATCAAATTTATCCTAAGGTGAAATTTTGGTACTTTTCGGATAACTTTAATATTTTGATGAATAGTGAAAATTACTAAATTTTAATTAAAAACAACTTTTTTAATCAAAATAATTAATAGTGATAAATTATGAATTTGAGTGGTTTTAAAGTATATTTAGAATATATTTTTCCCATTTAATATAATATTTGTCATTGGACATAATTTTACAATTAAACCGAACATAAACAAGTGTCAATCTTTTGATAGTTATTATCTCTTAAAAACACGCTTTTTGTTTTAAAAATAGGAATTAATTTTAAATTAATTTCTGCCACTTCTGTGTTTTGAATTTGGAAAAATGGATTCCATATTTGGAATTAGGGTGTTCAAATTGTGTAAATAGGTAACTTTTATTTTTAGACATTTTGAATAATTACTGCGGTAAATATTTTATTTACCATGGTTAAGGGTAAATTTGGTAAATAAGGGTTAAAAAATAATATTATAATAATACTAAATTATCCTAAAACGTGTGATAACCATATTGTTTGATACATGTTCGACCATAGGTATCTTTGGGTCGATTTTGGGACCCCATGTAGCTACTTGTAGGTGATAGGGACACTTTATTTTAATTAAGTTAAAATGAATACAAAAATGACACAAGCATATATCTTTTAGCAAAACAATTATTACATAGGGTAATATATGTTTGATTTTCTACTATAAATATTAATTAGTAAGATAAAAATATTTCCTACATAATTAGATTTTATTTATAATTTTTATACAATAAATAATTTAATTTATTTATGACACAATGATGGTGCAGTAATTACCATAATAGTAAAAAATTAAACTAATTGATATTATAAATATACAAATAAATATAATTTGAGACTTTTTATGAATTAAACTAATTTTATAAGTTAATATTACATTTTATGAATCATGTAATTAAATTTTTTCGAAATAATCATTCTGTTATGAGTTTCACAAAAAACAACTATTGAATATTGTCAAAATTGATATAAAAGAGTTTTTAAAACAAATATTATATTATTAATTGATATTAAATTCTTAAAAATATAAGGTTCGGCCAAGAGACTTATATCATGATAGTTTCATCATTAATGTACCACTTGGGGGTCTCTTGGATGTATATGGTAAGTTTATTAACCGTATAATATAAAAATACAAAGAGACATTGTAAAAGTGAAACTAATTAACTTAGAGTTAATACTTAAAGATAAGGTTAATATAATGACCCAAACCTGTCTAAATTCTATTAGTCGAGTTTTTTTCGACCCATCCCCACCTTAATAGTTAAATAATCAACTTTGGAGCCATTAGAAACTGAATATAAATTTATTATAAACTAATATTTCTAGCTTTTCCAAAGGTGCCCCTCACCCCTCTTATAAAAGGTCACTCCCCCTTCTCATTAAATCGCACCTTCAAAGCCTTTTGATTCGGACAAACACTGCCCAAACACTCTCCCAGCTTCCCTCCCTACAACCTAGAGGCCTTATTTTCATCAGAAAGCCAACCTAATTAGCCCTTTTGATCAAATCAAAAGGAAGAACCCGAAGAAGAGGTAATGTTTTCACCACCCCTTTTCAAGTTCCTTTCTTTTTCCACTTATTATTTATTTGTTATTACAATTCTAAAATAATAACTCCAGTATATTATATATACTGTGATGTTATTATAAATATGGTACAACCATATTTAGTATTCTATCCACCCTTTGAATAACATGTCACCATACGTGTGTACGTACGGCTTACCGTCTCCACGTCGTGGTGTAATTGTTATTGAATATATTATTATTTGGATGGGTATAATAATGATGTGTAAATCATGTAAATAATAAATATAACATGTTAAAGATTCTTTATATATGATATACCATCCATTTATATATTATTTTAATATCAAAAGAATGATATTGTCGCTCGTGCGTACGTACGGACTACCGTCTCCATAAACGTGATGAGATTCATTCTCCATCATATCCATTCAAGTATAATTCTCATTTGATGATTAATAATACTATCTAAGTAATTGATATCGTTCTGGATATGATTAAGATACAACCTATCCATGACAAACATGGCTTATGTAACAAAACATATAAAATAAAATGAGTAAGTTAACACCTAAAACGACGATATTTCTAAGATATTATTAACAAATCAATGTTAAAAGATCATATATGATATCAAATTAATATATATGATTCTTGTATAATTTAATAACAATTATTTCCCCATTATACAGGATTTTAACCTACCCTCAACCAAGGAAAAGTGCAATGTAAGGGTTATTTCACAATCTCTTCATTATCCGAGGTTGTTTATACGTAATAGTCTACTGAGATCTCTTTATCATCCACATCCATGTTTCTTAAAAATAAATTTCAAAACATTTTTACTATTTACTAGAATATAGGATAAAGTCATTTATACCCTTGTTTGACTTTTTATAAGAGGTTTATAAGGGAATCTTTCCGTCATTTTCCAAACAAGGTGCTTTTTAACCTTTTCGACAAAATTAAGGTAAGAATGTTTTTTTAACTTATACGGTGGGTGCGGCTATTTTCCGCCATTATAAAATATTCGAAGCATCCCTTACAAGATTATAAGAATATTTTCAAAGAAAATGTTTTATTTTATAAATGTATGACTCTTAAATGATTTCAAAATAGAAAGAGATATTTATCTATAAAGAGTTTTTATTTCATCTATGTCAACATCCTTTGATGGATTTTACGCTTATTTGAAGTTGATTTATTATGATACAAAAAATCTATATTTTATTAAAGGTTTTGTGATATGTTTGACTGTGGATGTGCTATTTTTATACCATTCATGGTTTATGGTGAAAATATTGACATTTCGTATGCTTGTTTTAATACGAATATTTATGTTATGTTTAATCCTTTTCATATGGGAATGCATTGGACTTAATATGTGACGGGTGGAGCCCGCTATAGCTCCTTGATGCATCGGTAGGTCTCATGAGACAAACTAGTGTCTTGGAACAAGGCCTTGGAAAAATCTTATTTGTAGTCTTGGCATGAGGCCTTGGCTATGTTATAACGACCCACACTTTACATACATTGTTAATACTTCAAAATTGAATCACTCTTATTACAACATATGACAAAACCACAAAGGACCGTATAGGTATAGTGTCTTTAGAAACTGGGAAACATAAACAACTGGTTCATAAATCTTCTACAGTGTCTCCCATTTATTTCATCATATCTAGGGTCCCTTTTAGCATATTCTACTTAATACCCATCTTCCTGACCTGGGGAAAAGAAAACATAAAAGGGTGAGCTCAAATGCTCAGCAAGGGCAAATAAAGGAAATAAAAATCATATCATATCTTTATGAAAATCAAAACCTGCAAAAGAGATCATAATATCTTAACATGGAATAAATCATAGAAGTGAAAATGAGATCCCCAAAATCATAACATAAAACTTGAAACTTTGTGGCATGCACACATAATCATGGAAAATCATTTCTTGTTAGTCATGACTCATCGCCAAGACTATCTTAGTGGACAAAGTCCCTTTCTGAACCGAGTTCACTCCTCGTTTCAGTCCTGTATCACTGAACCGAAATAACCTTCCGTTCCAGCCATGTCTATCTCATGAGATATAAAATCATTACCCAATGCATTGGAGGGAGATATAGGTCCCACCCATCTTATAATGAATCCTTTCTTATGTGTGCCACATAATCATAAAACATACATCATCGCATAACACATATAACAAAAATGGGATTCTTGAAACATCATGACATCATAAATCAATTCATATATGATAAAGGAATTCATAAACATAATTCCATCACAACATAGTCAAACCAATGTAAAAATATGGATAGAAACAGAACCCTTTATTATCTTAGATGGAAAATAATTTTGATAAAACACTTGAATTGAATTCTTGAGGAAAATATCCTTTCTTCTTCAAAAACATTTTTCCTTTCATAACATGTCATACAACTTTAAAATAAAAGAAGTTGATTAAAAATAAACTTGAAAACTTGTAAAGGAATATTCTTTGAAGTAATGTTTTAAAAATCCATTCATGCCGTATAAGTTAAAAAAAAACATTCTTCGTACTTTTGTCGGAAAAGTCAAAAAGTACCTCGTACGGAAAAACGACAAAAGATTCCTTTCATATTCTTTACTAAAAACTCACCTAAGGGTAAAATTGGATTTAAACTATTTCAAGTGGATGGAAACAATATTACATATTGAGGGAACATGGATGTGGATGATAAAATACACCCCAGTAAATACTTACGAATAAACAATCTCGGATAAAAAATGAGATTGTGATATTTCCCTTACCTTAGGTCCGATTTGCTTTGTTCGTGTCCGAATCTCCTGTATAATGGTTTAAATAATGTTATTGACTTATTCCAGAATCATACATATTGATATGAGATCATATATGGTCATATTATTAGCTTCTTGTTAGTAATATTTCATTGTTACTTGTTACTCGGGTCTTTATAACTTTTTGTTCTTATGCGTGTTTTGTCGAATAAATTCTTATTCTTATCTTTAGGTTATAGATAATTCATTTCCAGAATGGTATTAGTGTAGTATATACCATATTCATTCATTCAATTCATTTATACAATCATTATGAAATGAAGATCATGTAGAACGAGTCGCATCACATCGTGGAGACGGTATTCCGTACGTACGCACGAGTGATGATATCGTTCCTATGATCGTGGAATTGTATTGGAGTATATATATATATTATTTCAGTATCAATATTACTTAATAATAATCATATATAGTTACTCATTACACCATTATACCCATCCTTGTAAGGTGATGGTGGAAAATAGATTACACCACGGCGTGGAGACGGTATTCCGTACGTACGCACGCGCGGTGATTTCATTTTTTCCGTAGGATGGATAGAAGGTGAATTAGGGTTGTTTCATATTTATAATAACATATCAGTATGTAAGTAATACTGATTTTATTACTTTATCATGAAACAACTAAAGAAGAAGAAGTTGAAGAAGAAAGAAATTGAAAAGATCGGTAATGGATATTACCTCTTCTTTGGAACGCCTTTTTGAATCCTCCACTTAAGGAACTAAGATTGGTCTTTGGAGAAGACCAGGACCTCTAGGATTATTCTAGGGAAGTGGAGAAGGGAAAATGGCAGGGGTTGTCCGAGCTTGAGTGCTCAAATTAGTGTGAGGAGGAGGGGGAGGAGGTGCCCTTTTATAAGGGAGGAGAGGGGCACCTTAGGAATATCTCAAAATATTATTTTATATTAAAGTCAAAATCGGTTTATAATGGTTCCAAAGGGTCTTATTTCGAAGCTAAAGTGGGGATGGGTCGAAATCCTATCAACCAATAGAATTTAGACAAGTTTAGGATATTATTTTAACCTTATCAATTAAATTTAACTCTAAGTTAAATAATTTAACTTTTACCATGTCTTTTTGTTTTCTTTCACTATATGGTTAATACACTTACTATAACATTCCAAACGAACCCCAAATTGTTTATTATTAATATATATATCCTTATCTAAGTCATTTGGCCGAACCTTAGATTTTTAGGAATAAAATAACAATTAATAATATAATATTTGATTTAAAAACTATTTTGTGTCAATTTTGACACTATTTGATATATGATTTTTGTGAAAGTCATAACAGAATTATATGTTCGAACCAAGTTGATTAAGTCAATACTAATATATCATAGTAACCTAGAAAATTAGTGGAATTCATAAAAAGTCTCAAATTACATTTATTTTGGTATTTATATTATCAATTTTGTCAATATTTCATTAATAAGATAATTACTGCATCATCTTTGTGTCATAAATAAATTAAATTATTTGATGTCTAAAAATTACAAATAAAATACCATCATGTAGGAAATCGTTTTAGCTTTCTAATGAATATTTACAATCGAATTTATCTTATGTATAACCCTATATTAAAAATGATTTACTTATTAAACTTTGATTTTAACTATTTTAACCCTTCTTTAAATAAATTAATAATAAATGTCCTAATCTAATCCAAGTGGGCCTAAATGGTCATATTTTATTCCTAAGTTTGTTTTTGGTCGAATTACACTTGTCCAATAGAATTAGTACATGTGTTAGGGTAATATTAATATCATATTTACCCTTAGTTACCCTATTTACTATTAATCGCGGTAAAAATAGTAAAAAGTTACTATTCACCAAAAAATTATTTTCATCTCATTGAACCACATTTTAGTCCTTGATATTAACCGTGTCTCTCGGATTTTTGAAATTCCATTCACAGAAGCGGTAAAATTAAGTTTTATGCAAAAATTCAGTTTTTAACCTACCACTTAGTGGTTTCACTATTCATCAAAAATTGAAAGTTTTCAGAAAAATACCAAAATTTCACCCTAGGATAATTTCGATATTCTGAGTCCAAAAATGAAGTCCATTTTGAAAAATAAAATTTATAAAATTTCAAAAAGTGGTTATTACTATTCATAACGGCTAGTTTTAATAGCATATTGTTGTTTAGTGAAACTCGGTATTGCGTACGACGCAAGCTATCGAGGAAGGTCGCGATTGCGTGTAAAGCAAGCCAAGAAAGTGTTGTGTAGAAAAAGATTCCTTTGATGATTTATATAACATAAAAGTCTCGGGTGTTACATTCTACCCCCCTTAAAAAGAATTTCTCCCTCGAAATTCGTCACTTTGCAACAAACAAATGAGGATACTTCTCCCTCATCATATCCTCAAGCTCCCATGTAGCTTCTTCAAGTTGGTGGTTTCTCCATAAAACTTTCACCAAGCGAGTGGTCTTGTTTCGTAGGACTTTTTCGCTGCGATCCAGAATCTCTATCGGCTGTTCTTCATAAGAAAGATCTTGCTCCAGCGGTACAACTTCTGAGATGAGTACATGTGAAGGATCTGGTATGTACTTTCTCAGGAGTGATACATGGAACACATCGTGAACTTGAGAGAGATTCGGTGGAAGCGCCAATCGGTAAGCTACCTTCCCAACACGATCCAGTATTTCAAAAGGACCGATATATCTAGGGCTCAACTTCCCCTTCTTTCCAAATCTCATAACCCTCTTCCAGGGAGATATTCGTAAGAACACTTTATCACCCACTTCAAACTCTAGGTCTCTTCTTCGATTGTCGGCATAACTTTTCTGTCGACTCTGAGCTGCTCTTATGTGTTGTTGAATAGATCTGACCTTTTCTGCCATTTCATCAACGAGATCAGGTCCTAATAGCTTTCTTTCCCCAACTTCATCCCAGCAAGTTGGAGTCCTGCATTTCTTTCCATAGAGAGCTTCATAAGGAGCCATTTGAATACTGGAGTGAAAGCTATTATTATAAGAAAATTCCACCAAAGGTAGGTGTTGATCCCAACCTCCTTTGAAATCCATAGAGCAAGCTCTCAACATATCTTCTAGGGTTTGAATTGTTCTCTCAGACTGACCGTCTGTCTGGGGATGATAAGCAGTGCTGAAACTCAACTCTGTATCCAGAGTATGCTGAAGACTTCGCCAGAACTTCGAGGTAAATCTCGGATCCCGATCAGATATAATAGAAAGTGGTACTCCATGCAATCTTACCACTTCCTTTACATATATCCTGGCAAGCTGATCTAGAGAGAAATCCTCTCTAATAGCAATGAAGTGTGCAGACTTTGTAAGACGATCAACTATGACCCAGATAGCATTATTGCCTTTGGATGTTTTAGGAAGTCCTGTGACAAAGTCCATAGTGATGTTTTCCCATTTCCATTCGGGTATGGGTAATGGTTGTAACATCCCCTTAGACTTCTGTCTCTCAACTTTAACTTGTTGACAAACCAAGCATCGAGAGACATATTCAGCAACATCTCTTTTCATGCCATCCCACCAGAAGTACTCTTTCAGGTCCCTATACATCTTCGTGCTTCCAGGATGAATAGAGAATGAAGAACTATGAGCCTCATCCAGCAGCTCTTTCTTTAATTCGGGGATGGGAGGAACACAAACCCGATTCCTGAACTTTATTATCCCATCACAATCAAGGTTTAATTCAGGAACATTTCTCACCTTCTTTTGTAACTCGACATCTTCTTTCTGTGCCTCTTTAATCTTCACATGTATAGATGGTTGAACATTCATTTGAGAAAGATAAGATTTTTCCCCTTCCATTATAATTCCAAGATCCATCCTTTGTAAATCCATAAATATTGGATCTTTTGTGATCCTCATCATGGATAAACTAGCATGGTCTTGTCGACTTAATGCATCTGCCACCTTGTTTGCTTTCCCAGGGTGGTAATGGATTGAGCAGTCATAATCCTTAATCAGCTCCAACCATCTTCTTTGACGCATATTCAACTCCTTTTGTGTGAAAATATACTTTAATCTTTTATGATCAGTATAAATATCACACCTTTCACCATAAAGGTAATGCCTCCAAATCTTTAATGCAAAGATTACCGCAGCCAACTCCAAATCATGTGTTGGGTAATTTTGCTCATGGATTTTCAACTGTCGTGAGGCATAAGCTATCACCATATCATTTTGCATAAGAACACACCCCAATCCCTTCTTGGATGCATCACTGTAGATCACAAACCTTTCTCCACTACAAGGCAGTGTGAGCACAGGTGCACTGGATAACCTTCTTTTCAACTCCTTGAAATTCTCTTCACATTCCTCTGTCCAGACAAACTTAACTCCTTTCTGAGTCAACTTGGTGATTGGATTAGATAATCGTGAAAAATCTTTTACAAAACGTCGATAATATCCAGCCAAACCAAGAAAACTTCGGATCTCAGTTACTGTTGTTGGTCTCGACCATCTTTCGATAACCTCTGTTTTTGCTGGATCCACATATATCCCCTCTTTTGAGATTATGTGACCCAAAAATGCAACTTTTTGAAGCCAAAATTCACACTTGGTAAATTTGGCATAAAGCTTCTCCTTTCTCAGGGTCTTCAATATAATTCTCAAGTGATCTTCATGATCTTCCTTGCTCTTTGAATAGACAAGAATATCGTCTATAAAGACTACCACAAATTGATCAAGATAGTCTCTAAAGACTCTATTCATTAGATCCATGAAGATAGCAGGGGCATTAGTAAGACCAAATGGCATCACTATAAATTCATAGTGTCCATACCTTGTACGGAAAGCCGTCTTTGGTATATCCTCCCTTTTGACCCTTAATTGATGATACCCTGAACGAAGATCAATCTTGGAAAAGTATTGAGCTCCGCGTAGTTGGTCAAATAAGTCATCAATGCGTGGGAGAGGATATTTGTTCTTGATAGTGATCTTGTTAAGTTCTCAATAATCAATGCAGAGTCTCATTGATCCATCTTTCTTCTTAACAAATAGAACAGGTGCTCCCCAAGGTGACGCACTAGGGCGTATGAATCCCTTATCAAGATTCTCTTGGAGTTGCTTCTTCAATCCCTGCAACTCAATTGGGGCCATTCTATAAGGTGTCTTTGAAATAGGCAAAGCACCCGGTACGAGTTCTATTGAAAACTCAACTTCACGATTTGGTGGAAGACCCGGCAATTCCTCCTGAAAGACATCATCAAACTCTCGTACAATGGGCATATTCTTAATCGTGAGTTTCTCACCAACCATTTGAGATAAATAACCTTCATTTAGTGGAATCAATACCCATAAGATGGAAGAAATTTCCACTGGAAGGTTATGTTCATCCTTGCATTGATAGACGATCGTAGATTGATCTGGAATATGAAATGTGACTTCCCTTATTTGGCAATTGATATGAGCTCCATGTAGAGAAAGCCAATCCATGCCAAGAATCACATCAAATTCCACTAAAGGAAGGATCACAAGATTTGCAGGAAGCACTTTCCCACAAACTTCGATCGGAGAAGAATTATAAACTTTTGATGCGATTGATGTGCCATTAGGTGTTGTCACGGCTAACTCAACATCTAATTGTTGAGGTAATACGGTGATACCCTTAGAAAAGTCTTCAGAAATAAAAGAGTGGGTGGATCCAGAATCAAATAAAACATTTGCTACTTTAGAATGGATGGTAAGTGTACCTTTCACCACATCGTTATCGTACTCCACATCGCTGATAGAAATTGCATGTGACTTTCCTTTTTCTTTAGCCTTAAGAGTTTGTTGACGTCGACCATCATCATCAACCCTTGGATTTGGGCATTGATTGGCATAATGCCCCATCTCCTTGCACTTGAAACATTGAAGTGTAGTAGGTTCATTCCGTGTATCCCTTCCTTTGTTTGCATCATTAGACATCTTCTTCCCATTATCACGGCATTCAAATGCCCGATGACCTTCCTTTCCACATTTAAAACATTTACTTGTCCCTTTAAGACAACTCCCTCCATGTTTCTTTCCACACTTTGAGCATAAGGGAAAGTTCATCTTCTTTTCCGTGTGCTCTTTAGATTTTTCTTTGAATTCCATCTTCCTCTTCTTATCAAACCCATGTGACTGATGGGTTACTCCAATCTCCATCTCGACTTTGAGAGCACATCGAACGATTTCCTCGTAGCTATTGAAGTCCCTTATGGCTAACGCCCTTCGAAGACTTGGTTTTAAGCCACTAAAGAATCGATCGATCTTACTCTCAGGTTGGATAATAATACCAGAAGCGTACCTTGCAAGTCTTGTAAAATTTGCTTCATAGGTACTAACAGATTCATCATCCCTTTGCTTCAGTTCAAGGAACTCTTTCTCCATCTTTGTTCGGAGAATACGAGGGAAGTACTTATTGAAAAATAAGTTCTTGAACTCGTCCCATTCCATAGACTCAATTTCATCCCTTTGCCTCGTATTCTTAACAAGATTCCACCATTGATCCGCATCTCCTTCCAAACGATACACTGCTAGGATGACTTTATCATGCTCAGAACATTGAAGAACTGAAAATATCAATTCAGTAGTACTAATCCATTGTTCAGCAACTAATGGATCAGTAGACCCGCTGAAAGATGGTGGACGCTGCCTCATGAAGGATTCAACAGAATGTTGCTCCCTTCTTTGTTCGTTTGGAAATACTGCATGATTCATAGCTTGAGAAAGTTGTGTGAGCATGGCTACAAGATTTTGCATTCCAGCTCCCATATCGTTTGGTTGCTCAGGGGGACAATCATTGCATTGCCCATCGCATTCCGCATTAACACGGTTCCTTCGGGTTCCAGCCATTGACTAAAACCAAGAAGAATAGTGTGAGCAACACTAATTATAATAGGAAACCACATAATTCAAGAATAAAATTTTCATGCTTAAGGTCTTATCCTAGGTTATTCAAGGCCATTTCTAAAACACTAAGATTGTGTTCTATGCTTAGACTTATCCTTAGGGTTCTTACTAAGGCTTTCACATCCTAGTTTCCAAAGGTTGACTATACCTTTCCTCTGATACCAACTATAACGACCCACACTTTACATACATTGTTAATACTTCAAAATTGAATCACTCTTATTACAACATATGACAAAACCACAAAGGAACGTATAGGTATAGTGTCTTTAGAAACTGGGAAACATAAACAACTGGTTCATAAATCTTCTACAGTGTCTCCCATTTATTTCATCATATCTAGGGTCCCTTTTAGCATATTCTACTTAATACCCATCTTACTGACCTGGGGAAAAGAAAACATAAAAGGGTGAGCTCAAATGCTCAGCAAGGGCAAATAAAGGAAATAAAAATCATATCATATCTTTATGAAAATCAAAACCTGCAAAAGAGATCATAATATCTTAACATGGAATAAATCATAGAAGTGAAAATGAGATCCCCAAAATCATAACATAAAACTTGAAACTTTGTGGCATGCACACATAATCATGGAAAATCATTTCTTGTTAGTCATGACTCATCGCCAAGACTATCTTAGTGGACAAAGTCCCTTTCTGAACCGAGTTCACTCCTCGTTTCAGTCCTGTATCACTGAACCGAAATAACCTTCCGTTCCAGCCATGTCTATCTCATGAGATATAAAATCATTACCCAATGCATTGGAGGGAGATATAGGTCCCACCCATCTTATAATGAATCCTTTCTTATGTGTGCCACATAATCATAAAACATACATCATCGCATAACACATATAACAAAAATGGGATTCTTGAAACATCATGACATCATAAATCAATTCATATATGATAAAGGAATTCATAAACATAATTCCATCACAACATAGTCAAACCAATGTAAAAATATGGATAGAAACAGAACCCTTTATTATCTTAGATGGAAAATAATTTTGATAAAACACTTGAATTGAATTCTTGAGGAAAATATCCTTTCTTCTTCAAAAACATTTTTCCTTTCATAACATGTCATACAACTTTAAAATAAAAGAAGTTGATTAAAAATAAACTTGAAAACTTGTAAAGGAAGATTCTTTGAAGTAATGTTTTAAAAATCCATTCATGCCGTATAAGTTAAAAAAAACATTCTTCGTACTTTTGTCGGAAAAGTCAAAAAGTACCTCGTACGGAAAAACGACAAAAGATTCCTTTCATATTCTTTACTAAAAACTCACCTAAGGGTAAAATTGGATTTAAACTATTTCAAGTGGATGGAAACAATATTACATATTGAGGGAACATGGATGTGGATGATAAAATACACCCCAGTAAATACTTACGAATAAACAATCTCGGATAAAAAATGAGATTGTGATATTTCCCTTACCTTAGGTCCGATTTGCTTTGTTCGTGTCCGAAGCTCCTGTATAATGGTTTAAATAATGTTATTGACTTATTCCAGAATCATACATATTGATATGAGATCATATATGGTCATATTATTAGCTTCTTGTTAGTAATATTTCATTGTTACTTGTTACTCGGGTCTTTATAACTTTTTGTTCTTATGCGTGTTTTGTCGAATAAATTCTTATTCTTATCTTTAGGTTATAGATAATTCATTTCCAGAATGGTATTAGTGTAGTATATACCATATTCATTCATTCAATTCATTTATACAATCATTATGAAATGAAGATCATGTAGAACGAGTCGCATCACATCGTGGAGACGGTATTCCGTACGTACGCACGAGTGATGATATCGTTCCTATGATCGTGGAATTGTATTGGAGTATATATATATATTATTTCAGTATCAATATTACTTAATAATAATCATATATAGTTACTCATTACACCATTATACCCATCCTTGTAAGGTGATGGTGGAAAATAGATTACACCACGGCGTGGAGACGGTATTCCGTACGTACGCACGCGCGGTGATTTCATTTTTTCCGTAGGATGGATAGAAGGTGAATTAGGGTTGTTTCATATTTATAATAACATATCAGTATGTAAGTAATACTGATTTTATTACTTTATCATGAAACAACTAAAGAAGAAGAAGTTGAAGAAGAAAGAAATTGAAAAGATCGGTAATGGATATTACCTCTTCTTTGGAACGCCTTTTTGAATCCTCCACTTAAGGAACTAAGATTGGTCTTTGGAGAAGACCAGGACCTCTAGGATTATTCTAGGGAAGTGGAGAAGGGAAAATGGCAGGGGTTGGCCGAGCTTGAGTGCTCAAATTAGTGTGAGGAGGAGGGGGAGGAGGTGCCCTTTTATAAGGGAGGAGAGGGGCACCTTAGGAATATCTCAAAATATTATTTTATATTAAAGTCAAAATCGGTTTATAATGGTTCCAAAGGGTCTTATTTCGAAGCTAAAGTGGGGATGGGTCGAAATCCTATCAACCAATAGAATTTAGACAAGTTTAGGATATTATTTTAACCTTATCAATTAAATTTAACTCTAAGTTAAATAATTTAACTTTTACCATGTCTTTTTGTTTTCTTTCACTATATGGTTAATAAACTTACTATAACATGCCAAACGAACCCCAAATTGTTTATTATTAATATATATATCCTTATCTAAGTCATTTGGCCGAACCTTAGATTTTTAGGAATAAAATAACAATTAATAATATAATATTTGATTTAAAAACTATTTTGTGTCAATTTTGACACTATTTGATATATGATTTTTGTGAAAGTCATAACAGAATTATATGTTCGAACCAAGTTGATTAAATCAATACTAATATATCATAGTAACCTATAAAATTAGTGGAATTCATAAAAAGTCTCAAATTACATTTATTTTGGTATTTATATTATCAATTTTGTCAATATTTCATTAATAAGATAATTACTGCATCATCTTTGTGTCATAAATAAATTAAATTATTTGATGTCTAAAAATTACAAATAAAATACCATCATGTAGGAAATCGTTTTAGCTTTCTAATGAATATTTACAATCGAATTTATCTTATGTATAACCCTATATTAAAAATGATTTACTTATTAAACTTTGATTTTAACTATTTTAACCCTTCTTTAAATAAATTAATAATAAATGTCCTAATCTAATCCAAGTGGGCCTAAATGGTCATATTTTATTCCTAAGTTTGTTTTTGGTCGAATTACACTTGTCCAATAGAATTAGGACATGTGTTAGGGTAATATTAATATCATATTTACCCTTAGTTACCCTATTTACTATTAACCGCGGTAAAAATAGTAAAAAGTTACTATTCACCAAAAAATTATTTTCATCTCATTGAACCACATTTTAGTCCTTGATATTAACCGTGTCTCTCGAATTTTTGAAATTCCATTCACAGAAGCGGTAAAATTAAGTTTTATGCAAAAATTCAGTTTTTAACCTACCACTTAGTGGTTTCACTATTCATCAAAAATTGAAAGTTTTCAGAAAAATACCAAAATTTCACCCTAGGATAATTTCGATATTCTGAGTCCAAAAATGAAGTCCATTTTGAAAAATAAAATTTATAAAATTTCAAAAAGTGGTTATTACTATTCATAACGGCTAGTTTTAATAGCATATTGTTGTTTAGTGAAACTCGGTATTGCGTACGACGCAAGCTATCGAGGAAGGTCGCGATTGCGTGTAAAGCAAGCCAAGCAAGTGTTGTGTAGAAAAAGATTCCTTTGATGATTTATATAACATAAAAGTCTCGGGTGTTACATATGTGGTTATGATAGTCTAGCATTATGCATTCCATCATTATGGAAGTGGTTATTGATATTGCATGTGATTATTAGATTAGTAGAATATCCATGTGAATAAGTAAATGAAATTATTTCATTTTACTTTTTCCATACTATGTTGAAGTTCAAGTTTAAAAGGCTTTTGTTTTAGTTATACATTGCCTTAAATGTTTATGCTTATTTTTGAAAGTTTCTGCTATATTGTTATCCTTACTGGCAATTTGTGCTCACCCCTTTTCTATGGTTCTTTTCCCAGGATGTGAAGAAATAAGTTATGAATTACCTGCAGGGATAGTATGTGGGGATATGAGTGTGGAATATGGAGGCTATGTTGTTGTAGTATTTTTCCACTTTATGATGTAATACTTTATGAATATATCTAGTGTTTCCAAGGCTACTAAACCAATCGGTCTTTCAAAATCTGATCCTTCTTGTGATCATGCCAATGTAATGTAATAATGCACCGACTCTGGGTAACTGGGGTCAGGGCGTTACATGCGTAGGGATGCCTTCATCCTATATCTTGGTCCATCCACCACATGACCCAAAACACCCATGTCTTGCTCTTAAATTCCTCTTCATGGGAGACTTTTCATGCCTTGTTTCTCACACTGAGCATATCTCCTGTGGGATTAGGAATTTTGGTAAGGTATTTACCACTTGAACAAGGTGTATCAGCTTCAATATGGCCTAGTCCTCACAATAAGACGTTAAAATTCACATCTCTTCAGAATGATGTGTATCATGATTCCTTCCCTCACAGGATATGAAGTGATGCTTAGATCTCAAATCCTAGGCCCAACTCTAGTGGTGAATGGAAACAATTCCCACCTCTATTTATGGATATGACCTGAATAGAGTTTTTCCCCTTAAATAACTATGTGTTTGTTGAGTATCACCCTTTTGAGATACATAGTTATGAACATGCCTCTATCTTTGGTCCCAACTACGGTATTCCCATCAACAAATTTAATAGAAGACATTAAACTTCATGGATAATGTCCTTACTACAAGACATTAAACTACATGGCCATTTTCCTGACCACATGATGTTAAACTGTCTGGATCTCATCCTTTCCACATTATATTAAACCACATGGTTCCCTAAGAAATACATATTGATAGATTAATTTAATCATAGGATATGTTGTGACACTAGAACTTCTTTTATTGGTCCCATATATAGGATTATTTTTCTTTTTAGATTTTGGTGATCCAACATACTTTACAAAAGATGTTAAATAACATATCTGATGTCCTTTTTTCATGACATAAAACTACATGGATCGGTGAAATCCATATCTATTCATTTCGATTCACCCATATCCTTACTGCATGAATCTATACTATATGGTTCTTAAAGAAATATATATAGATTGACTCTCATTTTAAATTAAATATGTAGGGAATCCTCGATCCTATATATTGGTCCAGTCACTACGTGATACAAAATTCCCATGATTTGACCCCCTTTTGTCTCTACACTGTTGGGAAATCTGTTATTGTTCCTTATTTCTCACACCAAGAACAACTCAATTGAGCTTAGGAATTTGAATAGAGTCTTACCCTCATAATAAATCCACAATGGTAGAAAAAATTTTCATTGTATTCCTGAATTAATGAACATAAAAGGAATACCATGATTCCTCACCTCAAGACGTTAAACTACACCTTCGATGACCTTATTTCATGATGCTAAAATTCAGAGTTCACAAATAACTACATGGGGTTTTATTATCATTCTCCTGATATATATACTCACACCAAGACATTCAATCTCAGAATCAACTAGATTGTTCCAATCAATTCATGTCGGTTCACCTATGTCCTCATTGAATGATGTTAAACTACATGGAATTTCAAGAACTATGTATGCATTTATTCTGAATTTTTATGGGATATGTAGTGATGCCCAAAAATCATTTCCTGGGATCAATTTCAACATTTCCATTCATTCAAATTAGTTCACCTCTATCTTCACCACATGACGTTAAACTGCATAGAACATTAAGAACTATGCATGGATTAATTCTCATCCTCGTGAGATATGTAGTGATGCCCATGTCTCCATATTTGGTCCTAGATACAACATTTCCACACATTCATGCCAGTTCTTATGCCTTTAATGTATGATTTTAAACATCATGGAGGTACATCCTTATCGTATGACATTAAACTTCATAGAGGTACATCCTTATAGGATGAAATTAAATTGCCTGGAGGTATGTCCTTACCACTGATGTTAAACTGCATGTAGGTACATCATTACCACATGACACTAAAATTCATGGAAGTCAATCCTTACCACATGACCATAAAATCATGGAAGTACGTCTTTACCACATGACAATAAACAATAAGGAATTATTTTTGGTCACATATTATTAAAACTACACAAAAAACATCCCCACTACATAATGATAAACTATGCAAACCTTCTCGAATTTTTTATTCCTTATCAAAGGACCATAAAATACATACCTCTGTCTACCAAAGTAAAAGGTGATTCTACCATATTTTAAAATCACCTCAATAAATGTGCCACAATTCACATATTTTATGCCTCAGATTGCCACAATACATTTATTTACCTTGAAAATGGAAAAATATC
This sequence comes from Viscum album, assembly GCA_963277665.1. Taxonomy (NCBI): domain Eukaryota; kingdom Viridiplantae; phylum Streptophyta; class Magnoliopsida; order Santalales; family Viscaceae; genus Viscum; species Viscum album. The sequence goes on from OY728133.1 coordinate 1,968,059,242, forward strand.
TCTCTCTTTTGGTTAGGATACTGATGAAGTAGAGATTTATACCCACTAACTAGTTATATCTTGGTCAAACATAAAGTTAATCTTGTTTCTCATGATCCTAACATCACCATGGTAGAACCTAGAGTTCCATTGTGTTTTAGGTTATCCCTAGAATGAGTGTCCCTTATATTTTCTCATGATCTATGGAACTTGATCCAAGATATAAAACATTTCCACCTCTCACTCAGAAGGATGTTTGAGTACTCTTGACCTTGGGTATCCTAATGAGATTCTTGTGAATCATCTCCCATATTAGTTCCATGTGAGTCATCACCCTAAACTATATGTTCTTTAGTCAAAGCTATATGACCTTAAACTCTATCCTATAATGGTCCAAATCACAATACTTTGAACATCTAATAAATGAGATAGAAAATTTTTTAGGTTGAAATCCTAAAAAGGGTGTCTTGAGTGAAATTCAAGTCTCTACCCACTAAACTATTCATATCTAGAGTTTATTCAAAAATAAAGGCATAAATAAAAATAATAAAGCTCATAAGGTCTACTCTACAGCCCTAATAAAAAACAAGTTATGCATGCTGGAACCCCTAGTCCAAGAAAAAGTTAGAGAAACTATTTATCACATATCCTCACTGTGATAATATGTTATCCATGTGGTTTCATTACTTTTAAGGTGCTCGAACCATTCTTGGACCTTACATATTATATAAATCACACTTCATGATTTAAAGCATCTTGGGCCATCTCAAACCATGCATGGACCCTACAGAGGAAAAGTAATCACTCTGTTGGCTATGCTACTGTCATAGAAGGCATTTAGACCCACCAATAGGTGAAATTTTGTTCTGAAATAAAGGGATTTATAATTGTTATGTGGTTGGCGTCATTACAGAAAATCCAAGAACCCTATAGTGTCTTAAGATATCATTTGTGTGACTACCCCGTAACTCCCTCATGACCTAAGCACTTTGGACAATGATTTACAGTCTCCATACCAGACTATTAAAGTGGATCTCACATCTTTGATGTTTCATCACCATGTTTTGTATATTTTGTCAAGGACATAATGTGATACTTCATTCATAAACCTTTTATGGCCCACACCACATGATTTGAAATAATAAGGCGTATGGTATGGGATTCATAACATAAGAGTTAGATTTCCCTAGGGTGTCGGATCCCTTCCTGGATAGCTTTCTTCTCATATCCAAGTTTATCATCCAGACATTTGTGTCTTCAAAAATTTTCCATAACCCTTGGAAATATGAGAATATCAGCTTTACTAGTCCATTTTGTCAATGCATGTGGGATTTAACCCAACAACTAAATGCATATCCTCCTTACCCAAGAGAAGATTCTAATCCATGTGAGACCCAACAACACTGAGGTAGAAAAAAATATCTTAATGTGTTATAATACATGCTCGGCATATATACCATGACCAATATTCACAAACTCAGACGCTTGGGGTATGATTTATATCACCCATACCCCAATTATCCTGGCGTTCCTAGTATCCCTAGTATTGTTTCTTGAGCCACATTTCCATCCATAAATCTTTTATATACCTTGTAAATGAGTGGAGATTAGTTTTTCTTGTCCACCCTATTGATGCATTAGAAATTTAACCCACCAACTAAATACATATCATCCATACAAGAATGTAATTCCAATCCTTGTGAGCCCTAAAAATATTACTATAGAGCTCAACACCCCTTTTTTTAGTTTTCCCTGGCCTTCCTTCCAAATATTCCATAAAGTTCTAAGATGTAAGAATATAAAATACAGTACACCTATAACAACCCTACTCTTTATTTCATTTGAAAACGTGATTTATTACATAAAGTATCACTTAATACAACTTATAAGATTTATAGTTCGAGTTTGTTTGGGAAATTGGGTACATTACATAACAACTTAAAATATGAAAAGAAATATCTTTATTGAAAACCTCTTTAACGTGACAAAAATTTTCCTTCATAGTTAACATGGCATGGGATAACTTAAATACATACATAAGAATGGGGTGACGTATAAAACCAAGTAAGAGAATAAATATGGCATAAAATGGGGATAATAATACACACTAGACAAGGAATATAAATGAGATTTAAAGGAATATGAATAATAAGGCATGATATAGCATGTTAATCATAACATGGAAATATGTGAAAACAACTTAAAACACTTTTTAAAGACTCGTAAATTTCAAAGAAAATGTTTTCTTAATTTTCTTTGGAATTTTACAAGAACGCAGTTTCTGACGGCACCTGATTCCGAGGCCCGGTGTGCCCGAAATCAATTTCTGAAGTTTGGCTCGGGTATGTTCAGTGAACGAACGAGCGGGTTTTCCTATCTTCTGAACCGGTGCTTGAAATTGAAATCTGAGGACACTGATGAACTCGCAACGTCGGTAATCACTTAAGGAGACCTTTTCCGAGGTTGCGTTTTATGCGGGTTGAGAGTTAGTTTTGGGGGGAATTAGAAGAAGTTAAATAAATTGTGGAACACAATTTATTTTTAACCTTGTTGGTTATTTCCTCCCAAAGGGAGTTAAATGTGGGGCCCACATCCACATAACCTACCTTGAGAGGATAAAGTGTGGTGGGGCCCACACAAGCCCTAACTCTTCATCTTCCCTTAAACTCCCCAATAACTCCACTCTAATTAATTTGACAACATATGTAATTAATTTGGTGAGTTACATGTATGTTATTTTGAAATTAAAACAATTGAATTTCAAATGCTTCGTTGTGTTAATAAAATAAGTTTAGAACTTTTTTTGTTAGGGTTTGGTGTTGGGTTATTTGAGAGCTTTTTGGGAGAAAAAGATAAGGAACACCTTCTTCCTCGACGAAGAACGCGAAGAACACCGTTCTTCAACGAAGAACTTCTCCACCGAAGAATACGGTTCTTCCGCGACGCCTTATCCGTGACACGATGTTCTTCTTCCGCGTCTTCTCTTCCGCAACAGTTTTCAGCGACGAAATCACCGTCAACGACTTCGAATCCTCGCTTCGCGATGTCGACGTTCTTTCCCCGCAACGCCTGACCTCCGTGACGCTCATCTTCCGCAGGTCATTGATGAACACCATTCCTGAACCGAGGTAGGGGTTTGAATATTTTTAAGTTGGTGATTCTTTCCGTCTTATATGAAAGATATATCTTACGGCCATGTTCCAATTTTTTTTTAAATTAAAAATTGTGAAGGTTAAACGTTTTACGTTTCGGCCAACTACTATCGATATAACAGGAGGGGATCGGTCCGCACAAACATGGCCGATACCCCTCCCCCCTTTGCTATTCTTCGTTTGATTAGCGAAGATGGTAATGCATTGTTGCACTGTGCTTGAGCAGAAGGAGATGTGAACGATGCGGGCCACGATGAAGAAACGCGACGCCGTCGCACCGCACCGAGGATTGCGAACAAGGCCGCGGTCGGAGTCGGGCCGCGGCGAAGGGGAGCGGCGCCATCGGGTCGCGCTAGAAAACCACAAAGACGACGCTATTTGTTTTGATGTTTGGATTGACGGGCAATGACGAAGCAGGCTATTTGGGCATTTGAATCCCTTCGCAGTGAAGGTGGGGTCCTGAGGGGATCATAGGCGAAGACGGAAGGAGGAACGGACCACCGGAGCACGTCTGGTGGTCCGTGGAAGGCGGCGGCGCCGCGCCCCGCCGGCGCGGCGGCGCCGGCGACCAGCGGTGGCGGCGCGCCGCCGGAGGAATGGCGGTCGGTGGATCCGCCGCTGGCACCAATTAGCGGCGGGCGGGGGACACCCCACTCCACGATTCGGCTCGGCCAGGCTGGCCGAGCCGCAGCTGGCCGGTCCGGCCGGACCGAGCCAGATAGAGCCGGGTTGGGCCGGGCCCAGACGGGTCGGACCCGGGTCGGGTCGACCCGGTTTGGCCGACCCAGGGGGGGTCGGGCCGGGTCGGCCCGGGCCCAGACCCCCGTTTTCGGTCAACTTTGGTCAAATGTCCATATCTTGGGCTACGGACCTCCGATTGACGCACCATCAGCGGCAACGCGATCCTTGGATAGATACGGTTGTTTCGGAATATCGCACTCAAGGTTTCAGAATACATTGAGTTCAGCCGGGTTGTTTCGTACACAAAACCAACCAGGCCCTCGGAGCGGAAACGCTCATATCTTGAGCTACGGACATCCGATTGACGTGTCGTTGACTTTGTTGAGTTCCTCTTAGTGAGATGGATCTTTTGGCAGACTCCGCCCGAGGTTTGGACGCAGGTGGAGTACGGTCGGGTTGGTTTTGCCTTAAAAACCAACCGGGCCCCTGAGACGAAAAAGTGAATAACTCTCAGACCGGGCGTCTGATCGACGCCCCGTCTGCGATGTTGAGTTCATGTTGACAATACAGAACTTTTGGATACATCAACTCTGTACTATGTGACAGTTGATGTATCAACCTCTCGGCTCGTGGAGCGGACCCTCCCGAACAAGCTTGCTGTGTGTGGGAACCCCAGTGCTGGCTGCGACTGCTACTGTGACGACGACGACTGTACAGAGATCCTCAGTGGGTTCGACGGTGACGACTACAGCACTCAGTGATCCTACGGGGATTAGTGCTACAGATCCTATGTGGGTCGGATCCTGTGTGGGCCTTTGCGGAGATTAGTACCTATCGATCCTTGTGGATCTGACGGCTGGTCTTGTATCCTATGTGGGTCCTAGTTGTGCTGGTCTTGTATCCTATGTGGGCCCCTGCTTAGACGATTCAATACTGGTCTTTTATCCTATGTGGGTCCCAGTATAGATAAATCAATGAAGACAGCTGGTCTTGTATCCTATGTGGGTCCCAGCTAAGATGATTCAATATTGGTCTTGTATCCTATGTGGGTCCCAGTATAGATGAATCAATGAAGACAGCTGGTCTTGTATCCTATGTGGGTCCTAGGTGTGCTGGTCTTGTATCCTATGTGGGTCCCATCTTAGATGATTCAATACTGGTCTTGTATCCTATGTGGGTCCTAGCTGTGCTGGTCTTGTATCCTATGTGGGTCCCAGTTTAAATGAAACAATGAAGATGGCTGGTCTTGTATCATATGTGGGTCCCATCTTAGATGATTCAGTATCTATATCTGATCATCCCTTTCACCTTTTGACGAAGTATTCTGTGTGAGCTGAATCCTATTTGCTTTCCTTTGTGGATTGTGTTGTGCTATCCTGTGTGGATTATGTTTACTTTCCTGTGTGGAATACGTATACTTTCCTGTGTGGACTGAGTTGTACTTGGGCTCGGAGGATGGAGCGTATTGGAATTGATTACTTAGGTATATGTATGGGCATATACCTAAGCAGTGTCGGTTGTTACTTCGTGATTGTATCTTTCCTTTGTGGGTTATCGTTTGTGGATTTTGGGAGACCTTAGGGGGTCTTGAGGTCCCTACTGAGTAGCTTATACTCACCCCTACACGAGCTATGCCCGCACTACGTTGTTTTGGTTGCAGACGACGGACAGCGTTGATCGTGGTTGAGGCTTGCAGAGTAGAACGGTACCTGGAGGTGGACCACTGGGTGGGACGTACTCGGAGCGGACGGCGGGACCCGAGGAGCAGTGGAGCTATCTGTACCCACCCTTCAGGTGGGATTTCTAGTGGACAGCTCGGCGTAGCAGCTTTACTTTACAGTTGTTGTTTTCCCTTTCGAGTTGTACTTTACAGTTGGGCTTGTATTTCCGTCCCCTTTTACTTTCTGTACTTACTGTTGTACTCAGTTTTTACTTAGTGTTTACTTCTTCCGCTTGTACTTTGTGGTGCATGTTTACTTTACAAAGGCAATGCCTTCCTTTTTTATCAGGATTTACGCCTTGGTGCTAGTCGCCAGCCCCTGGCCTATGGAAGGCGGGCTTGGGGTAGTCACGGAACGGGCCCCGAGGATGGGTCGTGACAAATTGGTATCAGAGGAGTTCGGTTCTACCGCTGACTCTGATCTTTCTTCTATGTGAAGAAATAGTGTTTAGCATATTGGGTGTGGTTATCAGTCTAGGGAGTCTAGTGTTGGTGCAGTAGCCGACGTATCCGTACACCAGGACCCTGACTTCTGATTTCCGACTTAATGCACGCAAACATTGATTGCGTGTGTGTTTCAAGTTTTTTTTTTGATTACTTGTGTCAGCTCACCAGGTATACAGATCTGACCGTGGCACACCTGTTTCATTTCAGGATGTCCCCATGACAGCAGCCATCTAGGGTTCCGAGAGTGGACCGTGATGACAGCCCACCGAGCGACGAGGCCTCAGTGCAGGGGCTCCTTGTTAGCAGAGGCACTGGCGGTACCTTTACCCGCCGAGCCACCGATTCAACCAGCCCCAGCCACTGATGATGCACGTCGCCTTAGCGCGCTGCACGAGTTTCAGCATCAGCGACCGACCAGGTTCCACGGGGAGACGGACCCCCAAGTAGCTGAGGACTGGCTGGAGGCAGTCGTACGAGTTTTCAGGCTAGTGAGGACACCAGCAGTCCTCATAGTGATCCTCGCAGCAAGCCTACTGCACGCAGCAGCGGGCCGATGGTGGAGCTTGATGCTCCAGGTGCACGACGAGACATCTCTTCTCTGGACGGCCTTTGAGAGCATCTTCTGCTTCGAGTTCGTCCCAGCCACCCTCTGTGCGGTGCACATTCAGGAGCTTCTTCAGCTGTGGTAGGGCAGCTCAACAGTGGCCCAATACTCTGCGAGATTTACTGATCTCTCACGCTACTCCACAGATATGGTACGGGACCCATTCTTCCGGGCCCGAACCTTCGAGTAGGGACTGAGGCATGAGATCAGGGCTTCGATGATATCCCTCAATATTTCGACGCAGGAAGAGGTGTTAGATAGAGCCCTTCTAGTAGAGATTTTTCTCTCCAAGCAGGCTCCAGTGACAGGGCCCTCCGCAGGACGGCCCATAGTAGGGTCTTTTGCAGCTGGCACTAGACAGGTGACGCAGAGGTCCAAACAGGCCATACCACCAGATGGGAAGTCTCAGGATGAAGATTCGGTTGTGCAGGGCACCCGAAGGAGAGCTAGCTACACGAGAGGCAAGCATTGCTACGCATGTAGCGGGCGAGGTCACATGGCTTGAGACTGCCTGACTTGTCTTACAGATGAGCAGCAGGTGGTAGAGGGACCTCCCAGATAGAGGTTTGGCCACGGTGGTCCGCAGGGTGCAGGCGGACGAGGCAGAGGAGCTGGCCGAGTAGCCGATGGTGGGAGACGCTTTGAGGTGTTGCCACCACCACCACCTTGCGGTCCACCCCGACCGCAGGGAGTTGGTGGACATGCGAGAGCTCAGCTTCCAGTAGCTAAGGCCTTCGATCATGGAGCTCCGGGAGCAGATGGAAAAGAGCAGAACTAGTGGATACGTCCTTTGTACTTCTAGTCCCTTGTTGTTGTTGTGTAGTGTCTTTGTATTATGAGCTGCAATAGTAAAAGACGCTTACCTTTGTGATGTTTTCATTCATGTCCTCTTTTTTATTATTACTAAGAGGTTCCAGTTTAGACTGTTGACTTGACCCTCACTTGTGGGACATCTACTAGAGGAGACCCAGTTACCACACACTGATGCCGACAGGGTGACTCAACCTTTGGAGGCAAGAGTAACGGTTGGATCTCTTGGTAGTAGCGTCGAGGCCTTACGACGTCATCCTTGATATGGATTAGTACCATCCATGTCGAGATTGACTGTATTAGGCAAAAGAATGTGGTTCATCCAAGGGATGAGACAAGATTTCTCTTATCAGAAAAGAAGAAATCATAGCAGCTCTTGTGGGACAAGAGGTGGTCAAGGCCATGATAGAGAAGGTCCAGGTCATCCAGGAGTGGATGAAGACAGCTCAGAGCCGACAGAATTCTTTCGCTGATAGGAGGCGGAGTCCACTAGAGTTTGAGGATGGCAACCACGTCTTCATGCAGGTCTCACCTCAACGTGGATTACAGAGATTTGGCCAAGGTGGCAAGTTGTCTCCATGCTTCATCATACCCTTCCAGGTCCTCAGCAGGATTGGCGAGGTGGATTACCGCCCAGCTCTACAGCCTTTGTATCCCTAGTTTGTGTTGAAGCTTTATGGGGACGTAAAGCCCTGTGGTGGGAGTAATGTAAAGACCCGGAAATTTCAAGGAAAGTTTTTTCTTAATTTTCTTTGAAATTTTACAAGAACGCAGTTTCTTACGGCACCTGATTCCGAGGCTCGGTGTGCCCGGAATCAATTTCTGAAGTTTGTCTCGGGTACGTTCAGTGAAAGAACGAGCGGGTTTTCCTATCTTTTGAACCGATGCTCGGAATTGAAATCTGAGGACACCGATGAACTCGCAATGCCGGTAATCGTATAAGGAGACCTTTTCCGAGGTTGCGTTTTATGCGGGTTGAGAGTTAGTTTTGGTGGGAATTAGAAGAAGTTAAATAAATTGTGGAACACAATTTATTTTTAACATTGTTGGTTATTTCCTCCCAAAGGGAGTTAGAGGTGGGGCTCACATCCACATAACCTCCCTTGAGAGGATAAAGTGTGGTGGGGCCCACACGATCCCTAACTCTTCATCTTCCCTTAAACTCCCCAATAACTCCAATCTAATTAATTTGACAACTTATGTAATTAATTTGGTGAGTTACATGTAAGTTATTTTGAAATTCAAACAATTGAATTTCAAATGCTTCATTGTGTTAATAAAATAAGTTTAGAAATTATTTTGTTAGGGGTTGGTATTGGGTTGTTTGAGAGCTTTTTGGGAGAAAAAGCTAAGGAACACCTTCTTCCTCGACAAAGAACTCGAAGAACACCGTTCTTCAATGAAGAACTTCTCCACCGAAGAACACGGTTCTTCCGCGACGCGACATTATTCTTCTGCGTCGTCTCTTCCGCAACGGTTTTCCGCGACGAAATCATCGTCAATGACTTAGAATCATCGCTTCGCGACATTGACGTTCTTTCCCAGCAATGCCCAACCTCCGTGACGCTCGTCTTCCGCGGGTCGTTGACGAACATCATTCCTGAATCGAGGTAGGGGTTTAAATCTTTTTATGGTGTTGATTCTTTCCTTCATATATGAAAGATAAATCTGACGGCCATGTTCCAATTTTTATTTAAATTAAAAATTGTGAAGGTTAAACGTTTTATGTTTCGGCCAACTGCTATCGATATAACAGGAGGGGATTGGTCCGCACAAACACTGCTGATACCCCTCCCCCTTTTCTATTCTTCGTTTCATTAGCGAAGACGGTAATGCATCGTTGCACCGCGCTTGAGCGGAAGGAGACGTGAATGATGCGGGCCACGATGAAGAAACGTGACGCTGTCGCGCCGCACCGAGGATTGCGAACAAGGCCGTGGTCGGAGTCAGGTCGCGGCGAAGGGGCGTGGTGCCATCAGTTCGCGCTGGAAAACCACAAAGATGACGCTATTCGTTTTGACGTGCGGATTGACGGGCGACGACGAAGCAGGCCGTTTGGGCGTTTGAATCCCTTCGCAGTGAAGGTGGGGTCCCGGGGGGACCATAGGCAAAGACGGCAGGAGGAACGGACCACCGGAGCACGTCTGGTGGTCTGCAGAAGGCGGCGGCGGCACGCCGCCGGAGGAATGGCGGCCGGCAGATCCACCGCCGGCACCAATTAGCAGCGGGTGGGGGACACCCCGCTCTACGATTCGGCTCGGCCACGCTGGCCGAGCCGCGGTCGGCCGGTCAGGCTGGACCGAGCCGGACTAAGCCGGACCAAGCCGGGCCGGGCCGGGACGAGCCCATCCGGGTTGGACCCGGGTCGGGTCGACCCGGTTCTGCCGACCCAGGGGGGTCGGGCCGGGTCAGCCCGGGCCCAGACCCCCGTTTTCAGTCCACTTTTGGTCAAATGCCCATATCTTGAGTTACGGACCTCCGATTGATGCACCGTCAGGGGAAACGCGATCCTTGTATCGAGACGGTCGTTTCAGTATATCACACTCAAGGTCTCAGAATACTTTGAGTTCTGCCAGTTTGTTTCGTACACGAAACCAACTGGGCCCTCGGAGCGGAAACGCTCATATCTTGAGCTACGGACATCCGATTGACGTGTCGTCGACTTTGTTGAGTTCCTCTTAGTGAGACTGATCTTTTGGAATACTCCACCCGAGGTTTGAACACAAGTGGAGTACGTATGGGTTGGGTTTGCCTTAAAAACCAACCGGGCCCCTGGGACGAAAAAGCCAATAACTCTCAGACAGGGCGTCCGATCGACGCGCCGTCTGCGATGTTGAGTTCCTGTTGACGATACGGAACTTTTGGATACATCAACTCTGTACTATGTGACAGTTGATGTATCAGCCTCTCGGCTCGTGGAGCGGACCCTCCCGAACGAGCTTGCTGTGTGCGGGAACCCTACTACTGGCTGCGACTGCTACTGTGACGACGACGACTGTATAGAGATCCTCAGTGGATTCGACGGCGACGACTACAGCACTCAGCGATCCTACGGGGATCAGTGCTATAGATCCTATGTGGGTCCGATCCTGTGTGGGACTTTGCGGGGATTAGTACCTATCGATCCTTGTGGATCTGACACCTGGTCTTGTATCCTATGTGGGTCCTAGCTGTGCTGGTCTTGTATCCTATGTGGGTCCCAGCTTAGATGATTCAATTCTGGTCTTGTATCCTATGTGGGTCCCAGTATAGATGAATCAATGAAGACAGCTGGTCTTGTATCCTATGTGGGTCCTAGCTGTGCTGGTCTTGTATCCTATGTGGGTCCCAGCTTAGATGATTCAATACTGGTCTCGTATCCTATGTGGGTCCCAGTATAGATGAATCAATGAAGACAACTGGCCTTGTATCCTATGTGGGTCCTAGCTGTGCTATTCTTGTATCCTATGTGGGTCCCAGCTTAGATGATTCAATACTGGTCTTGTATCCTATGTGGGTCCCAGTATAGATGAATCAATGAAGACATCTGGTCTTGTATCCTATGTGGGTCCTAGCTGTGCCGGTCTTGTATCCTATGTGGGTCCCAGCTTAAATGAAACGATGAAGACGGCTAGTCTTGTATCCTATGTGGGTCCCAGATTAGATGATTCAGTATCTATATCTGATCATCCCTTTCACCTTTTAACGAAGTATTCTGTGTGAGCTGAATCTTGTTTGCTTTCCGGTGTGGATTGTGTTGTGCTATCCTGTGTGGATTACGTTTGCTTTCCTGTGTGGAATACGTATACTTTCCTGTGTGGACTGAGTTGTACTTGGGCTCAGAGGTTGGAGCGTATTGGAATTGATGACTTAGGTATATGTATGGGCATATACCTAAGCAGTGTCGGTTGTTACTTCGTGATTGTATCTTTACTTTGTGGTTTATCCTTTGTGGATTTTGGGAGACCTTCGGGGGTCTCGGGGTCCCTACTGAGTAGATTATACTCACCCTGCACGGGCTATGCCCGCACTACGTTGTGTTGGTTGCAGACGATGGACAGCGTTGATCGTGTTTGAGGCTTGTAGAGAAGAACGGTACCTGGAGGTGGACCACTGGGCAGGACGTACTCGGAGCGGACGGCGGGACCCGAGGAGCAGTGGAGCTATCTGTACCCACCCTTCAGGTGGGATTTCCAGTGGACAGCTCGTCGTAGTGGCTTTACTTTACAGTTGTTGTTTTCCCTTTCTAGTTGTACTTTACAGTTGGGCTTGTATTTCCGGCCCCTTTTACTTTCTGTACTTACTGTTGTACTCAGTTTTTACTTAGTGTTTACTTCTTGTGCTTGTACTCTGTGGTGCTTGTTTACTTTACAAAGGCAATGCCTTCCTTTTTTATCGGGATTTACACCTTGGTGCTAGTCGCCAGCCCCTGGCCTATGGAAGGCGGGCTTGGGGTAGTCACTTCACGGGCCCCGAGGACGGGTCATGACACACTTCATCATAATTAGATCAATGATAAATCCTCCAAGACCCCTTGGTGGACAAATTCTCATAAAGGAATCTGGTAAATATCCTATCCGAGCATGAAATATTATGATACTAACCATTACCCACTAAATTGGATCACTATCAGGGCGCACCCTTCATAATCATTTCATTCTCATGCTTAAGTGTTCTACAGAAGTCATATAACATGGATTCATTCAACATTTTAATTTAATACATGATCAAGTAATGTGGAATACGTACATGTAAGTCCCCATTAATCATGTATATGTTAATAAAGGTGAATATCCTTGATAGAATAATGGGTTTGGCATCCACTGCATGTTGATTTTGACATAGAAAATCATTGTCCAGTTTAGACTGTAAATGGTATCATATATAAATTCTTAAAATGGGTTTATGATAGAGAAATAGGTCTCTCATTATTGTGAAATGAAATAAACAGTAAGAGTGATAATTTAGAACATATCCCAATATAATGATCCATACATTATATAATATGATATTATATCAAAGTTAAAGAATATTTATTACAAAATATAACAAATCCATGACAGGACCATATAGGTATAGTGCCTTTAGAAACTGGTAATCATAAAAATCTTGTTTATAATACATCTTCATTTTCTCCAACATATTTCATCATAACTAGACCCCTTTGGACATACATTACTTAATACCCTTCTTCATGGCCTGGGAAAAATAAAAAAATTAAAGGATGAGGTAAGATACTAAATAAGGGTAATCCCGGGAGATATAAATATTATCATAATCATAAGACACAAGAACATAACATTTGAAAATATAATCAGGCATATGAAAGATCGTGATATCATGCCATAGAATAAATCATGAAATTTCATATGAATCAATGAACATAAACCCAAAAGTTGTAACATAAGACATCAAGTTTTTTGGAATACAAATAATCATAGAAAATCATTACATATAAAATAAGGATTATTTCCAATACCATCATAGTGGACAAATCCCATTACTAAACTGAGTTCACTCCTTGTTCCGGCCCTTTATTTCTATGATGAGATTATTTCTCGTTCCAACCATGTATATCTCATTATAAATAAATCCTTACCCAATGAATTGTGGGTAGATATATGTCCCCCCATATGATAATTAAATCATTATTATGTTTTCCACAAAAACATAAATCGTTCATCATTTCATAACCCACGAAATAAAATGGTTTTCTTTAACATCATTTCATTATAATCCATATAAAACCAATAGATTTTATAAATACAGTTACATCATAAACACAATCAAATCATTTTAATAATATGGATTTCAAACATCACTCTATTTAAAAAATATCATCATATATGGAAAATAATTTTGATAAGGCACTTGAAAGTAATTTTTGAGGAAAAAATTATTTCTTCTTTAAAAACATTTTTTTCAAAATACAACACAATTTTAAAAGAAAAAAATATTTTAAAATATTCTTGAAATAATGTAAAGTATAATTCATGTAAATAAGGTTTTATGAAATCATAAAAATCAACTCAAGACATATAAGTTTAAAAATAACATTCCACTCATACTTTTGTCAGAAAGTCAAATAGTACCCTATACTGAAAATGAAAAAAGAATCCTTAAATACCATTTAATAAAAATTAAAAAATGGGAAAATTTGAAATTAAAAAATTTTAGAGGGATAGAAAAAATATTTTTTAATACATATATAGCAAACATGGATATGGATGACAAATATACCCCAGTACATACTTACATATAAACGATCTTACATAATAATGATATTGTGAAATTAACCTTTACCTTAGATCTGATTCCCTTTTATGTATTAGAACATGTTGTATAATGATTTAAATAATTTCATTGACTTATTTAAGAATAATATTAATTTTTCTATATCATATAGATCATATTATATTCTATTTGTTAATAACATTTCATTATTACTTGTTAGTCAGGTATTAAATGGTTCATTTTCTAATACATGTTTTGTCAAATAAGTTCTGGTTATCCTTCAAAGGTAATAGTTATTTCATTAAAAAATAATATTAAAATTATATAGATTGTATTTATTCATTCTATACATTTATATGATAATTATTTAATAAAGATCATGTATAATGAATCACAGCACATTGTAGAGAGGGTGGGCCTTACATATGCACGAGCAGCGATATCATTCTCATAATTGTTGAATGGTATAGAAATGAATGGTTTATTATATTTCAGAATTAATATAATGTTATAATAATAATATTTAATTATTATTTCCATAAATATACCCATCCAAGATAGGTGGTGGTGAAAAAAATATTACACCACGGCGTGGAGATGGTAAGTCATATGTACACACACGTGGTGATTTTATTTTTCATAGGATTGATAGAAAGTGGAATATTGTTTTTACATGATCCTAATAACATATCATTATATAAGTGATAATTTAGTTGTTAATTTATAATGAAACAACTAATGAAAAAAAAGTTCAATAAGAAAGTAGTTTGAATGAATCGATAGAAGAGATTACCTCTTATTCAACATACTACCTCTAAATGTCCTCTTAGAGAACTAGATTTAGTCTTTGAATAATACCATAACCTCAATAATGTGACTAGGGAAGTTTATAAGAGATAAGGGTAGGGTATTTCCTATATAGAAGGCTCAAATTCAAGTGAAGAGGTGAGGGAGGAGGATCCCTTTTATAATTGAGGTGAGGGGAATTTTTTGGGTCTTCAAGAATATTAATTTATAATAAAATAAAACCCTATCCAAAAACCTCCAAAATATCCCAATTTAGAAGATGAGATGATATAGGGTTTTAATCTCATCAACTGATATATTTTAGACAAGTTTTTCAATCAATTTTAACCTTGTCATTTTAATTAACACTTAGTTATTCTCTTTAATTTTTAACCAGTGAAACAAATTGTTCAATATAAAAATGGTGAAATATTTAATTATTTGGTGTCAATTAAACCATTAATAAATAACTTATAACATTTTAGACCATGTGATAAATATTATATATTTTTTAAAAAAAAATATTTTTAAATAATTTAATAATACCATATTTTGATAAACAATAAATAGTGTCAGTTTTGACACTAATCAATTCATATATTTTTTAAATTATGAATAAATTAAGTCAACTTCAAACCAACTATTTTATTATATTACATATAGGTAAGGGTAATATTTTAATTTCATTAGACATATTAATTAGCCTAAATTATATTTATTCTTATATTTTTAATAACATTTATTTGTTATCTCTATTAATAAACTAATTACTACATCAATTTTTGTGTAATTATTTAATATAAATTATTTTTAATAAAAATTAAAAATAATATAATATAATTAGGATAAATCTACTATATTTCGTAAGAATATTTTAATTCAAATTTATCTTTTGGAAAATTCATCATTTAAAATGGCAAACTTATTAAATTATTAATATGATAACTTTAACATCACATTAAATAAAAAAAGGACTGTCTCAATCTCTTTTATAAGTCTCAAAATAATCACTAACTAGAAACGTGGATTTTTATGGTCAATATATACTCGACCAATATGATTTGGTCAGGTGTTTGGGTCTTTTGATGGTTATAAAAATTTTAATAAAATTTTTTTTATTGATTTATCATCAATTAATTAATTCTTACATCATCAAAGTATAAGTATTTAATGTAATTATTTATTTCGTAAAAAATAAAAATAAATTCTCATGATAAATAAAAAACATTTATCTTTAAAATCATTACTTAAATAATGTTTAAATTCTTTACTACTTTATATAAAAAGGTATTTATTTATTAGACTTTAAATGAGACATACTTAACTTTTATTTAAATAAAATAAATTAAATGCCCTAATCTCATCCAAGTGGCTTCCAGCGGACACCATTTCGACCTAAGGATGATTTAGGTTGAAAAACACTGATCCAATTATATTAATACAAGTGTTGTGGAAACTTTATAATTGTATTACTACCCTTAATTACCGGATTTACACTTTTACTGTATTAATAAAAATTACCAAAGTTATTATTCATAATACCCTAAAATAAAATAAAGATATCTAAATAATTTGTACCTATTAATTCCAAATATGGAATCCATTTTAAAAATTATAAACACATAAGTTATAGTAATTAATTTAAAATTAATCCATATGTCGGAAAGAGAGAACGGTTTTTTAAAAGTAAAATATTGTAAAATATTGAAACATTTTTACATATGAATTCATTATAAAATTAATGATAATTACATAAATTATATTTAATTATAAAAATATATTATATTTATACTTTAGAACCATTAAATATAATATTTTAACCATATGAATTATTTCAAAGAATATTTTTTTAAATTTAAATTTATTGTATTTTTACTATTCATCAAAATTTGAAACGTGTCATAAAAATATTAATATTTTAAAAAAGTAAATTTTCATATGTCAGTTCCAAATAATATGTTTATTTTTTCAAATAAAAATTATTAATGTGTAAAAATATTAATTTAAAATGGATTTTCTATAAAAAGCGGCGAATTATCCTTTTAAAAAATATAGGTTTTTATACATCAAATAGAGGTCATTCATACCATACGACAAAAAATATCTATTAGATATATATAAAAAAATATTTTATTAATTATATAACATATATATATCATTACTTTCATTTACTAATAGTAATTCACTCCATTTATTTATAAAAAAATAAAAATATATAATTGATTTATATTTTTCATAAATAATTGGTAGTGAATGACTTCACCATAAATTTTCATAAGATAGTTATATCGAATTCACACTAGCCTAATTTCTAGGTTCAAATTTCCATTTTATACTAAGGGTGTCTTCTGTTTCGCTTAAACTCATGATTGTGTGCAATACAATCTATTGAAAAAAATAAAAATTATTTAGAGAAAATATTTCATAAAAACATCCATGCCTTAAATTATACTACCCTGAAATTATTCACTTGGATACAAACAGATGAGGATATCTCTCCCTCTTCATATCCTTAAGTTCTCATGTAGTTTCTTCAAATTGGTGGTTTTACCATAATACTTTAACAAAGAGAGTGGCCTTATTTCAAAATACTTTTTCTCTACGATCCATAATCTCTATCAGTTGTTATTCATAAGATAGATATTACTCTAGTGGTATGAAATCTGAGTTTAGTACTTGTTAATGACCGGGTATTCACTTTCTTAGGATAGATACATGGAACACATCATGAACATGAGATAGATTCGGTGGAAGTTCCAACCGATAATCTAACTTCCCAACATGATCCAGAATTTCAAAAGGACTGATATACCAAGGGCTCATATTGCCCTTATTTCTAAATCTCATCACTCTCTTCTAGGGAGATATTTTAGAAACACCTTTTCATCCACTTCAAATACTATGTTTTTTCTTTGGTTGTCATCATAACTTTTTTATCGACTCTAAGATGCTATTGTGTGTTATAGAATAGATCTAACTTTTTCTTCCATTTCATCAACAAGATCATGTCCTAATAGCTTTATTTCCACAACTTCATCCAAAAAAGTTAGAGTACTACACTTATTTCTAAATAGGGCTTCCTAAGGATCCATCTGGATACTATAGTGAAAGATATTGTTGTAATACAATTCCACCAATGGTAGGTGTTGATCCCAACAACCCTTGAAATCCATAGAGAAAGCTCTCAATGTTTATTCAATATTTTCAATTGTCCTCTCAGACTAACCTTATGTATGGGGATGATAAGAAGTTCTAAAACATAACTTTGTATCAAGATCCTAATGAATACTTCACCAAAACATTGAGGTAAACCTCAAATCTTGATCAGATATATTGGAAAGTGGTACTCTAGGCAATCTTACCACTTTATTTATATATATCCTAAAAATATGGTCAAGAGATAAATCCTCTTTAATAGAAATGAAGTATGCCAATTTTTTAAGGTGATCAACCATAACCCATATAGCATTATAGACTTTAGATGTTTTTTAATGTCCGATGATAATGTCCATAGTTATTTTTTCTAATTTGCGATCTATTATGGGTAATCATTTTAGCATCCCCGTAGACTTCTGTCTCTCAGCCTTAACTTACTAACAAACCATTTTCCAAGAGACATATTCGACAACATCTCTTTTCAGGCCATATAACTAGAAATACTCTTTTAGGTCCCTATACATCTTTGTGCATCCATGGTTAATATAGAATGAAGAACTATGAGCCTCATTAAATAGATCCTTATTTAATTCTGGTATGGGAGGAATAAAAACTCAATTCTTAAACCTTATTACTACATCACAATCAAGGATAAATTTAGAAACATTTCCCACCTTCTTTTGTAGCTCTACATCTTCCTTCTATGCCCCTTAATCATTACTTGTATGGGTGGTTGAACATTCACTTGAGAAAGATAATATTTCTAACCATCCTTAAAAATTTCAACATTTTTCCTTTTCAAATCAATAAATATTGGATCATTTGTGATCATAGACCTGGATAGGCTATCATGGTCATGTTTGACTCAAAGTAGTTTCCACCTTGTTCGCTTTCCCATGGTGGTATTGTATTGAGAATTTGTAATTTTTAATCAACTCCAACCATCTCTTTGATGCATATTCAGATCCATTTTTGTGAAAATGCACTTTAAACTTTTGTGATCAATATAAATATTAGACATTACAATGTAAAGATAATACCTCTATATTTATAGTGAAAAGATTACTGAATCTAACTCCAAATCTTGAGTTGGATAATTTTTCTCATGGATTTTCAATTATCTTGAGTCATAAGAAATCACCATATCATTTTACATGAGAATAGAACCCAAACCCTTCTTGAACGCATCACAATATATCACAAACTTTTCTCCACTACAAGGAAGTGTGATCATAGGTGCATTGTATAACCTTCTTTTTAATTATTTTAAATTATCTTCACATTCCACCGTCCTCATTAACTTAACCCCTTTCTGAGTCAATTTGGTTAGTATATTAGATAATCATGAAATATATTTCATAAAACATCGATAATATCCATACAAACCAAGAAAACTATGGATCTTAGTTATTATTTTTGGTCTCACCAAACTTTTAATAACTTTTGTTTTTGTTGGATCCACATTTATCCCCTCTCTAGATATTATGTGACCCTAAAATGAAACTTTCTGATGCCAAAATTCACACTTGGTAAATTTTTTATAAATCTTCTCATTTCTCAGGGTCTTCCATAAAATTATCATATAATCTTAATGCTCTCTCTTTCTCTTTTAATATACAAGAATATCTTCAATAAAGACTTCCACAAACAGATTATGATAGTCTCTTAAAAATCTATTCATTAGTTCCATGATGATAGTGGGGTATTTGTAAAACCAGAAGGCTTCACTCTAAATTAATAGTGTCCATACCTTGTATGGAATGCCGTCTTTGGTATATCCTCCTTATTGACCCTTAATTGATGTTATCTTTAATGAAGATAAATCTTGGAAAAGTACTGAGTTATTTATAGTTTGTAGAATAAGTCATCAATTTGGGGAAGGGGATATCTTTTCTTGATAGTGATCTTGTTTTGTTATCGATAATCAATGCAGAGTCCCATTGATCCATATTTCTTATAAACAAATAGAATAGGTGAACCCCAAGGTGACACACTAGGGTATATGAATCACTTTTCAATATTCTCTAGGATTTTCCTCTTCAATTACTATAACTCAATTTGATCCATTATATAAGGTGTCTTTGAAATAAGAAAATTACCCGGTATGAGTTCTATTGAAAATTCAACCCCACAATTTGATGGATTACTAGGAAATTATTCCAGAAATAAATCATCAAACCCCCTTATAATGAGTGCATTATTAATTGTCAGTTTCACCCCAACCATTTGACATAGATAACCTTCATTTATAGGGATCATTACCCATAAGAAGGAAGAAATTTGTACTTGAAGGTTTTATTCATCCTTGCATTAATGGATGATCATAGATTGAACTAGATTATGAAATGTGACATCCCTTTTAAATTTATATGATAACTATATAGAGAAATCCAAATTCTGCTATGAATCATGTAAAATTCCATTATAGTAAGGATCACCATACTTGTAGGAATCACATTCCCACAAACATCAACTAGAGAATAATTATAAACTTTCGATGTGATTGTTGTCCCATTAGGAGTTATCATAGCTAACTAAACATAAAATATATGAGGTAATATAGATATAACCTTATAAAATTCATAATAAGTGAAAGAGTGGGTGGATCTAGAATAAAATAAAATGCTTTCTACTTTATATTGGATGGTAAGTGTACCTTTCACCACTTCATTATCATACTCCACATCCTTGATAGTGATAGCATGTGACTTGACTTTGTCTTTGGCCTTAATATTTTATTAAAACAGATCACCATCAATAACCCTTATATTAGGGAATTGATTGGAATAATTCCCCATTTCCTTGCACTTGTAACATTGAAGTGTAGGACATGCATTTTTTATAGAATTTTCCCTATTTGCATCATTAGAAATATTTTTCCTATCACTTAGGCATTCAAATTATCAAGGACCTTATTTTACACACTTAAAATATTTACAAGTCCCCTTAAGAAAATTTCCTCCATGTTTCTTTCCACACATTGAGCATAAGGGAAAACACGTCTTATTTTTAGTGTGGTATTTATATTTTCCCTTGAATCCCATTTTTATCTTCTTATCAAACCCATTGGACTAATGGATTACTATAATCTCCATCTCTTCCTTGAGAGCACATAGACTGATTTATTTAGAAATATTAAATTTCTTCATGGATAATTCTCTTCAGAGACTTCATTTTAAGCCACTAAATAACTGATCGATTTTAATCTTAGGTTGGATAATAATTCCATTAGAGTATATTGAAAGTCTTGAAAAAAAAATTCATAAGTACCAAAATATTCTTCATTCTTTTTCTTAAGATCAAGGAACTTCTCCTTATTTATTAAATGAATGGGAGGAAAGTAATTATTGAAAAATAATTTATTTAAATCATTTAATTCCATGGATTCAATTTCATATCTTTTCCTTATATTCTTGATAAGGTTATGCCATTGATAAGCTTCACCTTCCAAATAAAAAATATCTAATATAACTTTATCATGTTTTGAACATTGGAGAACTGAAAATATCTTTTTAGTGGTAATGATCCATTTTCCATCCACTAATGGATTATAAGACTAGTTGAAAGAAGGTGGATGCTACCTCATGAAGGACTCAACAGAATGTTGTTCCCTCCTTTTTATTCATTATAAGTCCTATATGATTCATTTATTAAGAAAGTTGTGTGAACATAGATACAAGATTTTTCATTTCATCTCCCATAATATTAGATTACTCTAGAGGAAAATCATTGCATTTCATGTTTCATTTATCATTAACATGGTTCCTTTAGGTTCTATCCATTGAATAAAACCAAGAAGAATAATATGAAAAACACTAAAAATAATGGGGAAATAACATAATCAAGAATAAAATTTCAATTTAGGACACTTTAGTTTTTATCCTATTTTATTCATGATCATTTATAAAACACTAGGATTATAACCTATACTTCGACATATCCTTTGGGTTATTACTAAGGTTTTATCATCCTATTTTACAAAGGATAACTGTAAATTTCCTCTAATACCAACTATAATGACCCATACATTACATATAATGATATTATTTCAATGTTTAAGAATATTTATTACAAAATAAAACAAATCCATAACAATATTCTATATGTGTAGTGTCTTTAGAAACTGGGTAACATAAACAACTAGTTCATAAGAAATATTCATTGTCTCCAATTTATTTCATCATAATAAGACCTTTTTTGACATATCATACTTAATACCCTTATTCATGACTCAAGGAAAAGAAACATATGAAAGGGTGAGATCATATGATCAGTAAGGATAAATAAGGCAGATATCAATAAACTCATAAACATAAGACATAAGAACATAACATTTTAAAATCTTATCACGTATATAAAAGATCATGATATCATTCCACGGGATAAATCATGAATGTTCATAAGAATCAATGAATATATCACAAAAGTAATAATATAAGACATGATGTTTTTTGGAATACACATAATAATAAAATATAATTTCATATTAGTCAAGGATAATTTCTAAGACTATGATAGTAAAGAGAGTCCATTAATGAACCAAGTTCACTCCTCATTCCAGTCTTGTATCATTGAACCGAGATCATTTCCCATTCAATACATGTCTATCTCATGAGATATAAATATTTACCCAATGCATTGGATGAGATATAGGTTCCAACCATCTTAAAATGATATCAATCTTATGTTTTCCACAAAAACATAAATCATTCATCATAGCATAACCCACGGAATAAAATGGCTTTCTTAAACCTCATTCCATCATAATCTATATAAAAAATTTATTTCATAAATATAATTCCACAATAAACACAATAAAATCATAGTAATAATAGGGATATAAACATTACCCTATTTAAATAATGTCATATTATATGGAAACTAATTTTTATAAAACATTTGAAATTATTTATTGAAGAAAATACCCTTAATTCTTCAAAAAAAACATTTACATTTTTCAAAATGATGAACAATTTTAAAAGAACATATTTTATTTGAAAATAACATTTAAATCATACAAATTAATCTTCATGGAAATAAGTCATTATGAAATCATAAAAATATGCTCATTCCATATAAGTTAAAAATGAAAATTCCTCTCATACTATTGTAGGAAAGATAAAAGGTATCATGTACCAAAAATGACAAAAGATTTATTTCAAAACATTTAATAAAGATTCACCAATGGGTAAAATTTACTTTAAACAATTTTGGAAGGTTATAAATAATATTTTGGAATATATATTTTGGAAACATTGTTTTGGATGATTAATACATACAAGTAAATACTTATGTATAAACGATCTTGGATAATAATGAGATTGTAAAATTACCCCTTACCTAAGTTATGATTTCAATTATTTGTATTTGAACCTCCTTTATAATTATTTAAATAATGTAATTGACATATTTAATAATCATATTAATTTTTATGATATCATATATGATCATATTATCATTCTTTTGTTAATAATTTTTCATTATTACTTGTTATTCGGTTATTAACTAGTTCATTTTATTATGCATGTTTTACTAAATAAGTTTTGGTTATCCTTTATAGGTCATAGTTATAGCATTCAGAAATGATATTAAAATTATATATATCATATTTATTCATTATATAAATTTATATAATCATGAATTAATTAATATATTATATAATTAATCGCGTCACATCATGGAGACGGTAGACCATACGTACACACGAATGACGATGTCATTCCCATAATTGTTGAATGGTTTTGAATTTAATGGTGTATAATATTTCATAATGAATATCATATTATAATAATAATATATAGTTATTATTTCCATTGTTATACCCATCCATGAAAGGTTCTGGTGAAAAACGATTACACCACGGAGTGAAGACGGTAAGTTATATGTACGCAAACGTGGTGATTTCATTTTTCACACAATGGATAGAAAGTGAAATATTTTTGTTCCATAATAATAATAAAATATCAGTATATAATTGACACTATAGTTTTTAATTAATAATGAAACAAATCATGAAGAGTAATTTGAAGAAAAAATATTTTTGAAATAATCGGTAGAGAAGATTACATCTTCTTCGATGTGCTTCCTCTAAATCTCCTCTTAGAT
Organism: Viscum album; assembly: GCA_963277665.1. Taxonomy (NCBI): domain Eukaryota; kingdom Viridiplantae; phylum Streptophyta; class Magnoliopsida; order Santalales; family Viscaceae; genus Viscum; species Viscum album. The sequence goes on from OY728133.1 coordinate 1,968,082,895, forward strand.
CCCTAGAGTTTGTATTTGAAGAAGAGAAGAACCTATATAATGTGACTAAAAAAGTTTATAAGGTAAAATATTAGGTTATTGATGATATTTAAGGCTGAAATTGAATTGAATAGTGAGGGTGGATGTGCCCTTTTATAATTGAGGTGAGGGGCATTTTTGGGATCTCAAAAAATATGAATTTATAATATAATCAAAACCCTTCCAAAACCCTCAAAATTAATCAAATTTATAATATGAGATGATATAGGTTTGTAATATCATAAAATAATATATTTTAAAAATATTTCAATCAATTTAAATCTTATCATTTTAATCAACACTTCGTTATTATATTTAATTTTTAACTAGGGTAAAAAATATTTCAATATTAAAAGGGTAAAATATTTATTTATTTGATGTTAATTAGACCATTAATAAATAACAAAGAAAGTTTTATACCATTTTATAATTATTTTATATCTTTAAAAAATGATTTATGTTTTTGAAATAATTTAATAGAACATTATTTTGATAAAAAAAATTAGTGGTTTCAATTTTGACACTAACCAATTCATTGATTTTTAAAAATATTAAGATAAAAATTAAAATTTGAACCAACTATTTTATTAATTTTTACGAGTTCTAGGTCATAAATAAAATTCATTAGAGATATTATTTAGCCCAAATTATATTTATCTTTATATTTTTTTAAAAAAATTGTTTTATCTATTAATAAAATAAATACTACATAAATTTTTTGTAATTTTTTAATATACTTATTTGTTGTGTAAAAATTGAAAATAAATTAATATTATGAAGATACATCTAAAATATTTTAGAATTATATTTTTAGTTTAATTTATCTTCTGAAAAATCTAACGTTTAAAATTTTATACTTATTAAATTAAAAATGTGACATCTTTAACAGCACTTTAAATAAAATAATATAAGTGTCACAATATCTTCAATAAGGCTCCAAATTTTCACTAAATCAACCCTTGGATGGTTATGGTTGACATATACTCAGCCAATAATATTTGGTAAATTTTTTCGGTCTTTTGATAGTTATTATAATTTTAGTAAAAAAATTATTGATTTCTCATCAATTAATTAATTTTTACATCATCAATGTATAAGACTTTAAGGTAATTATTTATTTCCTAAAAATTAAAAATAAATTATCATTAAAAATAATAAAATTTTATATTTAAAATTAGTATTTATAATCCAATTTATATTTTTTATAAATTTATATAAAAAATGATTTAGTTGTTAAAATTTGAGTGAGAACTATTAAACTTTTCTTTAATTAAAATAAATTAAATCTCCTAATCTCATCCAAGTTGAATCAAAAGGACGTAATTTCAACCCAAATATGATATATAGAGAAAAAAAACTCATCCAATTATATCAATTCAAGTGTTAGGTTAACTTAATAATAGTATTCTTACCCTTAATTACTCGATTTTCCCTTTTACTGTATTAATAAAAATTACTGAAGTTACTATTCAAAATGCCCAAATTAAAATAAAACAATTTACATAATTTAGAAATACTGATTCAAAATATGAAATCCATTTTTTTAAAATTCAAAAAAAAAAATATGATCTAATTAATTTAATATAAATACCATTATTTGGAAAGAGAAAATGAGTTTTAAAAGTTAATACATTGCAAAAGATTGAAATATTTTTACATTTGAATTTAATGTAAAATTAATGATACAGAAATATGTTATATTAAAAGATGAAAAAATATATTTTATTTATAATTTAAAACCATTAAATATTATAATTGTCCATATAAATTATATTTATGAAAAAATATGTTTTCAATTAAAATATAGTGTATTTTTACTATTCATCAAAATTTGAATGTTATTAAAAAAATATTAAAATTTAATCCAAAGTCAATTTTTATATCCCACTTCCAAATAAAATGTTTATGTTTTCATATAAAAATTATTAATGTGTCAAAATATCAATTTAAAAGGGGTTCACCATTAAAAGGAAGAAAAATACCCTTTTGAAAAATATAGGTTTTTATACATTAAATAGGGTTTATTCATACTATATCACAAAAACATCTATTGGATGAATATCTAAAACATTTTATTGAGTATATAACATATATATTTCATTAATTTAATTTACAAATAGTAATTTAATCATTTTAATAATACAAAAAATACAAATATATAATTGATTTATATTTTTTATAAACAATTTTTAATGAATGAAATTACCATATATTTTCATAAGTTAGTTATATTTATTCCCACTAACATAATGTCTAGGTTAAAATGGTCATTTTATACTAAGTGAGTCTTTTGGATCTCTTAAACATGGGATTTCATGCAATTAAATCTAATAAAAAAATTAAAATTATTTAGAGAAAATATTTCAAAAAAACAACTGGGTGTTTCACCCAATATAGGAAAAAATAATTTAGAATACATAAAATACGTAACATAAAAAAATTATTTATTAAAGAGGGTGGAAGATTCCTTACAAAATTTTTGCAAAGTAACCAGTGTACATAAGGATTTATAAGAGGGATATATGAGATTGAAAATGGCCCCCAACATTTTAACATCAAACAGATAGTAATGGAAATAGATAAGAATGTATCTAAACTTAATAAAATGGAAAACATAAGGGCATGTCATAAATGAAGCGCTTGGTAAAATGAGGAGAGATAGAATACCTTACTTGGATATGGGACTCCAAATCCTTAATAGATGCTTTTTGGGTTCTTGGGGTGCGTTGGGGGGACTTTATTGAGTAGAGGGAAGATTTTTTACAATCATAAAGGAGTTTGAGTGAATAGAAATGGTATCTTGGGTGGGTTTATATAGAGAAATAGGGGGATTTATTTTCTATTTTGGTTTTCGACACTATATAATAAAATATTCAAAACAATAAACCATACCATGGTTTTTTACCATAGTTTATTGAAAATTGGGGTCAATTAATTTCTTTTATAAGGTAAAAGTCCTAAGGTAATAAAATATTTCTCTTGATTATGTGGAGGTGAGTCGTACTTTCAAAGAAATGATTTTAAAATCATAAAATATTTCATAAGTCTTGGAGGATTCAATAAGTGATTATAAAATAAATCCAATAAACCTAAAATCTTATTATTTTAAGTTAAAAATATATATCTTTATAATTATACCTTTTATAGTATTAACTACATCACTATCAGGCCATTATGATGTCATAAAACACACTGTATATTTATACAATATTTAATTTTTACCCAAAAAAATGACTGTCTAAAAATTATCCAAAATTCACCATTTAATAATGTAGAAATCCTAATTCCAAAAATAATATTCATATTATATGAATAATTTTATAAATATGATAATTTTCACTTTTAAAATAATAACAGATATTTATATAAAATGACGGGTTTTTGGAAATTAACAGTTTTTGAACCCTTATAAAAATTAAATTTGACATCATAAAAATTATATTACAATTTATAATTGATAAATTTTATTTCATAATAAAATTACATTAAAATACTATTTATTCCAAAAATTCATTAATTTATAAAAATAGATGTCTTGATTAAATTTGAATATTAAACAAAAATACTATTTTTTCTTTAAAATCATTTACAAAGTAACAATAATTGGATGAAAATATATTAATTATTCTATAAAAAATATTTTATATATTACTATTGATAGGTTATTGATGCATATCCCTTTAATACACCCGAATATACCCTAAGAGTAAGGTACGTGATGGTGGGGCTTCCATGGGGTTGTTCGGTGAACATGTTTTGGGCCGTTATCTCAATGAGCTTGAACTTCTCCCACAAACAGTTTATATCATGCTTAATTTATTGGAACTCAGCTTGGTCTTGGTCTAGGAAAAATAGTAAAAATCATATATCCTTTATAATCTCTGTTAAATGGGCTTTATAGGGTATGATTCTAAAGTTGAGTCCATAACATCATTTTTATGTCCCTAAAGGAGTTGTTAAAACCATATATTAATACTTTTCTTGTGATCACTATTTAACAAAAATATAATAAAAAATAAATACACTTAATGATCTTTTAAATCCATTTGGATATAATAAGATAAAATAATCTCAAGTGTTTTCTATATCTATATGGCATTTAATTAAATCAAATAGAGGAATTTTATTCATAAAATTTTGAGTCATTACAATCATCCCCCATTTAGAAAATTTCCCTTGAAATTTCCTTTTCCCACACTAAAACAGATGAGGGTAACTAACATTTTCACCTCCTCTGGTCCCTAAAATTCTTATACAAACTTTTGGTTTCTCCACAACATATTGGCAAGGGGAATTGTCTTATTTCATATAGAATTTTCTTTATAATATATGATCCTCACTGACTGATCTTTATAGGAATTTTCATTCATTAATGGTAACAAATCTGTATTGAGTACATGTTATGGGTCTAGTTTGTACTTTCTTAAGATGGATACATGAAATACATCATATACTAGAGACAGGTTCAGTGGGAGTGATAACCGAGAGGTCACTGCTCTAATGCAATAAAGGATCTCAAAAGGGATTATGTACCTTGATCTAAGATTTCCCTTCTTCCCAAATAATATCACTCTATTATATGGAGTATGGAGATGAATACTATGTCTCCAATATCAATCTCTAAGTCTCATCGATGATTATCAGCATACCTCTTTTGTTGAATCTGAGCATCTTTGATGTGCTGCTGATTGGTCTTAACTTTCTGAGCCATTTCTTTGACCATTTCAATACATAGAAGTTTTCATTCCCAACCTTCATCCCAACATGATGGTATTATTACCCTCTTCCCATAAATGGATTAATAATTATACATTTATATGCTCGAGTGGAAACTGTTTTTGTAAGAGAATTTGACCTTATAGAGATGTTGGTCCCATCCTCCATTGAAGCCAATTGAGAAATCTCTCAACATGTCCTAAAGTGTATGGATTTTCCACTCAAATTGGCCATTATTTGTAGGGTGAAAAGTTGTTATAATGTTCATCTCATTGTTTAGATAATGTTGGAGACTTTACCAAAATTTATAGGTGAATATTGGATCTCGATCGGATACAATCGATTGTGGTACTCCATGAAGTCTTACAACTTCTCTGATGTATATATGTTCTAGTTGATCCACTGAAAATTCCTCTCAAATAGAAATGAAGTGTGCAGTCTTTTTAAGAGGATCCACAACAACACAAATAGCATTATTTCTCATGGATGTATTTGGATGTTTGGGGATAAAGTCTATCATGATGTTTTCTCATTTTCATGTTTGTATGGGTAATGGTTTCATCATCCCCATAGACTTCTACCTTTTGTCCTTCACTTTCTAGCATACCAGGCACTTTAATGTATATTTAGTGATATCCTTACTCATGTTATCCCACCAATAGTGGTCTCAAATATCTCATTAAATATTTTTGTTTCCAATGTGAATGGAGAAATTCAAACTATGTGCATTATCCAAAAGTTACTTCTTTAACTCAGTATTTGATGAAACACATAGTCTTGACCCAAATATCACAATTCCTTATTTATTAACATTGAACTATGAGGATTTCCCTTTTCTAATAGATTCCACATTCTTCTGAATTCCCACATCATATTTGTGGGCATCATTTAAGCATTCCAAAAGAGATGGTTGAGAAATACTTTTTGAAAGGAATGATGATGTTCCTTTATTTATGATTCTCATGTCTATCTTCTTTAAATATATGAATATCTAATCCTTCTCAATTCTCATTAATGATATAATTTACATGTCATTTCTACTTAGAGCATCTACCACCTTATTCTCTTTCCCAGGATGGTAGTAGATTGAGGATTCGTAATCCTTAATGTGCTCTAAACATATTCATTGGACCATATTTATCTCTTACTATGTTAATATATATTTGAAACTTTTGTGATCCATATATATTTTACACTTCTCCCCACATAGATAATGAATCCATATTTTCAACATAAAGATCATAGTTACCAACTCCAGATCATGCATGGGATAGTTTTTCTCATGAATTTTCAAATACCTTGAGGCATAGGTAGTTACTTTTTCATTTTGTATCATCACTCATCCTAATCCTTTCTTTCAAGCATCACTTAAAATTACAAGAATATCCCCACTTGTGGGTAGTGTGAGCACATGGACAGTGATAAGCCTCCTTTTAAAATCAATCAATATTCCTTCATATTCATCATTCCAATAAAATTTTACTCCCTTCCATGTTATCATGGTAAGTGGTTTTAACAATCATTATAAATTTCTCACAAATCAGTGATAATATCTAGCTAACCCAAGGAAACTACAAATATCTATCAAAAATTTTAGCCTCATCCATCCATAAATTTTTTTTGTCTTTGAAGAATCCATAGATATACCATTTCGTGTGATGATGTTCCCAACGAATGAGACTTATTTTACCAATAACTCACGATTGTTTTACTTTTCATATATTTTCTCTTTTCGCAAGGTCTTTAGCATGGTTCTCAGATGCCCCTCGTGGTCCTCCTTGGTTTTTAAGTATATAATAATATTGTCTATAAAGTCTACGACAAATATTTTGAGGTAATATATAAATACTCTATTCATTAAGACCATGATGATTTATGAATAATTATTCGGTCATAATGGAATCACTATGAACTCATAATGCTCATACCATGTATGAAAAGTAGTCTTAGATATATCCTCTTTCTTCACGCTTACTTGGTAATATCCTGACTGCAGATCCACCTTTGAGAAGTATTGTGCTCCACATAGCTAATCAAACAAGTCATCAATTCATGGAAAATGATACCGGTTCTTTATCATGATTTTTTTTGAGATCATGATAATCAATTAAAAGGTGCATTGATCCATCATTCTTCTTAATGAAGAAGAATGGTGCACCCCATGGTGAAGCACTTGGGTGTATAAACACTTTATCCAGGGTCTCCTATAGTGGTTTCTTTATCTCCTAAAGTTCTAAAACTACCATTATATTTGTATTCTTGTATATTTTCAACACCCCAGGTATAATTTTGATCAAAAATTAAAACTCCCTACTTTGAGGAAAACTGGAAAACTCTATGGGAAACCCATCATAAAATTCCCTAACGATTGGAATTTCTTTAAGGATAGTATGCTCCTTAAAATCAATCATTTGAACTAGGTACACTTACAAATTGGTAAATAATATACATTATTAAGATAATGGTTCTAAAGATTATTCCTCATCCTATTCGTCCATATATAGAATTAGGGTGTCAATTCTCTATTTGGAGAGTGATCTCCCTCTCGTGGTAATTTAGGTTGTCTCCATATAGGGAAAGTCAATCCATTCCCAAAATTGCATAAAATTCCACTATGGTAAGTAAGAAAAGTTTCATTGGGAATTTCGATCCAAAAATTGTGATAGGAGGGGAGTTATATACATTGGATCTGATAATTTCCCCATTTTTCATTTTCACTGACATCTCTACTTCCATTCTTTATGGTAATGTTTGAATACTTATACTAAACATTCATGATATAAAGAAATGCATGGAATTATGAACTATAACATTACCTTTCACTTTTTGATTCTGGTTCTAAATTAGCCAATATACACTTAGGGATGTGTATCTTAAATAATTAAACACTTAAAGTGAAATCCAATGACATTAAAGGTATAACTTTTAAATTACATTTATTTTCTTAACATATCAGTTTCTTGGATTCAATATATGAAATACATGATCTACTCACTAACACATATTATTATGGGTATTTTTGTTCCCTAAAAAATGGATTTTAATGAAATTATAAATTTACCAAAGCATATCCCCTGGGAGTGTCAAACCGGGTGCGTAGTAAGGTCTGTTTTTGTGTATCAGGTTACCCTAAGTCAGGTCGGGAACACCTTGTCGAAGTTGTTACGCCTTGGTAAATCTATTATCTAACCTTTCCACTAGTAGTATCCATATATTGATGTATTTTTTGATAAACAACTTGATACATAAAATTTAGGGATGTTTTCTTACACTTAGTCTTATCCCTAATGGTTTTCACTAGGGTTTTCTAATCCAAATCCCAAAAACAACTAAACATGTCTTATGATACCAACTATAAAACCCCTTATCTTTATTTTATTTTTAAAAATTATTTAATATAGAAAATTTCACTTAATAAAACTCATATGATTGATAGGTATAGTGTCTTCGGGAAATTAGGTACATTACATAAAACCTTAAAACAGGAAAAGCAACATCTTTATTGAAAACTTCTTTAACATGACCAAAACATTCCTCTGTACTTAACACTACACTGGATAACATGAGGACCTGAATTGTAAAGGGTGAGCTATAAATCCGAATAAGTAAATAAATATGGGATAATAGGAGGATAACAATACATGTTTGACATGGTATATCAAAGAGTAATAAATGAACATGAATAATAAGGAATGGTATAGATTGATAATCATAACATGGAAAATGAGGCAACAAATTGAAACAGTGCATAATAAATAAATCAATTCTAAATCCACTAATACCCCATGGTAGATAGAGGCCCATAAATGAATCATGTAAATCCCATGTCCCTACATGATGTATCATGATACAAACCATTACCTAGTTCATTTGGTAGCTATGCGGGCATACCCTTCATAATCATTTCATTCTCTTGCTTAAGTGTGCCACATAGGTCATATAACATGAATTCATTCCACATAATATTGTATTTAAAGATCAATGAATGTGTATTAAATACATTTAAGTCCCCATTCATCAAGCACATGTGAATAAAGTTGAATACCCTTGATAGAGAAATGGTTATGGAATCCACTATACGATGATTTTGGAATGGAAAATTGGGGTGCAATTTCAGCTGCATAACAATGTCATATAGAAATTCATAAAATGAATATATGAGATAGGAAACGGTCTCTAGTTATTTAGATATGAAATTTAGAGTAATATGGATACTTAAGAACATATCCCAACATTGGCGAAATAAATTTAGAAGATATAACATAAAAGGAATGCTTGATAAAAGAGCAGGATGGAAGATTCCTTACAAAATATTGGCATAGTAATGGGTGTACGTAAGGAATAATAAGAGGGATAAATGAATATTAAAAGGAGAATACATCTTTTAAACATAAAATGGATAGTAAGGGGGATATGTAATAATGTATCCCAATATAATAAAATTGAAAACAAAATGGTATATCATAAATGAAGCGGTCGATAAAAAGAGGAGAGAGAGAATACCTTACTTGGATGTTTGACTATGAAGGCTTAGGAAAGGATTCATGGGAGCTTAGGGTGTCTTGGTAGGACTCTAGGGATTAGATTGCATAGTTATATGAGATTCAAGGAGTTTTAGTGAATATAAATGAGAGATTGGGTTGGTTTATATATGGAAGAAGGGGGACTTCTTTATTATTTTTCTTTTGGACACTATATAATAAAATATTCAAAACCAAAAACCATACCATGGTTTTTTCCCATGGTTTCTAGAAAAGTGTAGTGGATTACATTTAGGTGAGTCACACTTTCAAAGAAATGATTATAAACTCTTAAAACATATTATAAACATTGGTGGACTCGCTAAGGATTTATAAAATAAATAAAATAAACCTAAAATGTAATTATTTTAAAGTAAAAAATATATATTTGGCTGATGATAAATTTTATAGTATTTAATAAATCACTATCAGTCCAATATGATGTCATGAAACACACTATATATTTATACAGTATTTAATTTTTACCAAAAACATTGACTATCTCAGAAAATTATGAAAAATTCACCATTGTATAATTTTGATATCTTGATTTCAATAATAATATTCATTTTATATAAATAATTTTATAAATAAATGAATTTTCACTTTTAAAATAATAACCATAATTTATTGAAAATGATGGGTTTTTCAAAAATAATTGTTTTTGTAACCTTTATAAAAATTATATTTGACGTTATAAAAATTAAATGAGAATTTATATTTGAAAAATATTATTTAACAATAATATTCCATTAAAATACTATTTATTTCATATACCCATTAATTCATAAAAATATATTTTTTAATTGATCTTGAATATTAACCAAAAATATTATTTGTTCTTTAAAAATAATTTACAAAGTAACAACAATAGGATGAAAATTTATTCCTTGTTCTATAAAAAATAATGTACATATTAATATTGATATGGTTATAATACATGACCCTTTAATACATCAACATACATTCTAAGATTAAGGTATCTGATGGTGGGGCTTTCATGGGGTCATTCGGTGAACATGGTTTGGGTTGTGATATCGAGGAGCTTGGACTTGTTCCGTAAGTGGTTTAACTCATACTTATGTTATTGGATATTACATTACTATTATTCTAGGGAAAATCCTAGAAATTATATCTCCCTCAAAAGATCCAATAAATTGGATTCATAGGGTATGATCCTACTGGTTGAGGCCATCATTTCATTTGTCTATGAAAAAAGGATTTGTTAACACACTATATTTATACATGTTATGTGATCACTATTCAGTGACTATATTATCAATGGAAAACATAATTAATGGTAAGTTAAAACCAATTAGAAATAATAAAACAAAATAAGTGCATTTTTTCTATATTAATAAGATGTTTAATTAAACCAAAAAAGTAAATTTTATTCATAAAAGTTCAGGTCATTACAACATCAAAGATCTGAGCTAAAAGAACTTAAACTATATTACACCAAATATTCAATCTAGAAGACCTTAAACTATTGTACTTCAAAAGGTCTGAGGTAGAAGACTCTAAACAATAGTAATAAGAAGGTATGAGTTAGAAGACTCTAAATGTCACAACCCATCCCCCGGGGCCTGTTTCGTGACTACCCCAAGCCTTCCTTCCATAGGCCAGGGGTTGGCGACAAGCACTGAAAGGCATATTCCCTAAAATGTGAAGGCGTTGCCTTTAAACATGTACAAACCCACGGTCTGAGAACACAACAAGAAGAAAATGTGAAGTAACTATTTTAGTAAAAGAGTGTTGAAAGAAAAGGGGCAGGAATACAAGCCCAACTAGAAAAGTACATGTACAACTGAAAAGTACAAAACAGCTGGAAGTTGAAAATCAGCTTCGGGATTTTCCACCACGGATCCCACCTAAAGGGTAGGTATAGCTCATGATCTGTAGTCCCTACGTCGCATCACACCAAATGGTCCACCCCATATCCTACCAGAATGGTAGGTACAGATTTCCTCCTCAGCACTCCACATACGTCCTTATCCTCTGCGTACCACTAGGTTCTGGCTCCCTCAAACCTCAACCCAGCTGCTCATCGTCTGCACAAGAGACAACAAGGTACGGGTGAAGCCCGTGCAGGGTTGAGTATAACGATACTCAGTAGGGATCTCGAGACCTAGAAGTTCTCCTAGAATTCCACAAATAAAAACCATAGGGTAACACCACGAAGGTAAATTACCACACGGGTAATGTACCATATAGCATAACCTCAATCACAATCACAAAGTAAAGAGATATCACACCAGGATTTATTATAGGGGTATAAGGGTTATCACATCATCAAAATCCTCAGCTGTTGGAGAACTCCTCCTCTATCAAGTACAGTGGGCCTACCAGGTCACACAGAGAAGCTCCCCACTAACCTTGAACTGTTGTGGTGCCCATCCCTGATGGGTACCATGGGCATGCGGGGTAACACAGAGATGCTTCCCACCATGGGCATGATGGGTCACACAGAGCTGCTTCCCATCTTGGTTGAACTAAGGTACTCCTCCTGTCGAGCACTGTGGTTCTACCGGTTCATATAGAGCCTCTCCCGACCATGGGCATGTTGGGTCACACAGAGTCATTTCCCACTAGACCAATCGTCAAAGAGTCTTCAGGTCTCAGCCAACCGCAGGGTTCCATACATAGACTACTTCAGAGAACATCTCCTCAGGCCACTCACTGCATCTTGATATCCATAGAAGTCACCACAATGTATATTCTAGTGTAGTAACTATATCATCGACAGTCAAAAACCTCAAACTCCTCAAATGCTGGAGAACTCCTCCTCTATCGAGTAGAGTGGGTATGTCGGGTCACACAGAGCCGCTTCTGACTAACCATGAACTGTTGTGGTACTCATCCTTGATGGGTACTATGGACATACCGGGTCACACAGATCCACTTCACATCTTGGTTCTGCTGGGTCACACAGATCTGCTTCCCACCCTGGCCATAGTCAAGCAGTCTTCAGGTCTCAGCCAGTTGTAGGGTTCCGTACGTAGTGTGCTTGGGAGAACTTCTCCTCAAGCCATTAATCATCTCAAAACTGGTAAAAATTCTCAAAATGAAGTAACCTCATGATCCTCCATGTCATAAGTGTTCCAATGCAACAGACGGTGTGTCAATCGGACACTCGGTCTGTGCATTATTGGTATTTTAGTGCCGAGGGCCCGATTGGATTCGAGTGAAATCCAACCCGGACATACTCCAAGTTTCTCCAAAACTCTCATGGAATAGTTCAAAAGTACTGTATCAGTCCAAGTATCTGAATTCCGTAGACGGTTTGTCAAACAGACGTTCGGTTCTCAAGATAATGTCATTTTTGCGTTCATGGGTAGTACTGGGTCCGGGTCCGATCCGCCTCGGTCAGACTGGCCCAACCTGGTTTAGCATGGGCCGAAGCTGGTAGACCTGGGATGACCTAGCCCAACCCAGTTGGGTCATGGGTCACACTACTGAGTGGCGGTCTGGTCTGCTGGACTGACCCGATGGTGCCACCCGCCTGGTGACGCAGGCCGCCTGTGATACCCAGACGCAACGCGTCTGGGTAAGGTTGGCATGGCGTGAAGCCACGTCAGCGGGTCAACCCACTAGGTTTGACCCCAAAGTGGTTCCATGGGGCACCGTAGGTCCTCCGTGCCACGGCTTTTTCATCAGGCGCAACGCTGGCACGTGCCTCGTTCACCAGCCGCCGATCAATTCGGCGGCCCATTGCTCCCATCGCGTCAAACATAGGTCGTGGCCTTGCTACCGCATGGGCACTTCGCCAAGGGTGCACCCCCCCCCCCCCCCTCTACTCTGCCAGCTCCATCGCGGCCGCTCGGCGTGCCAGCTGACCTCTCCTCTGGTCACCATGACTGATGAGCCATGACCCTCCTTGTTCCTCAGCGGTGCGAGACGGTGAGCCGCGCCTCCTAAGCGGCCAGTCGGTGTCACCCGCTCCGACGACCATCGCATCATTGTGTTGTGGCCTCCTCTTGCAGTGTGCATTAACATGCTATCCACTATGTATCCGATCAGTGTCATCACACTATCGGTATTCCATGGAGTCACAAGTATGTAACAAATATAGAGGAGGGTTCGGGCCAGGTTCGTTAGGCCCTCACCCTCAGCATTAGCTCATAACACGAGGGGGGTTTAGGTTTTAATAATAATTGAATTAAAGAACCAGATAAACCACACAAGATTCCCCACAACGACCTCCCGAAAAGTTAAATGATTCATGGGTCAACCTGTTAGTCGGATGACGTACGTTCTTCGTGTTATTCAAGAAAGGGGAAGAGGAAAACAATTAAAATAATAAATGAATAAACCCCCAACCTCAAGTTTGTTGGAGGGCATCCACTTTTGAGGAATTGTCGATGTTTTCCGTCCCCACAAAAAGCCTCCAACGACGTCGCATGATCGTCGTTATTTAGTTCATGATTCGGGGTCGCTCGTCACCGCCTGTTGGAACCGGCTTCATCCTCCAAGTGTTGGGCATCGCGGCACTTTAACGGAGCTTCATTGCATGGTAAATACATGCCAATTACTCTCTCAAAGATCCATATAAATAGGGTAGGGGGAGGGTATGTAACGATCATGTAATTTATGAAGGTTCATTTAATAGGAACCTTCTTAAATTCCAAGGATGTTTTTACTTAGTATTTTAATGTTCAATCCATTTAATGGCTTGACTCGCCACTAATCCCACACAACTGCTTTTCCGTTGGTGGAAAGGAAATGAAATAGTGAGATTATTTTATTTCATTTCATTTTAAATGTCAAAAAAATAACTTCTTCTCTAGACCTACTATGGTCAAAGTAAATCTTCCCTTAAGCGAATCTCGGGTTTGCGGATTCAATAGTTCCCTGAAATTTTTAATCTGAGCACTTGTTTAAAAGTTAGAAATCATCGCTCGCACATTTACTGAACCTACTTGAAAAAAGTTCATAAAATTAATAACAGTCACCCTCGACCCACGCTAGTCAAGGATAGGCTCTTCATGAGTGAAACACACCCCAAAAACCCAACAGTACTCTTGGATTTTAAATCCGAGTTACCGTTTACAATTTAAGGATTTTACCATAAAATAATTGTCACTTAATTATTTTATTTATGGCCAAAAGTAACTTTCATTGGTGGCCCACACTGGCCAATGTTAGTATCTTCCTGAAGAAACCATACCCTCCGGAGTTCAATGGTGGTCTCATATTTTTTATCTGAGTTATCGTTTGTGAGTTATAAGAATTTGAAAAATAAAATAATTTATTTGATTATTTTGTTTATAGTTATGCCAATTTTTGGTTTTCTCATAGGAGGTCTATGCCGACTAAACTTAAGTCACACCTAGGCTAAACCTGTCATCCTGTGTGCAACGGTGCCCTCAGATTTCTGATCCGGGCAACCGTTTCAAATTTATTCCACTTTTTCAGGAAAACTACTTACACGCGCTATTTAAAGATTAACAAAACTTCGACGGATCATTCTAGGCACTCCGGGCCACAGAATCACACGCCATCAAATTTTGCAGTCTCAAAATAATTCTATATAATTAAAAAATTATATATAAATTTTGGGACATTACATTCTCCCCAACTTACGACTTTTCATCCCTGAAATTCAAGACACAGACTAAGGAAACAAATGGGGGTACTGAGCAAGAATCTGAGCCTCCTACTCCCATGTGCTCTTCTAGAGGTTCTCATGCTTCTAGAGAATGCACACTAGAGGTATCGACTGCCCACAAATTTCCCTCTCCTGTCAATCCTAAAACTCCACTGGGAACTTCATAAAAGTAACCCCATCATCAAAGTACAACTCTCCCTAGCTGATAACGTGCTATGGATCATGTATGTATCCTCTCATCTATGAAACATGGAAACAATTATGTACCCGGTGCATCTGTGGGGAAAGAGATAGACGATACACCACCTTGCCCACTCTATTTAGGATCTAGAAAGGTCAAATGAACCTCAGAGGTAACTTTTTTCCCCAGCGAAATCTCTGCAAACCTTGTCGAGGTGAGACCTGTAGGAAGACATTGTCTCCCTCCCCCTGTCGGCATAAGACTTCTACCGACTCTGAGCAGTTTTCACTTGATAACAAGTGAGTCATCATGATACAAACTTTTCCACTGCTTCCTTCATCTAGGGCCATTAGTACTGACGTCTGACGTCCTGGTACATCTTCTCCACTTAAAGATATACCATTAAAGAGGATGTATGGATTTCCTTAACACCTCCTTATGAAGAGTCACAGGTACCATGGTGCATCTTCTAAAAAGTATTGTGTGCTCCCCACATTTAGAAAATCCTTCAAGAGACCATCATGTGGATATCTGATCACATCGAGCCTTGAAATCAACGTCTCAAGTTGTGCCTCTTGAATTCTATGAAGAAATGGGGGAGTGGAAGTTATAGACTGAACGTAAGCTGTTCCATCATTATCCATAAAGGATATTTACAGCACGACTAGCTGCTCTGACGCCTCACTCAACAGCTATAAACCAGACCTCCTACTGAGTGCATCTGCTACCACATTCCTGTTTATAGGAGTATAGACTATCTCAAATTCATAGTCCTGGAGGAACTCTTTTCATTGTCGATGTCTTAGTTTTAGGACCTTCTGTGAGAATATACACTTGAGACTCTTGTGATCAGAGTAAACAGTAAATCGTTCACCCATCAAGTAGTGTTTCCACATCTTCAGTGAAAAGACCACTGATGATAACTCCAATTCATGGGTAGAATAGTTCTGCTAGTGCTTTCACAACTATTTTTAACCGTAGGCGATCACTGTCCACTCCTACATTAGGAAACAACCTAGTCTGGTCCTTGATGTGTTTCAATAGACTACAAACCCAACACCCTCTTTTGGTAGCCTCAAGATTGAGCCACTCATCAGTCTCTATCTCATCTCCTTAAATCTCTACTAGAATCTCTCCATCCAAACTAAGTGTTTTCCCTTCTCCTTCAATGCTATCAAGGGTGCTGTAACTCTGAAAAATTCTGGTCCAAAACTCTAGTAGTACCCATCCAAAGAAGAACTCCCTCTGCCTTCGGGGAGGTAAACCTGGAAAAATCTTTTGAAAGGATGTCCCCACACTCTACCACTTCAATTGGTAACTGAAATATCAAAACTCCCGCTGCAACGAGGGTAAAACTTACTGACTCAAGAGTGATTGGTTGTACCCTCCTTTTCATGAGTTTATCATGTGCTTCCTGGGTTCTTTTTTTTCACCGACCAAGGAAAATCCCATTCCAACATTTTAGGTAAACCACAAACTTTCTGCCTAATACAGTCAATGTGATTATGAAATGTGGATGTTCAGTCCATACCCAAACTAACATCGTAAAGCCTCGATGCTTCCACCAAGAGGTTCCAACCGAAACTCTCACCTCAAGGGTCAAATCACACTGTCAGTGTATGTGTGATTATTGAGTCTCCTCCGAAATGTATCTCCAGACATGAGGGTCATATAAACAGTTTAACTAGAAAATTTAGTTCTTGGACAATATTCATGGAAGGAAGAAATGATTTTCACCTCTGTCTATTAATACTGCAGCTAGTAGTAGACACAGACCATACCTAGAATCATTCCTATAGCCCTTGGGTCATACTCCTTGACTGCATGCAGCTACTCCCTTCTCCTTTCCTCTAGCTCCATTAGCCTAGTGGGTACCACATTGATGTGGTGGTTATAACAAGTCGAAATGTATACCACCTCATGCTTCTCTCCTAACTCCACTTCTACATATGCCACCCTGCCGATTCATCTGTCCCTAACACTTCCTATCCCAAAAAAATTTTACACGCCCACTTCTCTAATAATGGAATCAGTTGTCTGTATTACCACTATTATCATTCATTGGATTCATCTACTCAGACAAATAATATTCAACCACAAAGGTTCTCTCTATCACCCTAACATAAGTAGGAATTCTTAGAGGAAAAGTGTTTGCTCGGATGTCCCTAAACACACCCCGCTCGGAGGTTCATGCCCTACAACACTAATCATACTTTACTTATCGGGTACCTGGGATGGTCGGTATGACTCGATGAATACTCAGCTACTGACATGTCTTTATGCTGAAGCTATAGAAGCTCTAGGGAACTCTCATCCTTTAGCTGTTTATGGAAAAATACCCCCCCCCCTTCTTTGAGGAAGGTTATCAAGCTTTTCCACAGAAAATTCACCTCTTTGCAAGATTAGGGTAACGTAAACCCTCTCATCATTCTGTTGAGCCTCATATAAGGCTCTCTACTAGGACTTCCATCTAATCGAATGGTGCCCTGGCTAGATGGAAACTCAGCCACCTCCTTAAGCCATTCCTTAGCTGCTTGTGAGTCAGGCTTGCCTCGAAATTTGAGGGGTAAGTTATGTTGAGACACGTGTAACGAACTATGCCAACACGTGTCCTTTATCGGTACCTCTGGTTGTAACTTATGACCAACGATTAGTGATATAATTGACCCACTAACCAAAGTAACTATCTCGGGAAACGGTCCACATACTGAAGCCTCATCACTCTGCAGACCATATTCATGGTCAGTCAATGGAAATTACTAGAATATAAGAGCATCATCTGCTCTACTAGTGTCTCAACTAGGTAGAAAAACTCTGGCCACAGCCTCCAGCAAGTCATCAGCTGCCTATGGGTCCGTCTCACCTTGGAACCTGGGAGTCCTTTTCCACTAGAACTCGTGCAATGCGCTCAATTGTTGTGCACCCTCTGCTAGTGGGGAAAGTCGAAACGGTTATCCAACAGGCAGTGGTGTTGTTGGTACACCACCCGAAGGTGCCAATCCTGTCAGGCGGCTATGCACCGAGTCCTCATCACTCAGTGGGCTGTCATCGCATACTCTCTCGGGAATTCCAGATGGTTGTCTATGTAGTGTCATCCGGATAAAGAAAAAGTGTGCCACGGTCGTTAAGTTGTACCTAGTGAGCTGACTCCATGGATTCAAAAGAAAAAAAATTCAAAAACACACACAATCCATGTTTTCATGCATTGAGTTACAAATCAGTACTCAGGGTCCTCATGTATGGATATGTCAGCCACCGCACCAATACTGGACTCCCTAATCTGAAAACCACACCCATAATACTTAACCCTATTGCCACATAGAAAAGATTTGAGTGAAAGTTATTTGATACAACCAAACTCCTCTAATAGCACTTTGTCATGACCCGTCCCCTAGGGCCCATGTCGTGACTACCCCAAGCTCGAATTCCATAGGCCAAGGGCTAGTGACTACCACCGAAAGGCGTATTCCCAAAAATGGGAAGGCATTGTCTTTAAACCTATACAAACACATGGTTTGAGAACACAAAAAGAAGCAACTATAAATTAATGGTTGTAGTAATAGAGTTTTGAATGAAAAGGGGCTGGAATAAAAGCCCAAATGGAAAAGTACAAGTACAACTGAAAAGTAAAAAATAGCTGAAAGTTGAAAATCAGCTCCTGGATCGTCCACCGCGGATCCTAACTGAAGTGCATGTATAGCTCCCGATCAGTAGTCCCTCTGTCGCTTCACACCAAATGGCCCACCCCAGATCCTACCTAAAGGATAGGTACAAATCACCTCCTCAGCACTCCACGTCCGTCTGTCTCCTCTTCGTACCACTAGGTCCTGGTTCTCTCAAACCTCATCCCAACTGCTCGTCGTCAGCACAAGACATAACAAGGTGCGGGAGAATCCCATGCAGGGGTGAGTATAACGATACTCAGTAGGGACCCTGAGACTCCAATGGTCTACTCGAATTCCACAAAGAAAATCTATAGGGTAACACCATGAAGGTAAAGTACCACACAGGTAATGTACCACATAGCATAACCTCAATCACAATCACAATGTAAACATAGCTCACACCAGGATTTATTCTAGGGGTAGAAGGGTTATCACATCATCAAACTCCTCAGCTGTTGGAGAACTCCTCCTCTATCGAGTATAGTAGTCCTTTTGGGTCACACAGAGACACTTCCCACTAATCTTGAACTGATGTGGTACACATCCCTGATGGGTATCGTGGGCATGCTGGGTCACACAGAGTCGGTTCCCACCGTGGGCATGCTGTGTCACACAAAACTACTTCCCACCTTGGCCGAATAGAGGTACTCCTCCTGTCGAGCACCATGGGTCTACCAGGTTACACAGAGCCTCTCCCCACTGTGGGTCTACTAGGTTACACAGACCCGATTCCCACTGGGACAATCATCAAGTAGTCTTCAGGTCTCAGCCAACCGCAGGGTTCCATACGTAGTCTACTTGGGATAACTGCTCTTCAAGACACTCACTACATCATGATATCCATTGAAGTCACCACAATGTATATTCTAGGGTAGTAACCATAGCATCGTCGGTCACAAACCTTGAACTCCCCAGTTGTCGGAGAACTCATCCTCTATCGAGTACAGTGGGCCTACCGGGTCACACAGAGTCGCTTCTCACTATCCTTGAACTGTTGTGGTACTTATACCTAATGGGTACAATGGGCATGTCAGGTCACACAGAGCCTCTTCCCACCATGGGCATGCTGTATCACAGAGAGCCTCTTCCCACCTTGGCCATCGTCAAGCAGTCTTTAGGTCTCAGCCAGCTGCAGGGTTCCGTACGTAGCGTGTTTGTGAGAACCGCTCCTGAATCCGTCAGTCATATTATAACTGGTACAAAGTCTCACAATGAAGTTACCCAACGATCCACCATGTCATAAGGGTTCTAACACAACAAATGGTGCGTCAATCGGACGCTAAGTCTGTGCGTTATTTATATTTCAGTGCCGAGGGCCAGGATGGATTCAAGTGCGATCCAACCCAACCATACTCCAAGTTTCCCCAAAACTCTCATGGAGTATATCAAAAAGATCTTCTGAATCCAAGGATCCCAACGCCATATATGGTTCATCAAATGGATGTTTGGTTCTCAAGATGAGGTCCTTTTTTCATTCCTAGGCAATACTTGTTTCGGGTCCGGTTCGCCTAGCTGAACTAGGTCAACCTGGTTTGACCTGGTCCAACTCAAGTCATCCTGGCCCGCTGGACCTGACCCGACCCAGCAAGGCCACGGGTTGGCCTACTGAGTAGCGGGTTGGTCCACTGGACTGACCCGGCGGTGCCACCCACCTGGCGACGCGGGCCGCTAGGGATAAATGGACATGGCGCGTGTGGGTAGG
The DNA here is from genome assembly GCA_963277665.1 of Viscum album. NCBI lineage: Eukaryota > Viridiplantae > Streptophyta > Magnoliopsida > Santalales > Viscaceae > Viscum > Viscum album. The sequence continues at coordinate 1,968,103,305 of OY728133.1, forward strand.
TCTAGCGTGGCGTGAAGCCACATCAGCGGGTCAAATCACAAGGGTTGACCCCTACGTGGCACCATGGTGCACCGCAAATCCTCGATGTTGTGGCTGACAAGTCATGACTTTTCTGCCGAGCGTGCCACTGGCACGTACCCCATCCACCGGCACTTGTCGATCCAGCGGCCCATTTCTCCCGCTGCGGAAAATGTAACTCCCCGAACCCAAAAGCCCAGAGTCCGTGCATTATTAAGTATAATTAGAATGATCACAAAAGATCATGTCTCGAAAGACCGATTAGTTTAGTAGCCTTGGAAGTACTAGATACATTCATAATGTTTACATTACATCATAAAATGGAAAACCACAACAACTTTGTTTCCATAGACAACACTAAGATCCCATAGACTATCTCTGTAGGTCAGTCATAATATACTTATTCTTATCCTGGGAAAAATAAAATTTTAAAAGGGGAGAGCTCATATGCTCAGTAAGGATAACAATATAGTAGAAACTTTAATAAATAATCATAAACATTTAAGGAAATGTATAAAACTAAAACAAAAGCCTTTTCAACATAAAATTCATCATAATATGGAAAATATAAATCAAAATAATTTCATTGACTTACTCACATGGATATTCTACTAGTGGAATATCACATGCAATATCAATATCCACTTTCATAATGATGGAATTCATAATGCCAGACTTTCATAACCACATAGTCAAGGCCTTGTGCGAGGACTAAAAATAAGATTTTGTCAAGGCCTTGTGCCAAGACACTAGTTTGTCTCATTAAACCTACCGATGCATTGAGGAGATATAGAAGGCTCCACCCATAATTTACTAAGTCCAATGCATTACTCATATGAAAAGGTTTAAACATAACATAAACATTCATATTAAAACTAGTGTACGAAATGTCAATACTTTATCCAGAATCCATGAATGGTATAAAAATAACACATCCACAGTCAAACATATCATAGAACCTTTAATGAAATATGGAATATTTTTATCATAACAAATTAACTTCAAACAAGTTTAAAATCCATCAAGGGATGTTGATATAGATGAAATTTTTTTGTAAAAATCATTGAGTGAAATATCCATTTTCATAAAAACATTTAAAATTTACACAATTTATAAAGGAATTCATTTAAAGACATTTATGAATAAAATTGTCCCATACCACTTTGAAACTTTTGAAAGGAATTAACATTTTAAAAACATACATGTCCATATAAATAAATCCATAAAAACCATTTTAAAAAAATGGACATTAATGATAATGATTTCGAAGAATAAATATTTAAAACATTTAAAATGATGTTTTAGTAAAAAAATCCCTTAAAAATAATTCCTTTTAAAACTATTTTATGAAACATGGACATGGATAATAAATATTTTTCCAGTATATAATTATGTAAAAACAACCTCGGATAATAAAGAGATTGTGAAATTAACCCTTACCTTGTACTTTTCCTTGGTCGAGGGTAGGTTAACCTCTAGTATAATGGTGAAATAATTGTTATTAAATTATAAAAGAATCATATTCATTAATATGATATCATATATGATCTCTTAACATTTCTTTGTTAATAATATCTTAGTATTATCGTCATTTCGGGTGTTAATTGGTTTATTTTCCTTTATATGCTTTGTTGCATAAGTATTGTTTGTTATGTATAGGATGTATCTTATTCATATTCAGAATGATATTAAGTCTTTAAACATTATTTTTAATCATATAATAAAAATTATCCTTGAATGGATATGATGGGGAATGAATCGCATCACGTTCATGGAGACGGTAATCTGTTCGTACGCACGAGTGACAATATCATTATTTTGATATTAGAATAATATATAATTGGATGGTATATCATTTATACAGAATAATTATCATGTTATATTTATGATTTACATCAATTAAACATCAGTATTATACCCATCCATATAATAATGTATTGAATAACAATTACACCATGACGTGGAGACGGTAAGTCGTATGTACGCACCTATGGTGACATGTCATTCAAAGGATGGATAGAATAATTAATATGGTTGTACCATATTTATAATAGCATCACAGTATATAAAAGATACTAGATTTATTATTTTATAATGAAAAAAAAATAGAAAGGAAGTGGAAGAAGAAAGGAACTTGAAAGTGGTGATGAAATATTTACCTCTTCTTCAGGTTCTTCCTTTTGATTTGATCAAAAATGCTCTTTAAGATGGATTTCTGAATAAAGTAAGGCCTCTATGTTAAAGGTAGGATAGCTGATAGGGTATTTGGGTAGGGTTTGTTCAAGACAAATGGAATTGAAGGTGTTAATTAGAGAGAATGGGTAGTGACCTTTTATAAGAGGGGTGAGGGGAACCTTAGGAAAAGCTAGAAATATTATTTTATAATAAAATTATTTTCAGTTTATAATGGCTTAAAAATAAATTATTTAAAGGATAATGTGGGTATGGGTAGAAAACCACTCAACCAATAGGTTTTAGACAGGTTTGGGTCACTATATTAACTTTATCTTTTAGATTTAACTCTTAGTTATATAATTTGATATTTACCAGGTCTCTTTGTATTTTTATATTATATGGTTAATAAACTTACAATAATCTTAAAAGTGAACCCCAATTGGTTCAATAATGATACAAATATAATTATATAATTCCTTTTTCCAAACCATAGATTTTTAAGAATAGAATATCAATTAATTATGTAATATTTGTTCTAAAAACTCTTTTATGTAAATTTTGACACAATTTGGTATTTTGTTTTTTCTAAATTCATAACAGAATTATTACATTGAAAAAAATTCATCTAACCAACCCTAAAATGTCATATAAACCTATAAAATTAGTGTAATTCACAAAAAGTCTCAAATTACATTTATTTGTATATTTATAATAACAATTATTTTAATATTTTATTAATTATGTAATTACTGCATCATCATTGTGTCATAAATAAATTAAATTATTTAGTGTCTAAAAAATATAAATAAAATACCATTATTTAAGAAATATTTTTATCTTTCTAATGAATATTTATTGTCTAATTTATCTTATGTGTAACCCTATATTAAAAATGTTTTATTTATTAAACATTGAATTTAACACTTTTCACTCTTCTTTGAATTAAATAATAATAAATGTCCTAATCTAATCCAAGTGTACCTAAAGGATCATATTTTATTCCTAAGGTTGTTTTGGTCGAAATATACTTATACAATATAATTAGACATGTGTTAGGGTAATAATAATATCATTCTTACCCTTAATTACCCTATTTATTTTCAACCATGGTAAATAAAAGTAAAAAGTTACTATTCACCAAAAATTATTTTCATCTTATTGAACCAAATATTAATTACTAATATCATCCATTCTCTTGGATTTTTTAAATTCAACTCACATAAGTGGTAAAATTATGTTTTATGTAAATTTGCAAATACTCCTAGGAGGTGGCTAAAAGACGGTAAAAAGTTCAATAAAATTTTTATATATCTAAAATTATTATAAACTAAATCTATTGAATTACATTGAACTTATATAGGTATTATGTATCTATTTCTACAAAATATAAATTTAAATAAAATAAATAATTATTTAAATAAAAAGTTAGTTTTAAACAATAACTCAGTGTTTTTCACTATTCATCAAAATTTGAATGCTTTCAGAAAAATACAAAAAATTCACCCTAAGATAATTTTGATATTCCGAATTAAAAAATTAATTCTATTTCACCAATTTCCAAACATATAAGTTTCATTAATTAATTTAAAATTAATTCCCGTTGTCAAAACCAAAAAGCGTATTTTTACGAAATAATAACAATCAATAGATTGACACTTGTTTATGTCTAATTTCAAAGTGAAATTACTTAAAATGACTATAATTGGATTAAATGGAAAAAAATATAATCTAATTATAATTCTAAACCATTAATATTTATAATTCACCACTATAAATTATTTTGATTAAAAAAGTTGTTTTCAGCTAAAATATAGTATTTTTCACTATTCACCCTTATATGAAAGTTATCAGAAAAACTCCAAAAATTAATCGAAACTAAATTATTATGTATAGATTCTAAAGAAGAAGTTAATTTTGTCAAATTGAATATATAAAAGTTTCAAATATTGGATTTATAAAACTTTCTTCATTAAAAGGTGGTAAAATTTCATTTTTTTGAAACATACTTCTTTCATCTGAAAAAAATTAATTTGTTCTTACATTATTTCTACGAACCTCATAATATGGATTCTAAAATTATAAGGATTATATAAATTTCAAATTTTAGTTGATACTATTCATAACCGCTTTTGAACGGCTAGTTTGGTAAGCCATGGTGCACTTGAACTCAGTGTTGCGTGTAATACAAGTTATTGAGTTACATTGAAGAAATAACGTACTATGAAATATTGGGGTGTTGCAATTTTTCCTCCTTCAATAAATTTCATCCTCTCAATTTGAAATTGTTCTTAGAAAATAAAATGTTGAAAATAGAAAATACTCTTTTGGGAAAACCCACATCAGAAATTGTGTTAATAAAATTTAGTCTCAATAAGAGGAAAAGGGGAATGAAAAAGTCACCACCAAATTATGATCTCGATTAGAATAACATTGGTGGTAATTAGAAACACGTAATTGGAGGGAAAAAATAAATATTTATAGGGATTGATTGAGCTCATCAGTCACAAACAATTGTATAATTGAGGGCCTCAAAGCCATCAATCTGTGATGATTAAAATATCATTGGTTAAACAAAACATTAGGTATTAGGATAACACATTTTTAGTTTTAAGATCCCTTACCTACATTTTAAGAATTAACTTCTTCATAGAATAAGAGAATACAAAAATATATTCTTGACAAGTAGAGTTCCATCATTTAACTAATTTCTACCACAAACTCATCTTTCACTATGGAAGATAATAGAACTTAAAAAAATATTTTATTTATCCTATTCCTATAGGGTTCCAAAAAAATGAATTTATAATTCATCAACATGACCTTTCAAAAAAACAACATTATTCAGTCTTGGATATCACGTGGGCCAGTGGTAGGTGGTACACCCTTTTCGCCCTTCGGTTACGGGTTCAAGTCTCACGGCCTTGCCGGACGCGACGGGCTGCCACCTGACCTCTAGGTCGTCCTTTTTATGGAAATAAAAAAATAATCTCAAACTATAATTATCTAAAATACTTCTTTCCAAACTCACAGTCCAAAATTTATAAGGAAGGTAAATACAATGAAGATCATTTTTTCCGCGTAATAACATGTGAACACCTTCATCATGTATTCTTTTAAAACACTACAACATCCTGAATTAAAATAAAACCTTATTGATTACATTAATGATCCTTTATTCCTTATATAATACTGGATATACTACTTCAATCCAAAAAATTTTGTAAACTCCAAGAATGATAGAACATACAAATCATTAATCAGTTTCAAGGTAGTCAATAATATCCAATATAATTTATTCAAACCAATCATGTATTATTCCAAAAATCACTACATCAGAACCATATTATGGTTTATCTTTATCTCCACCATATATTTTCCAAAAATTTAACCTGCTATTGAGTCAATTTTCTTGGTTCCACACAATCTCCAGTCCTTAATGAAATAGTACTACAGTACAATCCTTATATACTCTATAATTCTTATAACATGTACATCACTAATACAATACTCAAATGACACAATACTTTAATAAAAACATAATAAATATAATCATTTCTCTTCATCTTCGGTAATATCATAACTTTATTATTATCCCATGGCTGCATTTGGGGTATACTCTGATGATTTGGACATTGATTCGTGTAGTGTCCCAACTCCTTTAAGATGAAGCACTGTAAATTTGAAACTTTTTTCTTACCATTGCAATCACGTATTTGGTGTCCTTTTTCTCCACACTTAAAAAAACTCTCATTACCTTCAAGAATTTACCAAGGTGATTCTTTCCATAGTTATCACATATGGGAAAAATCATTCTTTTCCGTAGTAACATTATCCATATTTCTCTCTTCTATCCTTTTCTTATCTTTCTTCCCTTCAAAGCCATATGAATCAGAGAATTCTTTACTTATCTTATTAGAACATGATATTATTTCTTCATATGTTGATAATACATGGGAGATTATTTCCCTTATAAATATTGGCTTAATACCGTAAAAGATGTGATCCTTCTTACTCTTTGGATCATACGTATTGTTGGAGTTCACATTCCTTCTACTGGGTGCCATATCTATACAATAGCATACACCAGGTCAGTTTATGTATTGCAATGAATAATTCCAAATTTGTAAAATACCTAACATAAATTGAACAGTTTATGGATATAATCCATAATTATAAAAATATTTTCTTTGAGGAGGTATATACTGGTAAATCCTTAATAATGATTTGTAAAGAAAATGAGAATTACCCTAAGCATATCCCCCAGCTGTGTCGTAACCAAGAGTGCAGCAAGGCCTGTTGTCTTGCACCAGTTCCCATTCGAGTCTAGCTCAAAGTGGTGTTATCGGGTTTTACCTCTAGGTACATCTATGCTAGAGCTGCCTCTACCTTCTTGTATCCAGATAGGGATGTATTTTCTTGGAAATCACAAAATCTATACAGTACCAAAATTCTAGGAAGTTATTCTATAATAATACTCAATGTCTATCTTAGGGCTATGTTCTCTCATCAGAGATTATCTAAATCTAGTTTCCAAGGTTTGTACTAAACCTCCTCTGATACCTACTATAACGCCCCAACCCCAGAACCCCAGAGTCGGTGCATTATTACATATCATTATCATGATCACAAAAGATAAATTCTCGAAATACCGATTAGTTTTGTAGCCTTGGAAGTACTAGATACATTCATAAGGTTTACATTACATCATAAAATGGAAAAGTACAGCAACATTGTTTCTATAGACAACACTGAGATCCCATAGTCTATCCCTACAGGTCAGTCATAATATACCTCTTTACTTCTGGGGAAAAATAAAACATAGAAAGGGGTGAGATCAGATGCTCAGTAAGGATAACAATATAGAAAAAACTTTCATAAATAAGTATAAACATTCAAGGAAGTGTATAAAACTAAAACAAAAGACTTTTCAACATAAAATTCATCATAATATGGAAAATATAAATCAAAATAATGTCATTTACTTACTCACATGGATATTATACTAGTTGAATAATCGCATGCACTATCAACAACCACATTTATAATGATGGAATTCATAATGCCAGACTTTCATAACCACATAGTCAAGGCCTTATGCCAAGACTATAAATAAGATTTTATAAAGGCCTTGTGTCAAGACACTAGTTTGTCTCATGAGACCTATCGATGCATCAAGGAGCTATAGTGGCCTCCACCGTCACTCTCTAAGTCCAATGAATACCTCATATGAAAAGGATTAGACATAGTATAAACATTCGTATTAAAACAAGCATATAAAATGTTAATACTTTATCCATAAACCATGAATGGTATAAAACTAACACATCTATAATCAAACATATCACATAACCTTCAATACAATATTGAATATTTGTATCATAATTAATCAAATTCAAACAAGTTTAAAATACATCAAGGGATATTGATATAGATGAAAATTATTTGTAAAAATATTTGAGTGAAATATCACTTTTTCATAAAAACATTTAAAAGTCACACAATTTATAAAGGAAGACATTTAAATTCATTTTTGAGTCAAATTTTCCCATACCACTTTGAGACTTTTTAAAGGAATGAAAATTTTAAAAACATTCATGTCCATATAAATAAATCCTTAAAACCCATTTTAAAAACATGGACATTAATGATAATGAATTAGAAGAATAAATATTTAAAACATTTAAAATGATTTTTAGTAAAAAAAATGCCCTTAAAAATAATCCCTTTGAGAACTGTTTTATGAAACATGGACATGGATAACAAATATTCCCCAGTAGATACTTACATATTAACAACCTCGGATAATAAAGAGATTGTAAAATTAACCCTTACCTTGTACATTTCCTTGGTCTAGGGTAGGTTAACCTCTATTATAATGGTGAAATAATTGTTATCAAATTATACAATAATCATATACATTAATATGATATCATATATGATCTTTTAACATTGCTTTGTTAATAATATCTTAGTATCATCGTCATTTCGGGTGTTAACTGATTCGTTTTCTGTTATATGCTTTGTTATGTAAGTAATTTTTCTTATGTATAGGATGTATCTTGTTTATATTTAGAATTATATTAACTATTTAATAATTATTTTTTATCATCTAATGAAAATTAGTCTTGAATGGATATGATGGGGAATGAATCCCATCGCGTTCGTGGAGGCATTAATCCTAACATACACATGAGCGACAATATCATTCTTTTGATATTAGAATAATATATAATTGGATGATATATCATATATAAAGAATCATTATAATGTTATATTTATTATTTAAATCAATTACACATCATTATTATACCTATGAAAATAATAATGTATTGAATAATAATTACACCATGACGTGGAGACGGTAAGCCGTACGTACGCACGTATGGTGACAAGTCATTCAAAGGATGGATAGAATAATGAATATGGTTGTACCATATTTATAATAACATCAAATTATATATAATATTCTGAAGTTATTATTTTATAATGGAAACAACAAAGAAAGAGGAAATGGAAGAAGAAAGGAACTTGAAGAGTTGATGAAATATTTACCTCTTCTCCGGGTTCTTCCTTTTGATTTCATCAAAAGGGCTCCTTAGGTTGGATTTCTGACTAAATTAAGTCCTATATGATGAAGTTAGAATATATTATAGGTTATTTGGGTCGGTGTTGGCAGAGGAAAATGGATTTGAAGGTGTGAATTAGAGATAAGGGGGAGTACCCTTTTATTTGAGGGGTAAGGGGCACCTTAGGAAAAGCTAGAATTGTTATTTTATAATAAAATAATTTTCGTCTTCTAATGGCTCCAAAATAAATTATTTAAATTAAAAGGTGTGGATGGGTCAAAAACCACTCAATCAATAGGTTTTATAAAGTTTTGGGTAAATATATTAACTTTATCTTTTAGATTTAACTCTTAGTTAAATACTTTGATATTTACCATGTCTCTTTGTATTTTTATAGTATATGGTTAATAAACTTACTATAAACATCCAAGAGAACCCCAAGTTGTTAATTAATGATACACCTATCATTATATAAGTATTTTTACAGAACTTTAGATTTTTAGGAATATAATTTCAATTAATAATATAATATTTTTTTAAAAAACTATTTTATGTCAATTTTGATACTATTTGGTATTTTGTTTTTTCTAAATTCTAAACAGCATTAATACTTCAAAAAAAATACATCTAACCAACCCTAACATGTCATATTAACTTATAAAATTAGTTTAATTCATAAAAATCTCAAATTACATTTATTGTGATATTTATAATATCAATTATTTTAATATTTCATTAATTGGGTAATTACTACATCATTATTGTGTCATAAATAAATTAAATTATTTAATGTCTAAAAAATATAAATAAAATATCATTATTTATGAAATTTTTTTTTTCTTTCTAATTAATATTTATAGTCGAATTTATCTTATCTGTAACCTTATATTAAAAATGGTTTAGTTATTAAACGTTGAATTTAACACTTTTAACTCTTCTTTGAATTAAATAATAATAAATGTCATAATCTAAACCAAGTGGATATAAAGGTTCATATTTTATTCCTATGGTTTTTTTGGTCGAATTTTACTTATCCAATAGAATTAGGACACGTGTTAGGGTAATAATAATATCATTTTTACCCTTAATTACCTTCTTTACTTTTAACCGTAGTAAATAAAAGTAAAAAGTTACTATTAACCAAAAAATATTTTCATCTTATCGAACCACATTTTACTTTATAATATCAATCGTGTCACTTTGGTTTTTGAAATTCAACTCACAGAAGCGGTAAAATTATGTTCTGTGTAAATTTTCAAATGCTCTTAAGAGGTGGGTAAACGACGGTAAAAATTTCAGTAAATTATATATATATATATAATTATTATAAACTGACTCCAATGAATTAAATTGAACTTATATAGGTATTATATATCTATTTTGACCTAAAATAAATTTAAATAAAATAAATAATTATTTAAATAAAAAGTGGGTTTTAAATAATAACTCAGTGTTTTTTACTATTCATCAAAAATTGAAAGTTCGTTGATATTCCGAATTCAAAAATGAATTCCATTTTACCAATTTCAAAACATAGAAGTTGCATTAATTAATTTAAAATTATTTCATTTTGTCAAAACCAAAAAGCACATTTTTATGTAATAATAACTTTCAAAAGATTGACACTTGTTTATGTCTAATTTCAAAGTGAAATTACTTACAATGACCATAATTGGATTAAATGGTAAAAATATAATCTAATTATACTTCTAAACCATTAAAATTTATAATTAAACTCTATAAATGGTTTTGATTAAAAAATTTGTTTTCGGTTAAAATATAGTATTTTTACTATTCAGCAAAATATGAAAGTTATTAGAAAAACACCAAAAATTTATTGAAACTAAATTATTATGTCCCGATTCTAAAGAAGAGGTTTATTTGGTAAAATTGAATATATAAATGTTTCAAATATTGGATTTTAAAAAGAGTCTCTATTAAAAGGCGGAAAAATTTTATTTTTTGAAAAATACTTCTTTCATCTAAAAAAATGAATTTATTCTTACATTATGTCTAAGAAACTCATAATATGGATTCTAAAATTATAAGGATTATATAAAGATCAAAACTCAGTTAATACTATTCATAACCAGTTTTGAACGGCTGGTTTGGTAATTCGTGGTGCACTTGAACTCATTGTTGCATGTAATGCAAGTTATTGAATTAGATTGAAGAAATGACGTACTATGAAATCGTGGGGTGTTACATTCTTCCCTACTTCAATAAATTTCATCCATTCAATTTTAAATTGTTTTTCGAAAATAAAAGGTTGAAAATAGAAAATACCTTTGTGGGAAACCCCACATCAGAAATTGGGTTAATAAAATTTAGTCTTAATAAGAGGAAAAGGTGAATGAAAAAGTCACCACCAAATTATGATCTCGATTAGGAGAACATTTGTCAAAATTAAAGACAAATAATTGGAGGAAAACGTAAATATTTATAGGGAGTGATTGAGGTCATCATTCACAAAAAATTGTAGAATTTAGGGCCTCAAAGCCATCAATCTATGATTATTTAAAATATAATCGGTTCAACAAAACATAAGGTATTAGGATAACAGATTTTTAGTATTAAGATCCCTTACCTAAAGTTTATGAATTAATTTATTTATAGAATAAGAGAAGAAAAATATATATATACTTGACATGTAGGGTACCATTCTTTAACTAATTTCTACCACAAACTCATCTTTCACTAAAAAGATAATAGAACTTAAAAAATATTTTACTTATCCTATTCGTATAGGGTTCCAAAAAAATAAATTTATAATTCATCTACCAGAACTTTTATAAATAAATACATTATTCAATCCTGGACATCACATTGGCCAGTGGTAGCTGATACACTCTTTTTTCACTTTAGTTACGGGTTCAAGTCTCACAGCCTTGCCGGGCGCGACGGGTTGCCGGCCAACCTCCGGGTTATCCTTTTTATGGAAATCAAAAAATAATCACAAAATAGAAATATCCAAAATACTTCTATCCAAACTCATAGTGAAAAATTAATAAGGAAGGTAAACACAATAAAGATCCTTTTTTCCACGTAATAACATTTGAACACCTTCATCATTTATTCTTTTAAAACACTGCAACATCCTGAATTACCATAAAACCTTATTGATTACATTCATGCTCCCTTATTCCTTATAGAATACTGGATATACTCCTTCTATCCAAAAATGTTTTAAACTCCAAAAATGATGGAATATACAAATAATTAATGAGTTTCAATGTAGTATAGAATATCCAATATAATTTATCCAAATCAATCATGTATTATTCCAAAAATCACTACCTTAATATCAGAACCATATTATGGTTTATCATTCTCTCAACCAAATATTTTCCAAAAATTTAACCTGTTATTGAGTAACTTTTATTGGCTCCACACAATCTCAAGTCCTTAAAAAAATAGTACTATATTACAATCCTTATATACTCTATAATTATTATAACATGTACATAATTAATACAATACTCAAATGACACAATACTTTAATAACAACGTAAGAAATCTAATCATTCCTCTTCATCTTCAGTAATTTCATAACTTTATTATTATCCAGTAGCAGCATTTGGGGTATACTTTAATTATTTGGAAATTGATTCACATATTTTACCAACTCATTGCAGATAAAGTACTGTACATTTGAAGCTTTTTTCTTACCCTTGCAATCGCGTACTTGGTGTCCTTTTTCTCCACACTTATAACAAACTCTCATTCCCTTCAAGAATTTACCAAGATGATTCTTTCCACAGTTATAACATATGGTAAAATCTTTCTTTTCCCCCTCCACTTTATCCATATTTCTCTTTTCTATCCTTTTCTTCTCTTCATTCCCTTCAAATCCATAGGACTTAGAGAATTCTTTACTTATCTTATTAACACATGATACTATTTCTTCATATGTTGAGAATACATGGGAGATTATTTCCCTTCTAAATGTTGGCTTCATACCATCAAAGATATGATCCTTCTTACTCTTTGGATCATATGTTTTGCTGGAGTTCACATTCCCTCTAATGGACGCCATTTCTATACAATGGCATACACTATGTCAGTTTATGAATTGAAATGAATAATTACAAACTTATAAACTACCTAACATAAATTGAACAGTTTATGGATATAATCTATAATCATAAAAATATTTTCTTTGAGGATCTATATACTCATAAATCCTTCATAATAATTTGTAAAGAAAATGAGAGTTATCCTAAGCATATCCCCCGGGAGTGTCGTAACCAAGAGTGCAGCAAGGCCTGTTGTCGTGAACCAGTTCTTGTTCGAGTCTAGCTCAAAATAGTGTTTTCAGTTTTTACCCCTAGGTACATTTGTGCCAGAGATGCCTCTACCTACTCGTATCCAGATAGGGATGTATTTTCTTGGAAATCTCACAAAATCTCTATAGTACCAAAATTCTAAAAAGTTCTTCTATACTAATCCTCAAAGTCTATCTTAGGGATATGTGCTCTAATCAGAGTTTTTCTAAATCCAGTTTCTAAAGTTTGTACTAAACATCCTCGGATACCAACTGTAACGCCCTGACCCTAGAAGCACAGAGTTGGTGCATTATTACGTATCATTGGCATGATCACTAAAGATCATGTCTCGGTAGACCGATTATTTTAGTAGCCTTCTAAGTACTAAATACATTCATACAGTTTACCTTACATAATAAATTGGAAAACTACAACAACATTGTTTCTATAGAAAACACTGAGATCCCATAGACTATCCCTACAGGTCAGTCATAATATAATTCTTTGCATCCTGGGAAAATAAAACATAGAAATGGGGGAGCTCAGATGCTTAGTAAGGACAACAATATAGTAGAAACATTCATAAATAAGTATAAACATTTAAGGAAATGTATAAAACTAAAACAAAATCCTTTTCAACATAAACTTCATCATAATAAGTCAAATATAAATAAAAATAATGTCATTTACTTACTCACATGGATATTCTACTAGTTGAATAATCACATGCAATATCATTAGCCACTTTCATAATGATGGAATGCCTAATTCCAGACATTAATAACCACATAGTCATGGCCTTGTTCCAAGACTACAAATAATAATTTTTCAAGGCCTTGTACCAAGACACTAGTTTTTCTCATGAGACCTACCGATGCATCGAGGAGCTATAGTGAGCTCCACTCATCACTTACTAAGTCCAATGCATTCCTTATATGAAAAGTTTTAAACATAACATAAACATTCGTATTAAAACTAGAATATGAAATGTCAATACTTTATTCATAAAACATGAACGGTATAAAAATAACACATCCAAAGTCAAACATATCAAATAACGTTCAATACAATATGTAAGGTTTTTATCGTAATAAATCAACTTCAAACAAGTTTAAAATCCATCAAGAGATGTTCATATAGATGAAAATGATTTGTAAAAATCATTGAGTGAAATATCCATATTTCATAAAAACATTTAAAAGTCACACAATTTAGAAAGGAATATATTTAAAGACATTTCTAAATCAAGGTGTCACATACCACTTTGAAACTTTTGAAAGGAATTAACATTTTAAAAACATTCATTTTCATATAAATAAATCCTTAAAATTCATTTTGAAAACATGGACATTAATGAGAATGATTTATAAGAATAAATATTTAAAACATTTAAAATGATGTTTTAGTAAAAAAATACCCTTAAAAATCCCTTTGAAAACTATTTTATGAAACATGGACAAGGATAGTAAATATGTCACAGTAGATACTTACGTAAAAACAACCTCGGATAATAAAGAGATAGTGAAATTAACCCTTATCTTGTACTTTTCCTTGGTCAAGGGTAGGTTAACCTCCTTTATAATGGAGAAATAATTGTTATTAAATTATACAAGAATCAAAAACATTAACATGATATCATATATGATCTTTTAACATTGCATTGTTTTTAATATCTTAGTATTATCATCGTTTCGGGTGTTACCTAATTCGTTTTCCTTTATATGATTTGTTACGTAAGTAATGTTTATTATGGATAAGATGTATATTATTCATATTCAGAATGATATTAAGTATTTAAAAATTATTTTAAATCATCTATGGAAAATTAGTCTTGAATGGATACGATGGGGAATGATTCTCATCGTGTGCGTGGAGACGGTAATCCATACGTACGCACGAGCAACAATATCATTATTTTGATATTATAATAATATATAATTGGATTTTATATCATATATATTGAATCATTATCATGTTATATTTATTATTTAAATCAATTACACATCATTATTATACATATACAAATAATAATGTATTGAATAACAATTACACAACGACGTGGAGACGGTAAGTCGTACGTATGCACGTATGGTGACATGTCATTCAAAGGATGGATAGAATAATGAATATGGTTGTACCATATTTATAATAACATCACAGTATATAGAAGATACTAGAGTTATTATTTTATAATGTAAACAACAAAGAAAGACGAAGTTGAAGAAGAAAGGAACTTGAAAGTGGTGATTAAATATTTACCTCTTCTTCGGGTTCTTCCTATTGATTTGATCAAAAGGGATCCTTAGGTTGGTTTTTTGACAAAAATAAGGCCTCTAGGATGAAGGGAGGATATTGTAGAGGGTATTTGGGTAGGTTTTGGATGATCCAAATGTCCTTCAAGGTGTGAATTAGAGAGAAGGTGGAGTTCCCTTTTATAAGAGAGGTGCGGGGCACCTTAGGAAAAGCTGGAAATATTATTTTATAATAAAAACAATTTCGGTTTCTAATGGCTCAAAAATGAAATATTTAAAGTATAATGTGGGTATGGGTCAAAAACCACTAAACCAATAGGTTTTAGAGAGGTTTGGGTCACTATATTAACTTTACCTTGTAGATTTAACTCTTAGTTAAATTGTTTGACATTTACAAAGTCTCTTTGTATTTTTATATTATATGGTTAATAAACATAATATTAACTTCCAAGAGAACCCCAAGTGGTTCATTAATGATACAACTATCATTATATTATTCTTTTGGTAGAAACTTATATTTTTATGAATAGAATATCAATTAATAATATAATATTTGTTTTAAACACTATTTTATGTCAATTTTGACACTATTTGGTATTTTATATTTTATAAATTCATAACTGCATTATTACTTCAAAAAAATCATCTAACCAACCCTAACATTTAATATTAACTTATAAAATTAGTGGAATTTATAAAAAGTCTCAAATTACATTTATTTGGATATTTATAATATCAATTATTTTAATATTTCATTCATTAGGTAATTACTGCATCATCATTGTGTCATAAATAAATTAAATTATTTAATGTCTAAAAAATATAAATAAAATACCATTATGTAAGAAATATTTTTTGATTTCTAATGAATATTTATAGTCTAATTTATCTTATGTTTGACCCTATATTAAAAAAATTTTATTTATTAAACTTTGAATTTAACACTTTTAACTCTCTTTTGAATTAAATAATAATAAATTTCCTAATCTAAACCAGGTGGACCTAAAGGATCATATTTTATTCCTAAGGTTTTTTTTTGGTCAAATTATATTTATCCAATATAATTATAACATGTTTGTGGGTAATAATAATATCATATTTACCCTTAATTACACTATTTACTTTTAACCGTGGTAAATAAAAGTAAACAGTTACTATTCACCTAAAATTATTTTCATCTTATTGAACCAAATTTTACTTACTGATATCAACCATGTCTTTTGGATTTTTGAAATTAAACTCACAAAAGTGGTAAAATTAAGTTTTATGTAAATTTTCAAATACTCCAATGACGTGGATAAAAGAGAGTAAAAAAGTTCAATAAAATTTTTATATATCTAAAATTATTATAAACTGACTCCAATGAATTACATTGTACTTATAGAGTTATTATGTATATATTTTGACCTAAAATAAATTTAAATAAAATAAATAATTATTTAAATAAAAATTAAGTTTTAAACAATAACTCAGTGTTTTCGTTGTTCATCAAAAATTGAAAGTTTTCAAAAAAATACCAAAAATTCACCCTAAGCTAATTTTGACATTCAGAATTCAAAAATGAATTCTATTTTAGCAATTTTAAAACATAGAAGTTTTATTAATTAATTTAAAATTAATTCCCATTTTCAAAACCAAAAAACATATTTTTAATAAATATTAACTATCAAAAGATTGACACTGGTTTATGTCCAATTTCAAAGTGAAATTACTTACAATGATCATCATTGGATTAAATGGTAAAAATATGATCTAATTATACTTACAAACCATTAAAATTTATAATACGACACTACAAATTATTTTGATTAAAAAAGTTGTTTTCAGTTAAAATATTGTATTTTTCACTATTCACCCAAATATAAAAGTTATCAGAAAAACACCAAAATATTATTGAAACTAAATTCATAAGTCTTGATTCTAAAGAAAACGTTTATTTTTTCAAATTGAATATATAAAAGTTTCAAATATTGTATTTAAAAAATATTCGCCATTAAAAGGTCGTAAAATTGCATTTTTTGAAAAATACTTCTCTCATCTAAAAAAATGAATTTGTTCTTTCAATATGTCTAAAAAATCATAATATAGATTCTAAAATTATAAGAATTATATAAAGTTCAAAATTCAGTTAATACTATTCATAACCGCTTTTGAACGACTAGTTTGGTAAGTCGTGGTGCGCCTGAACTCAGTGTTTCGTGTAGTGAAAATTATTGAATTATTTTGAAGAAATCACGTATTATGAAATCATGGGGTGTTACATCCAACACAGGACACGACCTTACTGCTGTGTGGGTGCACCCCACCTTCGCTCCGCCGGCTCCTTCGCAGCCAGTCAGCGTGCCGGCCGGCCTCTCCTCCGGTCATCGCGGCTGACAAGCCATGACCCTCATTGTTCATCAGCGGTGCGCAACAGTGCATCGTGCCTCCTCCGAAGCCAGCTGGTGTTGGCCGCTCCGAAGACTGCCACAACTTTGTGTCACGACCTCCTCTTGCGGCATGCGGTGACGGGCTATCCACCATGTAGTCGATCGGTGTAGTCGCGCTGTCGGTATTCCATGGAGTCACAAGGATTTATAAAATATAGATGAGGGTTCGGGCTGGGTTCATTAGGCATGCGCCCTCTACATTAGCTCGTAACATGAGGTGGGATAAGGGTTTAATAATAATTGAATTAAACAACTAGATAAACCTCATAGAATTCCCCGCAACGACCTCCCGTAAAGACGAATGATTCGCGGGTCAACCTGTTAGTCGTTTGACCCACATTCTTTGTGTTATTCAATAATAGGGAAGATAAAAACAATTAAAATCATAAATGAATAAACCCCCTACCTAAAATTTAGTGGAGAGTGTCAACTTTTGAGGAAGTGTCGGTATTCGTCGTCCCCACAACTAGCCTCCAACGACACGGCTCGATCATCATTCATCAGTTGGGGGTTCGAGGTCGCTCATCACCACCCGCTGGTACTGGCTTCATCCGTGTTGGTCATCGCAGCACTTTACAAGAGCTTCATCACTTGGTGAAGTTGTGTCAATCCCCCCCCCAAGCTCCATATAAATAGGAGAGAGGGAGGGTAAGTAACGATCGAGGAATTTATGAAGGTTCATTTAACAAGAACCTTCCTAAATTCCAATAACATTGTTACATAGTATTTGAAAGTTCAAGCCATTTAATGGCTTGAATTAATGCTAATCTCACACTTCATCTTTTCCATTTGTGGAAAAGAAATAAAATACTAAGATTATTTTATTTCATTTCCTTTTAAAAGTAATAAAAAATAACTTCTTCTCTGGACCTACTACGGTCAAATTAAAGTCTCCCTTAAGAGAATCTCGGCATTGTGGATTCAACGGTCCCTCATATTTTTAATCCGACCTCCAGTTAAAAAGTTAGAAAATGCCGCTCGCGTGTTTACTGAATGTACTTGAAAAAAATTCGTAAAATTAATAAATGTCTCCCCCGCCCCGCGTCAGTTGAGGTTAGGCTCTCCCTAAGTGAAACACACCCCAATTAACCCAACGACACTCTTGGATTTCCAATCCGATTTATCATTTAAAATTTATGGATTTTATAATAAAATAATTGTCACTTAATTATTTTATTTACGGCCAAAATCTAAATTTCAATGGTGGCCCGCGCCAGCCAATGTTAGTATCTGCATAAAGAAATATTACTGTCATGAGTTCGGCGGTGGTCTCAAATTTTTAATTCGAGTTACCATTTGTGATTTATAAGCATTTGAAAAATAAAATAATTTATTTAATTATTTTATTAATGGTTATGTCATTTTTTGGTTTTCTCACAGGAGGTTTGCACCGACTAAACATAAATCACACTTAAGGTAAACTCGCTATCTTGAGCACAATGGTGCCCACAGATTTCTAATCTGGGAAACCGTTTAACAGTTATTCCACATTTTCAGGAAAATTGCTTAAAAGCGCTAATTAAAGTTTAACAAAATTTTAACAGATCATTTCAGGCACTCCAGGCCTCAGAATCACGTGCCATCAGGTTTTTCGGTCACGAAAAAATTCCATATAATTAAAAAAAGTTATTCATAAATTTTGAAACGTTACACTAAACTGCAGCAATAAGGAGGTACGAGCTAGAATAACTTAAATTATAGTACACCAAAATGCCTAATCTAGAAGACCCTAAACTACAGAAATAATATTGTATTTAATTGAACACCCTAAGCTAATACACAATTATGGCTTAATTTTCAATACCTCGAAATAACCAACAGAAAGAATCATAATTCTCGCCGTAATAAAAACCCAATAAGGGAATCCTGGGAAAAATTTTAGAACTTGTTAAATAGGCATACAATTTGAATGATCCAAGAAATGTTGAGAATT
Organism: Viscum album; assembly: GCA_963277665.1. NCBI lineage: Eukaryota > Viridiplantae > Streptophyta > Magnoliopsida > Santalales > Viscaceae > Viscum > Viscum album. The sequence goes on from OY728133.1 coordinate 1,968,122,943, forward strand.
TATAAAATAAAAAAGGAAAAAAATTTGTTAGGTAAGAACCTATAAAAAGGTGTCCTGAGAAAAAGCTGAATCTATGCCTGGAAAGGCTTCCTCTATATGAAGCTTAGGAAAATGATAGGGTAAGACAAATAAAAAGATACAAATCTTCTGGGGGCATCATATGGCCTTGTAAAAAATTAATCTATGCTAACTAATTCCCTTAAATTAGGAAAATGTTGGTGCATTTCACCTCTGGGAAGGATACAATATCCAAATTGTCCTTGTAAATCAGATGATCTCAAGACTACTAGAGTAGGAGCACCAATGATAATTTTCATGTAAGTGGGAATTCGTGAAGATTTCTCAAAGAGAAACCTATTTGAAGTAAATAACCCGAATCCAGGAAATTTGATCTGCTTGGTATTACACATAACGGATAGTCATCATAGATGATCTGATAAACATCTCCACCGAGACATGGATCTTTACTTGGGATTTCACCACAAAATAGTTATATTTCCCCTCTAAAGCATGAGATAGATCTACATAAGGGAATTCATCATAGATATTTTTATCCATGAACCTATTTCTCCTATGAATGAGTTTGATATGCATAGTTATATGTTTTAGATCTAAGTGTGTCTTTATTCCCATCCTCATGGGATATGTAGCAACATCCAATTATCTTACTTCTGATCTAGCCACAAGTTTCATTCAACTCGATCCCTATTCCATTTTGGAAGGCATATACATTCTAATTTCAGGGAATCCATTCCCTAAGCCAAATCCACTTCCCATATTGAATCCAGCCAATCAGTTGTGTCCAGATTTATCATCTTCGTAGCACTTGAGGGTCCCTCTAACATATTCACGATAGATCCTCTTCGGAAGTTCAATATCTTGAATCATCGTATATTAAAATATTCTATAAAGTGAGATACATTTACCTTAAAATTAGATTCTTTCATTCCGACAAATCTCATTCTATGGGGGGGATTTTGTGGGCATCGATAATTGTTCATTTCACACATTGTCGCCAAAGATCCGATGACCATTCCAAAAGATAAAATAATACATGGAAAATGGCTCGTTTGATCATGCCTCTCAACGACCTCCATCGTCTGATCACACATTTAAGTGATCCTAGCCATCCACTTCAATCCATTTCCTAGAAAGTTCAAGTCTGGTGATCCCACACACCCTGAGACCGTCATCTTCAACCCCTTGTTCATCTACCATCTTCCTCCTGGTGCCATGGTTTGATGTCTTGAGGCACACGCGGAGCTCTACCATCATCACTGCCATCTCTCTGGTACATTGTTAAAATCTATGTGAGTATGAGATGACCAGAATGAGTCCTAGTGAGATCTGAACTATGAACTCTAGTGTCCTTCCATGAGAGTCTCTGGTAACACTCAAAGCCATCACATGATCATCCTATGATCATGCGACTGAGTCGAAGACATCAGACAGGTTGTCGCAAACATTTCAAGGACCACGAACCCCTTCCACCTTCGACATATTTTTCATCCGAAGTAACTTGGATTTTCTCTAGTTCACTCTACTTTATAGAAGAGAGTAGGGGTTGTCATAAGTAGTTTTACGACAGTGAACCCCTTCCGCCACCATGGTATTTTCTGTCCGATTTAATTTGGATTTTTTTTTCAGATCACGTGATGCCTTATAGTTAAACATAGTCATCACATGATCATATTAAATGATCATGCGACATCACAAATGAAGATAAAGTGAATATCCCCGCTAAATCCACGCTGGTGAAACAAAGCATCCTCTTCATGGAAAGCGGCACCACACTCGTGTTGGAGAGAATCCCGAATCCGGGCTGAAAATTACTTGCCAAAAATATCATGAGAAACCTGAAGCGATATAAGAAAAATGAAGAAATCAACACGCGGGATTTTTTAACGTGGAAAAACCCTCCCATGCAGAGGATTAAAAAACCACGGGGCAATTCCCAAAATATATGCTATGAATCAGATAATACCAGAATCTAAGTAATGCCCTAAATTGAATTACAAATAAGAGAGCGTAGAAAACCTGTGTGAAAACCACACCCCGATAAGCCTCTGTCTTCTCTCTGATAGACATCGGGCTAACGCCATGTATCAGAAGACCAATCTGTGAAAAAATGTCACCGTTCTGTCGATGAAACGTCACTACCTTGGAGATCTTCACCTAAACATGCGTCAACCTTGCACCAGCTTGCGACACCCGGATGATCTCACCATCATGATGTATCGGCGATCTCCAATCGGGACGCGCCACCTGATCACCGCTATTAAGAAGACTTTCGATACGTGGCCCTGATCGTCAATTACGTCGCTGCCTCTCCACACCTGTTGAACACTGAGACGCCGCACATGCTACCACCTACATGGTAGCCCCCTTCTTGCTCTCGGTGGACTACATCTTGAGCATCTCTCTCTATTCACCACCAGCAACTTCCCTTTTTATAGGCTTCACTGTTTCATTTTTAAAATACAGATAAGATATGAAATATAATATCTTAAATATTCAAATGACCGTGTATCTTCCATGTTAAGATTCAAAAACATAACTCATCTAAATAGAAATAAAAGATATATCTCCTCATGAGATACACATGCATCTTTATCTGTGTGATATGATAAAAGATATCTCAAATTCCAAAACATATCTTATCTTAAATCTGGAAACACCCATGTGTGGGATGAACCCCAACAATCTCCCCCTTCAGTCCGTCAATGGATATACCATCCAACAAACTCAGTTAGACCAAAAAACTTGTTGGTATTACACCAACCACCATCCTTTGAAGAAAAATAATGACTCCCTTTTGCAACTCTGGAAGAAACCTGACTGCTCCCCTTGTAAAAGAAACTCAAAGGTTGAAGTCTTCGTCATACCCGTGTCTGCACTGCCAATACCAAAATAAAAAAAATTTGGTTCTCACAAAACTGTGATCGCCACAAAATCTATATCACCTGAATGAATTACTTTCTCCCCCTACTCAAAATTACGATCACCTAGTGCATCGCCTCGATCTTCAAATTTTAATTCTTTCTTCACTAGTCGCACATTCTGAAGAAAATAATTATGTGTAAGATCTGGAACACCTCCTTTAACCTGCTTTCCAAAACTTATTTTTCCTCACCCATGCACCATCAATCCTCTTCGAAGCTTCCAAACAATTCTCACCATAAATTGCAAGCCCAAACCATCACCTCTGATACCACTTGTTGGGGAGAATCCCAAATCCGGGATAAAAATTGATTGGCAAAAATATCCTGAGAACCCTGAAGTGATATAAGTAGAATGAAGAAATCAACATGCATGATTTTTTTAAGTGGAAAAACCCTCCCATGCGGAGGATTAAAAAACCACGGGGAAATTCCCAAAATATCCACTATGAATCAGATAATACAAGAATCCAAGTAATTCCCAAACATGAATTACAAATAAGAGATCATAGAAAACCTGTGTGAAAAACACACCCCGGTATGCCTCTGTCTTCACTCTAATAAAAATCCCACTGATACCATGTATCGGAAGATCAATATGTGACAAAATGTCACCCATCTGTTGAGGAAACGTCACTACCTCAGAGATCTTCACCCGAACTTGTGTCAACCTCACAGCAGCTTGCAACACCCGAATGATCTCTCCATCATGATGTATCGTTGATCTCCAATCAGGACCCGCCACCAGATCACCGCTATCAAGAAGACGTTCGATACATGGCCCTGATCATCAATTGCATCTCTACTGCTCCGCACCTGTTGAACACTGAGACGCCGCACATTCTACCACTAAAGTGGTAGCCCACTTCTTGCTCTCGGTGGACTACATCTTGATAGCTCTCTCTGTTCGCCACCAGCAGCTTCCCTTTTTATAGGCTTCACTATTTCCTTTTTCAAATACAGATAAGATATGAAATATAATATCTTAAATCTTCAAATCACCATTTATCTTCCATGATAATATTCAAACACATATCTCATCTAAATAGATATAAAAGATATATCTCTTCATGAGATACACATGCATCCTTATCTATGTGATATGATAAAAGATATCTCAAATTCCAAAACATATCTTATCTTAAATTTGGAAACACCCATGTGCGGGATGAACCCCCAACAACTCAGCCTCCCGAGGCCTATATAAACACACTCCCATCTGGAAAAACACATGAAAGGAGACAGGTGATGGAGAGGCCAAAGAGTTATTTTAATGACCTCATAGCAGACATGTGATTATAGACAGGTGATGCTCATATCAGTTTCCAAGAACACACACTAGTGGACATACTCCTTGTAGCGTCATGGGACCTCAACCCTACAGTTCTCCTTTACTCAACCCTGCGATCCAGAATCGAAGTCTTGTGCCCCTCCCAAGCCATGATACCTCATTCTCTATGCTTCGTGAGTCTTCATCCTTTCATGAGACTACAGCAGTGGGCACCCTCTGTTCATATATACAGATCATTTCACAAGGTCCCTTTTAAATCATGCGAATCACATGAAGAATACTACTTCATGCGACTCCTCACGTGAAGCCTCTATAGCACGAGTCACTCCGGCGAACCCGTGACCATTCAGGGTGATACCCTTGGTCATTGATAGCCACTAAGGATATCCCCCAATATAGGTTCTCTACATATGTGATGCCTTTATGCATACCTGGATAGGCGATCATGCTAGTTCTTCAGTCATGCGGTGAGAAGAGCCTTCGTGACTCGCAGTGCTCGTGTACATCCTCCACCAATACCCCCATGCAATAAATGAGGACTAGCTCCCTACAGTCCATGCACCCTCTCCATTCAAGTTGCACCCTCACCCGTGAAGGAGGCATCTATAGACAGACCTATAAAAGGGTGGAAGTACCCTCTGCGAGACCCCTTTAGGGTCATGATATTATCATGGATTGGGAAGCTTCTTGGGGACCACTCATGTGGGAATTACCCATATTTTATATGGCCTTGATCCATGGAAAAAACCTATCACATAGGACTCATTTTTATAAAATATCTTACCCTGGAAATCATTCTTCATTTTCGATGTGTAATTCTGGTTCTCTCTTTCCTGTACACAACATTCTGCATTTTCGATGCGCGATTCTGTTTCAAGTACGTGACTTTGAAAGATTATAAAATATATACTATAAGACCAATATATATGAAACTTATAACATTAATTAAATATATAAAAATTAGTTTAAAACAAATAAAAATCATAAAAAATGATGATAAAAAATAATTTACAATCTTTCAAAACCACCTACTTGAAACTTAAAAAGTTTCAAGTACATGCCTTTAAACGCCTATAAAATATACACTACAAGACCAATATAAATGAAACATAATACTTGGATTAAACATATAAAAAATAGTTGAAAATAAAAATAATTTCAGAAAAATATTGATGGAAAATAGTTTAAAAGTTCTTAAAGACACGCACGGGAAACATAAAATTTTTTTAAGCTTGTGACTTTGAAATCCTATAAAATAAAAACTATAAGGCCAATATAAATGAAACGTAAAACATTGATTAAAAATATAGCAAGTACTTGAAAATTAAAAAAAATCGTAAAAAATGTTCATGAAAAAAAATTTATAAGCTTTCAAAACCACATACATGAATCTTAAAAATGATTCAAGTATGTGGCTTTGAAAGACTATAAAATATAAACTATAAGACAGATATAATTTAAAGTTAAAACATGAATTACCCATATAATAAATTATTATATTAAAATTATTAATATTGTTAATATTTAATTATATAACAATTAATTAGTTAATTAGTAATTATTAATAATTAATTATATAATAATTAACCAATTATTTAGTAATATAATGACTTTTAATAATTAAAATTTAATAATTATACTGAAAATTTATAATTTATAACTATATTACTAATTATCTAATTAACTATTATATAATTAATAATTATATTACCAATTAACTAATTAATTGTTATATAATATTTTTTAATAAATAATAATCAATAATTATAATGAATAACTATAATTTATAATTATATTACTAATTAGCTAATTTTAAAAAGGGCCTCGGCTCCATCTTTCTCAAAAAATTAACTAATTAACTATTATATATTTAATAATTATATTAATAATTAACTATTTAATTATTATATAATTAATGATTAATAATTACTAATTAACTAATTACAAATTAGATAATTAGTAATTTTATTATTAATTAACTAATTAATTTTTATATAATTAATAATTATATAAATAAGTAACTAATTAATTATTAAATTATTAATGATTATATTACTAATTAAATAATTAATTATAATATAATTAATTATTAATAATTATTAATTATAATAAAAAATTATGATGAATAATTATAATGAATAATTATAAAAGAATAATTATATAACTAATTAACTAATTAATTTTTATATAATAATTTTTAATAATTACTAATTAAGAATTATGATGAATAATTATATTACTAATTACCTAATTAACGATTATATAATTAATAATTATAATACCAATTAACTAATTAATTATTATATAATAATTTTTAATAAATATTAATTAATAATTAAAATGAATAATTATAATTTATAATTATATTACTAATTAACTAATTATAAAAAGGTCCTCGACTCTATCTTTCTCAAAATATTAACTAATTAACTATTATATATTTATTAATTATATTACTAATTAACTAATTGGTAATTATATAATTAATTATTATTTATTTCTAATTAAGTAATTAAAAATGATATAATTAATAATTATATTACTAATTAACTAATTAATTATTATATAATTAAAAATTATATTACTGAGAAACTATTAAATAATTAAATAATTAATAATTATATTACTAATTAACAAATTATATTATTAGTTAACTGATTATATTACTAATTAACTAAATATTTATTATATAATTAATTATTAATAATTACAAATTAACTTACTAATTATTATATAATTAATAGTTATATAACTAATAATTATATTAGTAATTGATAATTAATAATTAATTATTAATAATTATAATTAATAATTATAGTGAATAATTATAATGAATAGTTATAAAGAATAATTATATTACTAATTAACTAATTAATTTTTATATATTAATTTTTATTAATTACTAATTAATAATTATATTACTAGTTAACTAATTAACTATAATATAATTAATAATTGTATTACCAATTACCTTTGTAATTATTATATAATAGTTTTTAATAAATAATAATTTATAATTATAACAAACAATTATAATTTATAATTATATTACTAATTAACTAATTATAAAAAGGGCCATGACTCTATCTTCCTCAAAAAATTAAATAATTAAATATTATATAATTAATAATTATATTACTAATTAACTAATCAGTTACTATATAATTAATGATTAATAATTACTAAATAAAAAATTACAAATTATATAATTAATAATTATATTACTAATTAACTAATTAATTATTATATAATTAATAATTATATTACTAAGTAACTAATTAATTATTAAATAATTAATAATTATATTACTAATTAACTAATTAATTATAATATAATTAATTATAATATAATTAATTATTATATAATTAATTATTATATAATTAATTATTATATAATTAATTATTATAATTACTAATTAACTAACTAATTATTATACAATTAATAGTTATATAATTAATAATTATATTATTAATTAACAAATTATCAAATAAGTATTATAATTAGTAATTATAATGAATAATTAGAATTACTAATTATAATGAATAATTATAATTTATAATTATATTACTAATTAACTAATTAACTATTATATAATTAATAATTATATTAATAATTAACTAATTAATTATCATATAATAATTGTTAATAATTACTAATTATTAAGTCTACTGAATAAATATAATTTATAATTATATTAGTAAATAACTAAATAATTATTATATACTGAATAATTATATTACTAATTAATTGGATAATTGTTATATAATTAGTTATTAATAATTACTAATTAACTAATTAATTATTATATAATTAATTAATAATATTATTAATTTAATGATTAAATAATTTATTTTATTTTTATTACATGTTTTAACTTTAAATTATATCGGCCTTTTAGTTTATATTTTATAGTCTTTTAAAGCCACAAATTTGAATCATTTTTAAGTTTCAAGTAGGTGGTTTGAAAGCTTATGAATTATTTTTCATGAACATTTTTTAAGAAATTATTTTTATTTTAAACTATTTGTTATATTTTTAATGCATGTTTTAATTTTATTTATATCGTTCCTATATTTTATATTTTATAGGCTTTCAAATTCATGTGCTTGAAACATTTTTAAGTTTCATGTAGGTGTGTTTGAAAACTTATAAATTATTTTCCATCAAAATTTTTTACAAAATAATTTTCATTTTCTACTATTTTTCATATTTTTAATCCATGTATTAAATTTCATTTATATTGGTCATGTATTTTATATTTTATATGCTTTTGAAGTCATTACTTGGAACTTTTTAAGTTTCAAATAGGTGGTTTTGAAAGCTTATAAATTAATTTTTATCATCATTTTTTAGGAATTTTTTTGTATGTTTAATAATTATTTTAACCCAAAATGACGCAGTGCCATTGCCACCTTTTTCTCAAAGCCTAAAGGCGGAAACAACCCTTCCACATTTAGATCTTATTTTTAAAACAATTTTTAACCTAATCATTTTTTATAAAATATTTATTAAAATTACGTATTAAAAAAACTCCTACCTAGGTGTTCACAAGTGCAATGGATCACCACAAGAACCTACCTTTCATATGTGAATGAGCTTATGATAAAGACCTACCTCCAATATATACCCTCAGGAATGTGTTTTTGACTATGAAACATAAGGCATAACCTCTTTAGACATGCATGTCAATACTTGGACGGGCGCAATGATCCTGAACATATCCGCAAGAACTCACTGCATGAATTGTTCAAGGAAACGTGATCGTGAGACCATTTAATGGTCTCACAATGTCCTTGGAAAACCTTATACATTCCATGTTGATCGCAATACATCCCTCGAGTAAGATGGCCGACCTCGTGACAACCATGTGACATGTCTGGGACAGGTCATTTCAATCATATGAAGCACCTTGCAGCTACCCGCCTAGATAATGTGAAAAGATCCTAGAAAATGCACTTTGATCACATGGAGGAGTCATTGGCATTTCAGAATGATCTTGTGATTGTCCATATACATGTCCATATTGGCATGCGACAGTCCAAGGAAAATTCAGCTTGATCATGGGATAACATATAGTCACATCTATTTTGAACATACACAAGACCCGAGTCTTGTCTACATTGATCATACATAAGACCTGATTCATGTATACTCCAATCATGCATGAGACCCTAGACATGAAAACTTTAGCCACATGAGGCATCTTTGATATGATTCTTCACCCATTCGAAGGCATACAAGGCATGCCAATTGATTTGACAGACATCCTTCAATTTATTGGCTATGACAGATTAATTCCCCAATGTGTTGCATAGATAATCAATACATTCCAATTAATTGTCCATGACATGTCATAAAAATCATATAGGACATGCCAAATTTTTCATTAGGATTATTCCATGTGGATCTTGGCTAAGAACTGTTATTCGCATTCCCCTTTGACAAAGGAAGTGTCTTTAATGAGATAGGTTCATGTGCTCATGTGATCCTTCTAATGTCATTCTCTTGGAGATACCATCACGTTCATCACCACATTTCATTAATATTCTAGAGGATATATAATGAGTATGCCAATTTGGAATACTAAATGTGTAATCTCTGATCAATCAAGAAGCCTCATAGCGTAATCTCTGACCAACCTCTTAGAGTGTAAGCCCTAATTGATAACGTGATATGATTATGCCAATTGGTGATCCTTAGAGTATAATCCACGATGAATTGGGAAGATGCATAGTGTAAGCCTTAACCAACTTGGAAAACTTGGAGTGTAATCCCCGATCATTGGGAAACCTCAGAAGGTAATCCCAAAATAATTAGGAAACTTTAGTGCATAAGTCCCAACCAATTGGGCAGTCTCAGTGTGTAAGCCCCAACTACAGATATCATAAACCATGTCATTGGTCAATAGGGAATCCACCTTCATATAATCCCTTGGATTCCCTAAACCCTCAGGGATAGTAATAATGTCTCTATGTGTGATCATCCACCATAATCCATCAGCGGTTTTGGGATGAACTAAACTATGAGGACTCTGATTCCTACCATAACTAGGATACATCGGAATCCTTTCTATGGCCCAATCTCCAATGGTCATCCACTTTATTGTATGTCCCTTAAAAGTATAACTATTCGTATCTTATGGGATTAAATCATCCCATAAGTCTTCTATTCTTCCACATCAACCAGCAGGTGACAGGAGGACTCATACATGGGAATCATTCTAAGTACAAACCCCGATCATGCCCACAAGTACCACAAACTGATCAATGGTATTGGGATGAACTGAACTACGAAGACTCTAATTCTCACCATATCTAGGATATATATTAATTCTTTATATGGATAGAGGTTCACACCATGTCCTCCATGAGATGGGTGATCATTCCTCTCAAAGGTAAACTTTAATGTGTGGACCCTATGTGGATATGCTCTTATATAATGTGTCCAATCTTCCACTATCTCTTGTTTCTCACATCGAGGATGGATCACATGGGACTATAGATCAGTTTTTAATGTAATATTATCATGATGAGAATTCCCCCAATACAGGATCTTCACTATAGTAATTTAATTCAGATTGCATATCATCTCTGCTCATAGGGCCATATTCCCGATGAAGCAATCCAGGGCAGTCTCATACGCATAAGTCCCACCTAGGGCCTCTATTGTCATATCTAGTTTCAAACAAAAAAAACAAGGAATATGATTCCTATATTAAACAGGATACCTAGGATTCCTCATTGAGGTCCAATTCTGATATTCACATCCTCACCGTATGACATTAAACTACATGAATGGGTTTATTCCTATGACCTTAAACTATGTCGAATGAGCTTCATGGGTTTTGATTCCTATATTAACGGGAAAGGTAGGATGCCTCATAGAGGTTCAATCTCATTTCTAAGACTCCATCCATATCACTGTGCATCACTAAACTCTTGAGTTCTTGAACATGGCCTTATCCCAAAGCATCTTATTAAATAAGAGAGAAATATAGAACCCGCGATATATATGTGATTTTCTGCATTGATACAAGTTCATAATCAAGAAAATGAAAATGGGGTAGTGAGCCTCGTATCAATTTCTAAGAAGTATTTCATGAAAATATCATAAATATATAATAGATTCTCGAAGTAGGCAATAATTCTCCCCAAAAGGGTGTGATGAGCCCGACCTCCCATCCTATCGACCAATGCGAGTCCCCAAGAGTCGTTGGGCCTAAAAACCCAGATGAATGCCTGCCTTTGAAAATAATTTTTGTACCCATCTATGGATAATGAAACCATTATGAGATTCTAGTAAATATACAGAGTTGGAATACTCCATGCATGCGATTTAGTGAGGCCCTAAAATACCTCTCTTAACTGAACTGTCAAGGGAAACCCATTACATGCCCCAAAAACACAATAAAACTATAATATAATTAATTTTTGGATATTTTAGAAAATGAGTTTCATAAAATAAACATAGTTTTCAAAATAAGCATAAAAAATTAACTCTATGTTATGTTTCGGTATTTTTATTAAAATATTGATTTTCCAGAGGATAGTGAAAAATAAGGATTTCTATTGAAAGCTGTAAATTTATTTCAAAAATATACAATTTATTATTATTTTTTAAATGGTTTCAAGTAAAAATTAGTTATTTTATATTATTTATAATCTAATTAATTTCATATGTATAAAAGTTATGTTTACATTTGGTAATAAAGATTCTTTATACCTAAAAATTTCATTTCTCTAAACAACTTTTTTTCACTGTGTTTTGTGTTTTTCTCTTCAATTAGATTCTAAAAATTATAGAAATTAAATATTTAAAAAAGGATTAAATCTTTTGAATTTGGATGTCTAAATTTAGTAAATTATACCATTTTATTTTTTGTCATTATGAATGGTAACCATAGTAATTTTTTTACACCTATAAAGGGTAAATCAGGTAATCTATGTTAAAAGTTATATGGTAAGAGACATAAAATGAGCCTAAGACATTAATTAATTTTACATGATGATTCAATTTATTCCATAATTGTCCAATATTCAGTTATATGACCATTATTTTCTATTTTTATGGTATTATTAATTTTATAATATTTTATGTAAAGGGAAGTGAAAAACGTAACACTCATGTTTTTAATAACTATAATGTTTTTAACATGTGGATAAATTTAGGGAATGTAAAGTTATAAATTCTATTTTTTAATATAAATCATTTATCTTCATTGTGGAAATTTATTTTTAATTTTTAGTGAATAAACAATTAACTTAAATGCTTATACAACCCTGAAGTAGTAATTATTAATTTAAAGGAGAATAATATAAATGATATTATAAATATTGAAAGTAGTATCATGTGAATGAATTAATGTAACCCGTAAATTTTATAGATAAAAATGACCAATTATATATTTTTATAAATTTTATTTGAATTAATATGTTGTCCTTTAGTTTTAAATTTCAAATTATATAAATGATTCCTAAATTGACATTAATGTTATTTTATACTAAATAATAATTTATTAAATGATTAAAAAATTATAAAAAACTTATATTCAGAATAAATAATTTTAATTTGTTTGAAACATCAACCATGGTCCATTTATGGGCCATTTTTTATTTTTATAATAACATTATGGTCCCTTAAATGGTAGAAAAGTTTAATATTTTGGTTATTGAGAAAATGGTAAACGAGATGATAAAACAAAAAAGATAGGGTTAAAAATCATCTAAACTTGCCCAAATTTTCTTTCATGATATTATTTAGACTAATAAATATATTATATTTTAATTCTATAATTTCTGAGTCATTTGGAAATCAAAATTCATTTATATTAGTTTGATAATTTAACAAATTCCAAGAATGCCCCTCCCCTCACTTATAAAAGGTCACTTCTTCTATCATTTCTTTACAACACCTTTTACCATATAGATCTACCAAAACATATATAATTATCTCCCAAACATACTTAATATAGTTTTGGAGGTTATATTATTTTCAAAATATCATCTTAGTGTTCTTTTAGGTAATATCTAAAGAGGCTCTACCAAAGAAGAGGTAACTATCTTTACCGACTCTTCCAAGTTTATTTCTTCTTGTACATCCTCCAAATATGTTATGAAAATCCTAAAATAATAAATAAAGTATCATTTATATACTTATATGTTATTATAATTATGGTACAACCCAATATTCACCTATAATCCATCCTACGAAAAAAACAAAAGCACCATTTTTATGTGCATATTGCTTATTGTCTCCACATAGTGGTGTAATTTGTTTTTCATAAAAACATTACTTGTTTAATTATTATTATGGAAAAAATGGATACATGTGATACTAATGACATGATCTTTACTCTGGAAAATTATTATATTATTCACTTTATTATCCTTTCAGCCATTTCGAACTGATATTGTCGTCACTATGTACGTACGACATACCATCTCTATGAATCGATTTCATTCATTTTTTTTCTACATTTAATTAATAATTCTAAAAATGTATATAATGAATAAATATTATATTTAAAATCTTAATAAAATTATGGATATTGTGAAACCATGAACTAGATTCATGGCCCGAGGCTACCGAATTAAAACATAAATAAAAACAATGGAGTTAACAATCAGAATAACAATAAAAATAAAACATTTTTAAAAAATTAATGATAAAATATTATAAATTGGTCATATATGATATTTTAGATATGAATATATTTATGGTATGTAAGTATAATAATTCTAAATTTATTTTGATGAGGGTAAAATCACTCATGGGGCAAGTCAAACTTGAGGTAAGGGGTTTCTTGGCTCAATTTCCAATCATTGGATTAAACCAAAACTTCATTGATTATGTTATGTCAAGAATATCTATGAAATGACTTATTATTTTATTATGTTTTATTTAAAATTTTATTTTTTGGATTTCTATTTGAAAGAAAAAATTAATCCATTGATTGATTCTCACTTCAATGATTTGATCTTTGCAAGATATTTCATCTCAATTACCAATTCATTGGAACTTATTTGGTATTATGAACCTATTATTTTTATGCGGTGTATATAATACCCCTTTGAGGTATTTAACATGAATATATAACTATTCATGATGATTTATGATTCAGTTAATGTAATTATTTCATGATAAATGTTTAAATTTTAAGCTGGTTTTTTTTCTATTTTGATCGATTATATTTTTATTCCATATCCATATTTTTAAAAATAGTTTTTAAAAGAAATTTTAATTTACTAAAATGATTTATTAAAAAAATTATAATATCCTCAACATTTCAAAAGTTTTAAAGAAATGTTTCTAATTTTTTCCAAAAATTTTCATTTTCAATTCTTTTAACATAATTCAAAAGGAATGTTTTTTAATGTATATCGTCTTACCAGAAATACCCATCACCGTAACATTTTTATACGCTTTATATTATTTTAAAATCAATCCATATTTTTTCAATGAAAACTATTTATAAAATTTTATATTAATATTTCACTTACAATTTTCAAAAGTCTTGTTTTTACCACAAAACTATATTTTTTATCAATTGAAATCCGTCTTTCAATTGGTTTTTGTTTACTATCACTTGAAACATTAACTTTATTATGTTCATTAGATATTTAATTTCCCCTAAATATTCATTTTCTTTATCATGGATATTCTTTTTTCATAAACCATCCACCAATTACAAATACGGTGTTTTACATTGAAATTTATTTGATTAACCGGGGAAATATTGATAATCTCCATTCTATACTCAATACAGATTTTTATTGATAAGGAATATTATTCATAAATTTAATCGATCATTTGGTATATAAGGAAAAAATTTGGACATTTAGTGAAGGGTGTGGCCAAGAGTTATATTTCTCCTCAATTCATTCATAGTCTCATTAGATAAATCACTAAGATAACATTAAATGGATTTTTACCTATAGTTTTTAACATTCTTGGTTAAAATTATAGATAGTATAGGTATCATGATGTATGAGATCATGATTTCTAGATAGTATAGGTATCATGATGCATGTTTGCGGTGATGCCTCACCTCCTCGACCTGCTTAGGCTCACTACTAGAAAAAAAAGGTATTTGCGACGAGCCATTTGCGACGGGTCATTTGCGACGGGATCCCGTCGCAAATTGCCTTTTGCGACAGGGGCCCGTCGCAAATAGCCCATTGCGGAAAACGACGTCGCAACAACAATTATTTACGACGGGCCCGTCGCTACAGACTTTATTTGCGATGGGGATTCTTCCCGTCGCAAATATTATTCCGTATATTTGTAAAAAACTTGTAAAATAGTATTTGCGACGGGCCCGTCGATAATACTACCATCGCAATTACTATTTTAAAAAAAATTAAAAACTATTAATAAATTATTTTAATGAATATAATAAAACTATTTGTGACGGGCATAGTATCTCGTCGCAAATACTATAAAAAAAATAAAAAAATAAATTATTAATAAATTATTATAATTAATATAATAATAATCCAATTATAATTCAAAAATAAAAAATAATAAAATATTAATAAATGATTTTAATTAATATAATAATAGAATTATAATTCACAAATAAAAATAATAAATTATTAATAAATTATATTAATTAATATAATAATAATAGAATTATAATTCAAGAATAAAAAATAATATAATATTAATAAATGATTTAATTAATATAATAATATTAGAATTATAATTCAAAAATAAAAAAATATTAATAAGTTATTTTAATTAAAATAAAAATAATAGAATTATTTTACATTCAAATATTAAAATAATTCAAATATTACAAAAAAATATAATTAAATTATAATATTATAAAATTTTAATATATATATATAATTTAATATTATAAAATATAAAAAATAATATTATTCATATTAATATTGATATTTCAAAATATAATATTATTAATATTTTATAATGAGACAGAAACTACGAATATAAAAAAAATCATATTTTGATTTAACAAACTTTATAACATAAAAACAAACTCTAATCTGAAGGAGGGGGTGGGGGATCTGCAGATGCTAGTGGAGGAAACTCCATCCCTAAAGCATGAGTGATTCGGCACATGTACTCCATATGCTCCTGTTGTTGTTGCTGCCACCAACTCATTTACTCCTCGTACAGCTGCTGTTGGCGTCGATGCTCCTCCTCATGCTGCTGTTGCTGCTGACACATCTGCTCCTGCTCCTGTCGGAGACTCTCTATCAGTGCAGTCTAAGATTGCAACAGATCCTCATATTGTGTAGCAGAATAAGATGCACGAGCTCCTCTCGAGCTGGACGCCGACATCGCAGCACTGCCATAATAATCTCTGGGAGTCAGTCGAGAGCTGATACCAACTACCCGGACCTTCTCGAAGGCATACTCGGTGGCCTGCATCCATGCCGCCTCATCAAACTGACGGTCAGTGGTCTGATCTGATGACCTGGCCAGACTCTCAGGTCGGGTCTGTGACGCTGCGGCCTCATATGACTCCTGTAGTTGCAAATTTAAAATTAAAATTTTGAATATATTATATGCAGTTAATTTTTAAACTTGAAAACAAATAATACTGACCACGATGTGATGCTGACGATCACCTCTGATCTCCCCAGTAGCAGGATCACTATACATCCTCCGATATATGTCGTACTCTGTAATATCGGGGTGCTCGACAGCCTATAAGAATAAAAAATAAACTGTTAATATTTATAGTTATATAAAATATTTATAAATAATGTACATACTAGATGTTGTCTATGAGTACTGAGAGAAAGACTCCCAACTCGATGAGTCACCTCCTGTCTCCCCCGATTCTGCCTCCCTACCGATGATCTCCACTTAAAGACACCACTCAACCAGTGTGCACATAATCCATCCCATACATGGGATAAAATGTACTCTGGTCGGTGTTTTCTACATGACTCGTCAAAATCTGACACTCCTGCTTTCTTCGTGGCAGCTTTTCTTAAATTGTGCAAAAACTGATGAAAGCAATCATGCATGGCCACCTCCCATGCCTCATGGATGGCGCCACACATGGTATCCTCGATCAGATACCATAAACCTTACAAATAAATCAAAATATCAAGTTAGAAATGAAATAATTTTAAAAATAAAAATTATTTATTTACGTACGTACCAACCAATGGCCGAACATGGCCTGCTACACATCAATGGGAATATGCTCCAATGTGGTCCACGGCTGAGAGAAATAGTTGCACAAAATAGCGCTGCCCTGTCCGACTGCTATATGTGAAAAACTGTAAAAATAATAAACATTTATTATGTGAATAGATTAATGAAATCTTAGTCAAATCCACAGGTTATCACACAGTTTATCACACCTCTGTGTGCGTGGATCAAACCCAAGACGTGGACGTCGCTCGGGGACGGGGTCAGGAATTATCAATCGTGCAAGACCGCGCCCCCTCTGCGTACTCCCTGGAGTGCCTTCAGGCTGAGGGTCATCTGCTAGCAACTCATCCGCATCGAAAGGCAGGTCAGCATCCGCCAACTCACGAAATGTGTCGTCATCCATCTGAAATAAAAAATGTTAATGTTGTTAGAAAATAATTGATAATTACTATTATATATACATATATATATATATTATGATTGTATATAACTACCATGGAATTCTATCTGTGTTCATCTTCATCATCATCTTCATATATGTCAATGTCATCTTTATATTCCTCCTTAACATCATCGATATCCATTCGAGTTCCAGTTTCTTCATCTCTTACCATTTCAAATTCATATGTGACATCATTAACATAATCGTCATCACCGACTCTTAAATGTGGGGTGTCGTCATCGATACTCATGTCTCTTTGTAAAAAATATTTATTTTGAGTACTCTCTTGGAAAACTTCAATTCTTTGGACATCAGTGAAAGCACATTCACTTTGACTAAACTGATTGTCTCGAATTTTGATTTTTATTACACTCCACCAATAAGTCAAGTCTCTTGATGTAGCACAGTACTTTGCGTAATAAACTTGATGTGCCTGTTGAGCCAATAAGAATGGTTCATTTACTACGAGAACACTTTTACATTTAATATCGATGATTCCATGAGTCGGATGAACACGCACGCCTCTCTCTGTATCAAACCACCGACATTTGAACATAGTTATGTAATGTTGTCCAAGATAACAGAGTTCAATGATTTCATCAAGTATGCCATAAAATTCAACTTCATTTTCTCAGTGATGAGATCCTCTCAAGCTAACTCCACTGTTCATTGTTTTTTTTTGATTCCCCATATGCATGTGTGTGAAATTGAAATCCATTCACCACATATGCATTATAAGTTTTAACAAGTTTGGAAGGTGGGTTACTCAATATTCACAGCCATTTGTCAATTTTATCAGCATGTCGAGACACCTAAAAATTTGTGAAATAATTATCAATATAGTAAACAATACATTGAATGAGTTGCTAAAAGATAAAGAATTTATGTTACCAGTTTTTGAAACCACTGAGAGAAATTTTTCTGTCGGCGTTCTTCGAGAGTAGCTGCTATAATTTGTGGAATTTGTTTCTTGATATGATTATCATACAACCTATAAAAAAACAAAGTTATTTACTATAACATAAATGATAGAATAAGTGATATAAACACTTATAGTACAACTGATGTCATCTCTTCACAATTGAGCAGAACATACGTATGAGCTCTGTGATGTTCATCATCCGAAAGCCAGCGTTTATAAACTCCACCAAAACCAAGCTCTGGCTGGTTGAAAACAGATAATTGATTGTCGATTTCATCAATATTTATCTCGTTCTGTCCCATTCAGTTGTGTTTTGAAGGATACTCAGATTCAAAATAATGGGAGAAGAAAAAAGATATTTCCCCTTGCAAATAAGCTTTTGCAATATATCCTTCAACAGATGCTTTGTTACGTACTTTTCTTTTCAATTTTTCCATGCATCTTTCAAATGGGAACATCCATCAAAACTGTACTGGACCTCCACATTTGGATTTATATGGAAAATGTAACATCAAATGTTCTATTGAGTCGAAGATAGACGGCAGAAATATTTTTTCCAGTTTACATATAATTACAACAACATCTTCTTTAAGTTTTCATAGAGCATCATAATCTGCAGTAGCCGTACAAATTTCCCGAAAAAAATGAGACATGTCTGTTATGGAATCCCTAATCACAGAATTCAACAGACCTCTTAATCCAATGGGTAGAAGTCTTTCCATTATAACATGACAATCATGACTTTTTAATCCAGTAACATGACTATTCTTTACACATCTACCCAAATTGGAAGCACAGCCATCTGGAAGTCTCAAATCTGCAATCCACTGACAAAATAATAAACGGTTTTCTTTAGACAGTTTATAAGCTACTTTTGGTTTCAGTAACCTTTCTGTTCTGACATTCTCAAACAGTTCCAGTTCTGGACACCTACAAAATTGGGCAAGATCTAAACGTGCATTTACATTGTCTTTTATCTTTCCTGGAATATCCAAAACTGTATGAAACAAATTATCAAAATAGTTCTTCTAAATACGCATGACATCCAACATGTGGCGGACCAACAAATCAGACCAATATGGAAAATCCAAAAATATGCTACGTTTAATCCAACTGTGTTATTTCCCAAAACCAGAAATTTTCTGTTGGTTTATTGTGGGACCAAAAGTGACGGAGGTAATGAAAATACAACTGATTTTAACTCTGAACCTGATAGCATTTTTGGAGGTCCATCCATTTCAATTATTCCTTTTCTGAAATGAGATCTGTTTCTGTGAAAAGGATGATCAGCTAGAATAAATCTACGATGACAGTCAAAATAACAAGGTTTCTTTCCATAAATGAGCATAAATTCTTTGTTCTCTCCCATACAGTAAGGACATAATTTCTAACCATGTGTACTCTAGCTAGATAACATCCCATAAGCCGGGAAGTCACTAATTGTCCACATCAATGCTGCTCTCAGTATAAAATTATGTTTCGTAGAAACATCATATGTACTGACACCAGTACTCCGCAATAAACTTAATTCATCAATCAATGGTTTCAAATAAACATCAATATTTTTCTTCGGATGTCCTGGAATTAGTAAATTCAAAAAGATATATGTCTCCTTCATCAACATCCATGGAGGTAAATTTTACAGAGTTAAAAAATAGGCCAACATGAATATTGACTACCATAAGATCTGAATGGATATAAACCATTAGTGGAAAGGCCCAGTAGAACATTTCTAGCTTCTAATGCAAAGGATGGATGCACTCTATCAAAATGTTTCCATGAATCACCATCGGCTGGATGATTCAAGATTTTATCAGTCGAAATATTCTCTTTATGCCATGCCATCATTTTCGTTGTATTCTTAGACATGAATAAACGCTGAAGTCTAGTGTAAGCGGAAAATATCTCAACTATTTTTACAGGAATCAAACCAGACTTCCCATGTTTCCCTTATTTATATCTCAGTTGCCCACATGTGGGACAACTATCCAACGACTCATTTTCCCCAGAATATAAAATGCAGTCATTTGAACATGCATGAATCTTATGAAAATTAAGTCCCAAATTTCGAACCAGCCTCTTAAACTCATAGTAATTTGCAGGAAAAACATTTCCTTCGGGTAACAGTGTTTTAAGCACAGAAAATATCTGGTCAAAATAGGTGTTTGACATTCCGTTATCTGATTTGATATCCAGAAATTTTTCAACTGCTTCTAATTTGCTCATCTTGAACCCAGGATATAATGCATCCTCAGCAGACCTCAACAACTCATAAAATTCAGACGGTGCCAACTCAGGATTTGAATCTATATCAGCCAGAGTTTCTTTATGTTGAACAGATGAACCTACAACATCATGTACTAAATCTTGAAACCGGGATGGATCCAGAATCAAGTTGGTATCACCTACTCTGGAACTGCATTCACCGTGTTGATACCAAAAAACATAATCTGGTTGAAAACCAAAACGCAAGAGATATCCCCCCACTTTTTCAAATGTGTCAAATGTTCTCAATGCACATTTTCTACAAGGGCATTTTATTTTTCCTTCTGAAAAAAATTCTGGATTTGATGCCACAAATGATAAAAATGTCTCCACACCCTCTATATATACTGGATTTAAACCAGAACCGTTTGGATTTCTACATTGATTTATCCATATGCGGTTATCTAATAATGACTATTGACGACCTCGTTGTTCCATATTTTTCTATAAATTATAAAATCATTAATGGTTTTGAATAATTTTTTAGAAAAAATACTCAATAAAGGATTGAATATGTTGAGAATAAAGCAAAACCTGATACAAATATTGATAATTTTAATATTATATTGATTTTTTATTATTTTAATAATACTAAAATAATTTTTTTATAAATATTAATTATATAATAATAACATTATTACATTATTAGTATATTATATTATTAATATTAAAATAATATAATTTTCTATATTATATACAATTCTCCTTTCATCTGTGTGTTTAACATTCTGTCTCCACATATAATATTTGCATTCACTTTCACCTCTCCATTGGCGAGTAGGTTGATAATTTTGAAAAAGAATGCAAATATTACATGTGGAGACAGAAAACACACAGATGAAAAGAGAATTGTATATAATATAGAAAATTATATTATTTTAATATTAATAATAAAATATACAAATAATGTAATAATGTTATTATTCTTAATTATTGGTAATTATTCCAAATTATTGGTAATTATTCCCAATTATAGGTAATTATTCCTAATTATTGGTAAATATTGGTAAATATTGGTAAATATTGGTAATAATTGGTAAATATTGGTAAATATTGGTAAATATTGGTAAATATTGGTAAATATTGGTAAATATTAGTAAATATTGGTAAATATTGGTAAATATTGGTAAATATTGGTAATTATTACTAATTATTACTAATTATTACTAAATATTGGTAATTTTTACTAATTATTGGTAATTATTACTAATTATTGGTAATTATTACTAATTATTGGTAATTATTACTATTTATTACCAATTATTGGTAATTATTACTAATTATTGGTAATTATTACTAATTATTGATAATTATTACTAATTATTACTAATTATTGGTAATTATTGGTAATTATTGGTAATTATTGGTAATTATTGGTAATTGTTGGTAATTATTGGTAATTATTACTAATTATTTGTAATTATTTCTAATTATTACTAATTATTACTAATTATTGGTAATTATTACTAATTATTACTAATTATTACTAATTATTACTAATTATTACTAATTATTACTAATTATTACTAATTATTGGTAATTATTACTAATTATTGGTAATTATTACTAATTATTGGTAATTATTACTAATTATTGGTAATTATTGGTAATTATTGGTAATTATTACTAATTATTGGTAATTATTACTAATTATGGATAATTATTGGTAATTATTACCAATTATGGATAATTATTGGTAATTATTACTAATCGTTGGTAATTATTGGTAATTATTACTAATTATTGGTAATTATTTCTAATTATTGCTAATTATTGGTCATTATTATTAATTATTTCTAATTATTGGCAATTATTACTAATTATTCCTAATTATTGGTAATTATTACTAATTATTACTAAATATTGGTAATTATTATTAATTATTGGAAATTATTACTAATTATTGGTAATTATTACTAATTATTGCTAATTATTAGTAATTATTCCTAATTATTACTAATTATTGGTAATTATTGGTAATTATTGGTAATTATTGGTAATTATTACTAATTATTGGTAATTATTACTAATTATTACTAATTAGTGGTAATTATTACTAATTATTGGTAATTCTTGGTAATTATTGGTAATTCTTGGTAATTATTGGTAATTATTACTAATTATGGATAATTATTGGTAATTATTACTAATTATTGGTAGTTATTGGTAATTATTACTAATTATTGGTAATTATTACTAATTATTGGTAATTATTGGTAATTATTATTAATTATTACTAATTATTCGAAATTATTGGTAATTATTACTAATTATTCCTAATTATTGGTAATTATTACTAATTATTACAAAATATTGGTAATTATTATTAATTATTGGAAATTATTTCTAATTATTGGTAATTATTACTAATTATTGCTAATTATTAGTAATTATTACGAACTATTACTAATTATTGCTAATTATTAGTAATTATTACTAATTATTACTAATTATTGGTAATTATTGGTAATTATTGGAAATTATTACTAATTATTCGTAATTATTGCTAATTATTGGTAATTATTACTATTTATTGGTAATTATTACTAATTATTGGTAATTATTACTAATTATTGGTAATTATTACTAATTATTGGTAATTATTACTAATTATTACTAATTATTACTAATTATTGGTACTTATTACTAATTATTGGTAATTCTTGGTAATTATTGGCAATTATTACTAATTTTGGATAATTATTGGTAATTATTACTAATTATGGATAATTATTGGTAATTATTACTAATTATTGGTAATGATTACTAATTATTGGTAATTATTACTAATTATTGCTAATTATTGGTAATTGTTATTAATTATTTCTAATTATTGGTAATTATTGGTAATTATTACTAATTATTCCTAATTATTGGTAATTATTACTAATTATTACTATTTAGTACTAAATATTGGTAATTATTACTAATTATTGGAAATTATTACTAATTATTGGTAATTATTACGAATTATTAGTAATTATTACTAATTATTACTAATTGTTGGTAATTATTGATAATTATTGGAAATTATTACTAATTATTGGTAATTATTACTAATTATTGCTAATTATTAGTAATTATTACTAATTATTACTAATTATTGGTAATTATTGGTATTTATTACTAATTATTCCTAATTATTGGTATTTATTACTAATTATTAGTATTTATTCTTAATTAGTGGTAATTATTCTTATTTATTCCTAATTACCATTAACTATGAACAATAAATACTAATAATTTAAATTTATTAAGTAACAAAACAATCTAAACATAATTAAATTACAACTAATTAAGAATAATTGAAACTAATAAAAAAATTAAAATAAATATTAAATTAAAATGAATAGAAATACCTTTAAAATTGATCTGAGGTTGATCTCTGATCGTTGTTGAAAACTTCAATATCAACTCCGGAAATAAAAATTAAACTTAAGAAACGCTGAACTCTAAAAATAGAGTTTTGAGAGAAGTAGAAGATAGAGTTTGAGAATGAATGGAAAAAACGGATGGAGGGGTATTTATAGGTTAGCTTATTTGTGACGGGTATATTTGCGATGGGTATCCCGTCGCAAATAGTATTATTTGCGACGGTACCCGTCGCAAATACCTTAGCCCGCATTTATTACGGTCAACGGTTAAATAGTTATTTGCGACGGGACCCGTCAGAAATAATAACCTGCCGACAATCTATTTGTGACGGGGGTATATTCTCATCGCAAATATCTTTTTCTGCCGCCGGTTATTTGCGACGGCCGGTAACCGGCCGTCGCAAATAACTTTCCCGCGATTTGGCGCGCAATGCACGCCAGTCCTTTTGTAATGGGTTAGCATTCCCCGTCACAAATAAGTTTCTAACGGGACAATTTACGACGGGATTTATCTCCGTCGCAAATACCCATTTTTTCCGTAGTGGCTAGGGAGGGAAGTTTCAGATTCTCCCCTGCACTCACTCCCTTATCGTCTCCCTTCGTTCTCCCCTTTCATGGATCCTTCCTCTCTCCACCTGTTTCCTTCGATTGAAATAATCCCCAAGGTGCAGGCCTTCATGAATGGTGCACTATCGGTACCTATTCCTCTTTTAGAGTTCACAGATGCTTCTGATCTACTATATCTCACTTTGGTTTCTTGATTCGAAAAGAATCATCCATCAGTTGATGTGTTTGATCGGTATGTGTTTTCTTCTTGAAATTTATAGGATCGAACGATTTTTGGCCTTTTTGATGCGAGACACATTCAGATCCGTTTCTCAAATGAAGAAGACTTGATTAATCTTGAGCCTTTTCTCAACACTGTATGGAGGGAGCTATGTTTTCTCTATTCTGGTGGAGCTTTGATTTCCACCTATAGCACGACCTTCCAACCACAACACTTTGGATAACTCTACTTGGACTGCCTATGCCATTTCATAACCCATCCATCCTCCGGTTGATTGGTAATGCACTAGGATACTACATCTGTTTGATCTCACGTACCAATGCTATTTGTCATCTATTCGCTCCTAGGATTTTTGTTGAAACAGATCTTTTTAAAGGCCAACTAAAATATATCACCATTGATATCAAGTTCGAGCTTCACTGGCACCAAATGGTATGTTACGATGATTGGATCCCTTTCCGTTTTGGTAGTTGCTGAATATGAAATGAGTCTTCCAGAAGCCGTCGTAGCATATCTGTTGGTTTCCAGAATATGCCTCCATTTCTAATTAAGAGAGATGCGATTATAGTCAGAAAGTATATTGATGTTTAAATAGAGATGGGAGAGGATGTTTCTATATTGAAATGCAAAGTTGACACAAATATAGCTGCTTTGGAGAATAATCAAGGGGTAACAGATCATTTGGCTCTTAAGTGAAATGAAAAAAGGTCAAGTGACATTCTGAAGGTGGCATATGTTTTTAATCATTTGAAAAAGGCATGGTTATACAACTCCAAGTGGAGGATTCGGGTGATAATGGGGGACAATTCCTTGGACATCCTCGGTGAAATGAACTAGAAATGTCAGTCAATGTTCCCCCAGAGGCAAAGGATGTGGCCCCTAGGGATGTTATCAGAATAGAGGTCGAGCCTTCTGGATTTTCATTATAGGAGGAATCTACTACATATGCACTTCAGTTACAAGGGAGGTAGGGTGTGGTGGGTGTATTGGGTCTATTGAACTCAAACAATCTCACTACTAAACCATCTTCCCACATGAAGACTATGAGTAAGGGAAATAAGAAGGGCCTTCAAACAGTAAAGGTGAAGGTTTCGATCAGGAAGAGTCCCTCCAATGAAGGCCTAGTGGTCAAGTTAGGAAACCGATTTGAATGTCTGGATGTTCAAGGACCAACACTTGATCAACTGGAAGAATATTTAGGCAATGATAGCTATAACCAATTATATATGGACAGTTTGAAATGAATTCAAGGGAAAGGTCTGCACAACCCTAGAAGGAAGAAAGGGAAAAAAGAAAATAAAGACTCGTGGAAATGTATTATAGTCAAGGGGATAAAACAAAGGGATGAAAGTATTATTCACACTTTCCTAAACTAATGGAAACTAGGTCGGCTAGAAAGATATATATGAAAACTAGGGGATATTGAAAGAATATATGAAATAAGGTAGCGTATTGATGACAAGGAGGAGCAGGAGGCGTGGTTAGACAAACAAGACCGAATCATGGCTTGTGGATTCAACCAAGGTAAAATAAATTATAAAGAAATTAAACAGGCAATGGACAGAATGGCTACTCACCTTTAAGATCTCATCAATGTTGATCGAGAAACCTAGGTTAGTACTTTGCACTGAAAATTATATAGACTGTCTAATTCTTATAATCTTAGTGATATGTTTAATAAATTTGTAAGCTCTTTCAGCATGTAGCAGTACCCTTGTTTTGTGAACCTTGGTTTCCCACTTTTTTTAAAGTTGCATAATAATAAATAATTAAATTTGAGGAATGGAATAATTTTTCAATTATGTACAATTCCATATTGATTATGACTTATTTACTCGTGATAGATTCTATTATATGTTACCATTACTGATCATTTGAGCTCCCCCTTATTTGTTCCATTTTCTATGATATAAAAAAGAATTATTTGAATGAGTTTCAAGGATTTTGAACATTTTTATCTATTATGTTTCACATATTATTCCCAAAGTAAAATATGAATCATGTATATATCTAGTTCTTCAAGAATAATAAACCAATTAGTCCTTGGTATGATATCCATTTGTAATGCCTTCATCTTCCCATTTCCTCTTAGTTACCCTTAACATGGTGGGGTAAACATATTAGGTTATTGGGGAGGGATGTTTTAATATTTTTAATACTTTTAGTTCTAAAATTTGATTGAATACAAACTATCTCTCTTCTGCGAAGTTGTTTTCAAATTCTAGAAATAGTATTTATTATCTTATGCAATTGTATTCAATTTTATATTACATTGTTATTATTTCTTTGATAAATGATCATTTTCTCCCTCCATTAGGTTCTGGTCTATATTCGATAGAATAAGATCAGGGATTAGTGGTGAAGTACTTGGTGATCGCAAGTATGTGAGGGAGGGGTGGTGAATACTCATGATTATTTAGGATAAACAATACTCGATTGGGAATTTCCTAAGATAATAAGCGGTATTAACTACAACTCTTTCACAAATTGGAAGAAGTGTATATCAAACTAGAATTTTGTTAAACTATTTAACCAAAGAAGTGATTTGAAGTAATTATGGAATCTCACTTAAATCAACTTAGTATAAAAGGATTGAATAAAATAGAACAAGGATAGTATTGCAATTATAAAAACAGCACCGACTTGATCACCCATCTCATAAAATAGTTATTAAATTACATTAATTCCATATTTGTGTTTAATATCTTCCTTAATTTCTTATTTTGTTCTGTTTCTCTTTTTGATTTCAAAACCAAACAATTTAAAAAATACATATCTTTTTCTCTAATTAAAAAGTGACAAACTATTTTGTGTGCACTCCTCATCAGGATACAACCTAGGGTTACCATTATACTATATGTTAAATTATTAAATAATTGTTTTTTCCACACCCTATGATAGGATCGTTTCAAAACATGGCATCGTTTCTAGGGAGGAAGTTCTTCAAAACACAAAAACTAAAAAAACTTTCTTGAATGGCCCGTAGTTAAAATAACCCCTTAATTGAATTTTATCCTGAAATTGATCGTACAATAACCCAATAGAGTAAACAAAATTTTCAAAAAGATTTTGAATAAATAATCCTCACGAATTAAGGTTATACTTTCATTGATCACTCTGAACCTACAATAATGACTAATAATCCAAACCAAACTCTACATGATTTTTGCACACCTCAATTTTCTAATCAAAATAACCAAATCACTATCCATAACATAGAAATTTATTCGGAACTACGCATTAATATGATTCAAGTGCTATCAAAATTTCATGTTCTTGTAAGTGAAGAACTAAATCGACACATCCAAGAGTTTACCTATGTGTGCTCCAGCTTCAAACCCCAAGGAGTTGTATAAGAGCAAGTAAAGTGGACGACATTCCCCTTCTCACATGAGGGAGCAGGAAAAGAATGGATGTACAACCTCTAACCAAGAGAGATAAATGATTGAGAATATCTCAAAATAAGCTTCTTACAGATATTATTCCCAAAAACTAGGAGCACAATAATTAAAAAATAGATTTATGTTATACATCAATCGACAGGAGAGACTCTCTATGAATATGGGGAACGTTTCGAGAAACTCCGTGCATGATACCCACACCATGAAATGGAAGTGAACCAATTTAATATATTCTTATACCAAGTATTTCTCGAAAATGATCTCAATTTACTAGATGCCTCATTTGGAGGAGCCTTGATCGACATGTCACCAGAAGATGTTAGAGGCCTGATTGAGAAGATTGCGCAAAACTTACAGCAATTCAGAACTAGAGGTTCGAGCAATAGAGGCATCCATGAGGTAAGAACTTCTGATTCATCCTCACCCTTACTTGAAGAAACACTTAAGAAAATGAATAATATGATGAGACAACTTTATGTGAACAAATTCAAGGAACAAAAAGGCCCAAATCTGGTACGTGGTGTGTACACTTCTAGTTATCATTACACTTATCAATGCCCAGAAGAATAGGGAACTGAAAATTATGTAGCTTCCTATCAAGAATGGAATATTTAGTCAAATCAACCACATAAACCCCAACAAGGATATGGATTCTGATAAAACTAGTACAGGCCTCCATTTTAACATCAATACCAAAATCATCCTCCATTCCAGCAACAACAATACCATAATCCTCCTCCATTCCAACATCCCTATAAACTGCCATACCAGAAAAAACCATATGAACAACCTTAAACAAGTTCTCATAGGAACCCCTATAAAATGCATATTAAATATCTAAAGAATACAGGGAAATATTTAGATAATAAATTTGATAGCCGTATTTAAATTATATCCAAAAATCAAGGAAAACTCCCAGTACAAATAGTTCCAAATACCAAGGAAAGTGTGAGTGTCATTACAACCCAAAGTAGAAAAGAGCTAATGTCACTGAAACAAAGTGAGGATGATTATTCTAATAAACCTACTAAAGCACAACACATCAATCCAAAAGTGGGAGACTATAACAACAAAAGAGAAAAAATTAGGTATAGAAGGGAAAGGCCAGAAACACCTTTGCAAAAACAAAAAAGGGGGAGAAAGGATATCCAATCACCATTACCATATGCATTAGTTGAGTCAAAGAAGGTTGAAGATGAGATAATTCAAAAATAAATTCAGGAAACTTTTCAAAAAGTTCAGATCAATATCCCACTACTAGATGGAATCAAACAAATAGCTAAGTATGCAACATTTTTGAAGGAGTTTTCCACAAAAAGAAGGTTGTTGGATGAGAATGGGAGAGTTATATTAGGAAAAAGTGTCTTATAATTGATCACACCAATGATACCAAAAAAATTTCAAGATCTAGGGACATTCTCTATTCCTTACAGTATTGGTTATCTAAATTTTATTGACGCACTATGTGATCTAGGATCTTCAATAAATGTTATTCCCCACTTGAAATTTTTATCCTTGCAGATCATAGAACTAAAACCTACTAGAGTGGTGGTCCAATTAAAAAATAGATCCACCATTTAACCATTTGGAGT
Organism: Viscum album; assembly: GCA_963277665.1. Lineage (NCBI taxonomy): Eukaryota > Viridiplantae > Streptophyta > Magnoliopsida > Santalales > Viscaceae > Viscum > Viscum album. The sequence goes on from OY728133.1 coordinate 1,968,153,090, forward strand.
TATAAAAGATGTACTCATTGGAGTAAGTGGATTGATCTTTCTATGTGACTTTTATGTCCTTACCATGGAAGAAGACATAGCTTCAGGCCACTCTCCCATTATCTTAGAGAGACCCTTCCTAAAAATAGCAAGGACATTTATCAATGTCTATAAAGGAATGATCACAATGGAGCTTGGATATAGTATAGTGCACTTCAAAAATCTTGATGCAATGAAACATCCTTCCAGTAGTCACACACTTTATGAAATCTCCCATGAAGAAGGTATAGAACTAATTGAAGATTCAGGTATGCTTATTAACTTCTTATCATTAGGAGAACATTTTTCATTTGAAAATTCTAATTCACATGAACCTGAAAATCCTAAACCTATGTTATAGAATGAGGTAAAATATGAATTTTATGATGATTTATTAAAATAAAATGAGACAACACTAGAAATTTTAGTATTAGGAATAGGATACCTTAATTCAATGTCATCCGTTGAACAACCCCCATGTCTGGAACATAAGCCATTTTCAAGTGATTTGAAGTTTTCTTACCAAATGGAAGGAGAGAAATTTCCAGTAATAATTTCTAATAACCTATCCCATTCACAAGAATAAACTCTAATTGACCTAATAAAAAGAAATGTACAAGTTGTAGGATGGATTTTAGGTGAAATACCTGGAATCAATACCAAGGTCTACTCTCATAGAATATTTTCATAAATTTATTCCCGAACAGTTAGACAACCTCATAGAAGACATAATCCCACAATCATGGAGGTTGTTAAGAAAGATATAGGGAAATTTTTTGGCAGCTAACATCATTTTCCCAATATCTGATTCTCAATGGGTCAGGCTCATTCATGTAGTCCCAAAGAAAACTGGCCTAACAACTTTCAAAAATGAAAGAAATGAATTGATCATCATGAGAGTAAAAAGTATCTAGAGAGTGTGTATATATTACAAGAATCTAAATTAAGTTACCCTAAAATACCACTTCCCCATTCCATTCATCGATCAAATTCTAGAAAGGTTAGCTGGAAAAATCCATTACTATTTTTTGGAAGGATTCTCAAGATACTTTCAGGTACCGATCGCACCAGAATACTTGGAGAATAAAACCTTCACCTATCCATTCAGTACATTCTCATACAAAAGAATGCCTTTTGGGATATACAACACCCAATGTACATTTCAACGGTGTATAGTGAGTATTTTCTCAGATCATATTATGGACTACTTGGAGGTATTTCTTAATGATTTCATAGTTTTTGGTAATTCATGTGTTTATTGCATAATAAATTTGAAAATTTTTTTGAAAGCATGCATTCAAAAGAATATTTTCTTAAATTTTGAAAAATTTCATTTCATGGTTGAAAAGGGAATAGTGTTGGGGCACATAATTTCACAAAAAGGTATTGAGATTGATAAATCGAAAGTTGATGTAATAAATTCCATGCCATATCCAACTTACTTAAAACATGTTAGATCATTTTTAGGACATACTGTATTTTACAGAAGGTTCATCAAATATTTTAGTAAGATTTATCTCCCTCTCTCAAGATTAATAATAAAAGAAGCTGACTTTAAAATTGATTATGCATGCCGAAATTCATTTGATGAAATGAAGCAAAGGTTGATCACACCTCCAATAATGCAACCACCAAATTTGGATTACCCTTTTGAGTTTCTTTGTGATGCATCCAACCAATCAGTGGGATCTTCTCTATCACAATGAATTGAAAAACAGCCTCAAGTAATAAGATATGAATCATGGATCTTGGATACCACACAAATCAATTACACAACCACTGAGAAGGAGTTCATTGTATTTTTATTTTCACTAGATAAATTCTGATCATATCTTCTTGGAACTAAATTTGTTGTTTTTTTTATTATCCAGCACTCAGGTATTTAATGAAAAAGATAAATGCAAATCCAACGCTAGTGAGATGGATTCTACTCTTACAAGTGTTAAATTTGGATATTAAATATTAAAATGGAACTGAAAATCTGGTGGCTAATCATCTAACTCGACTACCCCACGCCACTGAAGGAGAAATTCCAAACCAGAACCCACTTAATGATGAGATTCCTAGAGAACAAAACTACACCATCAACAGTGAAGTTCCATGGTATACCAATATGGTCAATTAACTGGTAACATATCAAGTCCTGTCTCATTTAAATTCCCACCAAATTCAAAAGATGAAATCTGAATCTAGATATTACGTCTGGGATGATCCATTTCTTTGGATGATTTTCAATGACCAAATAATAAGAAGATGTTTGCCTGAAAGTGAAATTAATTTTTTCTTTGAGTATTTTCACACATTAGCTTGTGGAGGCCACTTTGGACCTCAAAGGATGTCAAGGAAGGTTTTAGAATCTGTACTTTATTGGCCCACCCTTTTTAAAGATGCTCATGAATTTTGTAAAAGGTGTGAAAAATATCAGTTTTCGGGAAATATATAAATGAGAAAATAAATTCCCCAACAACCACTTAATTTTTGTAAAATTTTTTAAGTTTAGGTAATAGATTTTATGGGCCCTTTTATAATGTCATTTGGAAATTATTATATCTTGCTTTCTATTGATTATGTTTCTAAATGGGTGGAAGGAAAATCCATCAAGACTGATGATGCTAAAGTTGTTTGTGATTTTTTTAGGATTAACATATTTTGTAGGTTTGTAGTTCCTAGAGCCATCATTACTGATCAAGGGACTCACTTTTTCAATAGGAAAATGGAGGTATTACTGAATAAATATGGGGTGCAACATAAAACCTCAACTCCCTATCAACCATAGAATAATTGTCAAAATGAAGTGTCTAATAGGGAAATCAAAGGAATTTTACAAAAGACAGTTAATCCAAATAGTAATGATTGGAGCCAAAGGTTGGAAGACACATTATGGGATTACAAAAAAGCCTAAAAAACCCTGATTGGAATGAGTCTATATAGGTTAATTAATGGGAAAAGTTGCCACCTACATGTGGAATAGGAACATAAAGCATAGTGGGTTGTGAGGAAGATAAATTTGGATCATGAAATTGATGAGAAGAAGAGATTTTTATAGTTATTGGGGCTGGAATAAATTAAAAGGGAATATATTAAAAATTCCAGTATTTATAAAGAGAGGATGAGAGTGGCTCATGACAAGTTGATCCAAAAAAAAAACTTCCATCCTAGAGACATTGTGCTATTATTCAACTCAAGACTCAAGTTGATGCTAGGTAAACTTCATTCCATATGGTATGGTCCATTTGTAGTTACTCATGTATATCCTATTGGTACTGTGAATATTTTGAAGGATGGAGAGTAGAATCCATTCAATATTAATGGTCATCGGTTGAAGAAATTCCTTGGGACCATACCATCAGAGCCAGTTGGGGAGATCACACTCCTAAAACCCATTTATCAATAAATCCATAAGGACATACCTCTCCTTACCAATTTCTTGATTTATATGATTTCATTTAAAATATAATTACATATTCATTATAATTTAATGCACTGAAGAAATTACATAATTTAAGTGTGGGGGATGGAACATTTATAGTTTAGTTTTTTCAATTCTGTGTTTTTCAATTTTCTTGTGTTTTTGAAACTTTTGAAATTAAATGATTATCATAACATATTTTTAAAACCCATGTCAATGTGTGAAACAATTATCCCATGAGACTGAGCTTAAATTAATGTTGATAATGACTTGGTTTCAAGTTCAAAATATTTGGAAATTTCATGATAAGTACTCTAATTTTTTAATCCCATGACACAATTCACTATCATTGTATTTTAAATCAATTTCCTGTGAGGCTTATGAACCTAATTTTCATATTCATTTCATTCACATCACTTCTTGAGTGTACCATACCATGCTTGATTTAACCATAATTTGATTTATTCCTATCAAAACTTGAGGGTTTCAGGTACATGTGTTTTAAATGATTGAGGTGTTTCATTGGTATTAAAGCCCATATTTCATACAAATTATTTTTTATAATGGAACACCTTGTACATTTAATCCTTTTGTCCCATATAATCCATGAATAACCTATTATTTTAGCCACATCATAAGCCATTTTTCCCTATCCAACTTGCTCTTGAAGTGAAATTTCATAATCTAGTTGAACTTAAGTGTGGGGGAAGTTGTCTAGTATTATGCTACCTTATTTGGTGATACTTTGTGTCAAAAATAAAATGTTGAAGATATTTTCTTGTTTCTGAAAGAAATCATTCTGTTGAGAACAGTTCCACATCTAGAGCTTTTATGTAAAATAAGTCTTTCCTTTCTGGATCTTCAAACGAAATAAACGAAACTTATGCATATCTAGAGCTTTCAAGAAAAATAATGTTTGAGATGACTGATACTTTTGTTGATGAGAGGATAAATGGTGTTTAATTTCACTGATTTTTCATGCTAATGGATCTAATTTACTACTAAGGGGAGTGATTAGGAGACCAAACTTGAGTAAAAATTATAATAATGCAATTTTTCTTTAAAAAGAGCTGAGCACTCCTCATTCAGCCTCAAAATTTTTCACGTATAAATCCTACCATCATGAATCCATAGAACAACCCTAGAAATTCTTTATGATAAAAATATGTCCTTGACTCACATCAAGTGTAGATTTAGGAATTTATCAAGCCTATGGTGACCTTTTCTTGTGTATTGGATGAGAAAGACATTGTTGAAAATTGATATTAGTGTGATGAGAGAAAATTCATGTTAGGTAAGTGTTTTGTGTGCATGGGAGAATAAATGAAGAGGAAAAATATTTAATAATATGAATTTTGAACTTTTAATAATGGTTGTTGATGAGGATTTATATTTTTTATTTCTTCGTGTTAAATTGTTTGATCTCATGGGTATGTGTTTTAAATTTTCTAGAATTTTTTATCGATGTTTACTTGTCTAGGAGTCCAAGTTCTAAGTGAGAGGGATTGAAAGAGCTCATATTTTCATATTTAAATATATGTTTTTAAATGATTTAATCCCTTCCCATTTATCAATTTGATCTTATTGTAATCATTTAATGACTTTTGGTCAGTTTTGAGCTTGAGTGTAAAAATTAGCTAATTCTGGATATTTAACAGTTTTATGGTGCCTTTTTATTTTGAGAATAAATCCCTAAATATTCATCCAATGCACATGATTTATATTTTTTAGGATGACATGGTTTTTTTAATACATATAAGGTTTCAGAACCCAAAGCCAATTCGAACTACAACAAGCAGAAACAAATCAGTCAATGTGAATACTTATTTTGGTCAGCAGAATGGACATTAATTCATTCAATGATCCATATCTTGGGATACCGACCACCAAATTGGGTTCTTCTTTATAGTTAAGAAATAAAACCCAACGAGGTAGATGAAAATTAAATTTCATGCTGAAAGGATTTTATATATTCTACCCTTCAACAGGTCAAAGTATGGTTGAGGGAATAGTGATTGGCATCTATAAAAAGTCAAGTCTACCAATTCATCCATAACTCATTCCACATGGGTAAAAATGACTTAAAACTTCGTGGTTAGATGAAAAACTCTATTACTCACCTCCTATAAGAAGATACCTCATCCATAGTTTATGATATGGTGGGAGAACCAAAGCATAACTTCTGGAGGATAGAATCTGGAGGAGAAAATTATGTTCATTATTTTCACTCTTTTCTTCTTATTTTTTTAATGCCTTCATCTTCCCCATTCCTCTAAAAGACCCATAACATGGTTGGGTAAAAATATGAGGTTATTGGGGAGGGATGTTTTTATATTTTTAATGCTTTGAGTTCTTACATTTTATTGAATAAAAACTATCTCCCTTCTGCGAAGTTGTTTTCAAATTCTAAATACAGTATTTATTAACTTATGTGATCGTATTAGATTTTATATTATGTTGTTATTATTGCCTTGAAAAATGATAATTTTTCTAAATCTATTAGGTTCTGGTCTATATTCAATAGAATAAGATCAGGTATTAGTGTTGGAGTACTTGGCGATTACTAGTACGTGTGGGAGGGCTGATGAATATTCATGATTATTTAGGATAAACAATACCCGATTGGGAATTGATTAAGATAGTTGGGGGAATTTACTACAAATCTATCACAAAAAGGAAGAAGTGTATGGAAAAATATAATTTTGTTAAATAATTTAACCAAATAAGTGAGTTGATGTAATTATGTAATCTCACTTAAATCATCTTAGCAGAAGAGGATTGAATAAAATAGAACAAGGATAGTATAACAATTTTGAAACCAACCCCAACTTGATAACCCAACACATAAAATAGATTTTAAATCACATCCATTCCATATTTTTCTTGAATATATTCCTTAATTTATTTTTTTTTTATATTTCTCTATTTTATTTCAAAACCTAACAATTTAAAAAACACTTATGGTTTTCTCTAATTAAATAATTACAAAAAAATTTGTGTGCACTCCTCATCAGGAGACAACCTAGGTTAACCATTATACTATATTTTAAATTAGTAAATAACTGTTTATTCCACACCCCATGATAGGCTTGTTTCATTGATTGTCTAATAAAAAGATCCTCCTAAATAAATGATTCATATGGAATCATTGTTCAATTTATTGCAACCTATTGCGGATAAATCACCATAGTCCATATTGACTGAAATAACATGTATAGAAGTTTCATATATATCCATACCTTATTATTTGAAGTATTTATGCTTCTAAATATTTTATAGTAAAAATATTTTTCACTTGATTGGAATACCTTTGCGATCAACTGTTTCAATGGCTTCTATGAATAGATATTTTCTAAATTTTACCATAATCTTTTATATCACTTTTGTACCCCAATATGTTAAAAATCCTAATATTAGGGAGAATTAGGGTGTATCCAATTAAAAAATAAACTCCCATTTTTATCTTATTTAATCATTAAACAAAATACTCTTTTCTCTTATTCTCTTAGAAATATATAAAGTAAAATAAAATCATGAAAATACACAACAATTTTACATGGTTTACCCTAATCATGATAATATAGGATAAAAAAATGAATTGTACTAATGTACTGAAATCACTAAATCACATTGTGATTTTAATGTTTACAATATACTCATTATCCCTCGTATTTTAAAACAAATTAATTTTTTAAATTTCACTGATAACTTTGAGAAAGTGTTCTCATTGTTCTATTAGTAGATATTCTTTGATGATTCGAATCTCATTTTATTATACCATAATTTGTGTTTCATGATGCTATTATTTCCTCCAAATGATAAATTCCTATTTACAATAGATATTCTAGGAAATTACCATTATGTTCATGAAACTACCACTTTCATGAAACTGTTTTACAATTTTTTCAAATCCTCCACACTTTATTAAAACTATATTGCTTTCATGTAACAATGATTTTCATTAAACTCCTAAAAATTTCATGAAACTCATTCATTCATGAATAAATAATTTTTTCCTTTACACAAATAATGTTCATGTAAATGTCTTCATACAATATGCACATTCATATAAGTCTTATATGGAAATGGAGTCCCAAGATTCCCTAAAAATTGCTTTTTTAAATAATGTTGGTTATAACTAATTTAAAAGAATGTATAACCATTCATGTAACTTGGTATTCCCATAAAACCAGATTTATACAATGAAATGTTTTTTTAACTCATAAACTTTGTGAAATTTCACATATATGCACTACATTCATGAAACTCCATTTTCTCAAGTTTTCAAAACAGGTGACAAAATCTCCCCATTACCAAATTTTGAATGAGATGGATTCGTATTACCACATTATTATAACTTTTACCTTGTTCATTTAACTTTTTATTTGCATAAAGACGCTTCTTTACCTCTACTTTTATGTGAAACAAATTGAAACCATATAGAGGTTCCAACCCTTCTTCATAACTTTTACAAGGTATATATGGTTTTAAAACTTTTTATCCACTCTTTATCAACAAACACCCCAAAAAATTTCAATTGCCTTTTTAAAAAAACACAACAACCCAAAACCATGAAATGACATAGAGATGGATTTTTGACCAACATTTTTTTATTGAATAAATTTTTGACAGGGGATATTTTTAATTAGTTTCATCCTCCTTTGACACCATTATGAAACACACCCCCTTGGGGCCTTCTTCCTTGATTATATATGATCTATCATCCTCTTTTCTTCAATTAATGAGGTAAATTTTGTTATCATCATATCTATTTGGTAAGTTTAACATCATAGAATCCCAGGTTTTGGTTTTTTATCCTTGTTCCTATACCTCCATGTTAAACACCTAATTTTCGGTTCCTTTTGTACGTTTATTTGATTATAGATGATTTTTATTTATCTAAGTGGTGTTTCATTTTTGGTTGTCTCATATAATCTTGAGGTAAGAAATTATTACTGTGGTTCTACATTTTTATGGGATTACATGCCCTATCTAGCATGTGGGTGGGTGATTTTTCTTATTATGTTTCTTTTAATGGTATAAAAGTTAGTATGTAGGTCTTAATAGTTGGAATTAACCTTATGAGGGGATGGATAAAGGTGTGATTTGGTGATCAGGTGTTAACTATGGAGATTTTGGTATATTTTTGTATGGTTTCATTCACTATTTTTTAAAGTAAAAAAGTGATTTTCCTATGATCTTTTATGTGACCTAATCTCCATGGAGGATTTTGGTTTGGCTCGCATGGGGGGTAGATTTATTATCACATCCTTAGGAAATTTCTTATGATTATTTAAATACATGTGACTCGATCATGGGTCTTACCTTATCTAGGGTGTGGTTTTACTTGCATTGGGGATAAGATGTGTTATTTCATCCCTAAAATGCTTCTAACATGACTTGTGGATATAAGATATAGCCACATGACCTTACCTAGTGTGTTGATTTGGATCATATTTTGTGAGATATTTTCCATGTTATTCCCTCCATTTTCCCCTTATAATCATGTCATTGATGGGTTCTTGTTGTATTATGATGATCTTCATCAGATGTTGATAGTTCTATGTAGGTTTGGGGTTCTTGTTTTCCTGGTTAGAGCATGATGACCTGACATAGGTACATACAAGATTGTTTGAATTTGTTTTCTATACATACATATAATAATGTATATTAATATATATTGAAGTTATGTTAACGATTAATTAGTGGTTCCATATTGGTTTTTATTACTCACACCCTTCATGGTCACCCCTATGTGCTTCCATACATTATTTTAATAGAGTCAAGTATATAGATGTCCATTATACCACTCACATAGCAGGTAGATCTGGGTATGGATAGAGGTTATACCATTGAATACACTAGGAAATTTTTTGAATATTGATCTCTACAATATTTAGTACTTTCGAAATATCTATTTTATTATTCCACCACCTATATGGATCACTCATTAGACTAGATGTATGAATGACATAGTTATTTTGTATATTACATGTGATGTTATTTATATAATTAGTTTATCACTATGATTTCATAATATATTTTATTTTTTATTACCTTTTCTAATTTTTATATTATTGGTTATCTAATATATATGGAATATTCCTCTGATGTATAGTTCAATCCATCATCACTAGTTGGCAGCCACTTATTTATGGAGGAATGATTTAGTTCATATAGTGCTCTTCCTAGGACTTGATGAAATCGGATTTGGTATTAAAAAATAGTACTAAACCTTAGGTTCCCCAGTTATTTATTTTTAGTTGTTTAGACAGTATATTGGAAGGTTGGAACATATATGAAAATTTATGATTCTCTTTGGATGTCACTCATATAGTATAAATTTGTGCTTCTAGGCAACTGGAATAGCTATTATTGGATTTGATGTTGTATTTTTTTGGTTTTATTCCTGAGAACTTGTGATATTTTTGGTTTATTTATGTTTTACTCCTTTGGGACGATGAGAGAATGTGGTTTTATGCATCATGATTTACATCATTGGTTAACATGTCATGAAGTTTCTTATTTCTGATTTCTAAAGTTTTGAATTAAATAATCTAAATAATAATATATTAGGTATTTTTCTAAATACATTTTTGTTGGTATATATTAAATTTATCATGAATATTATGCTTAAACTCTTTAAATATTTTGGTTATTAATGGAATTTTTAATTCTATGTTTTGGGATTTCATAAAAATTACACATCTATGACATCCCATGGTTCCATATAAGAATTGGTTCAAGGATGTTCCAAAGGATCATAAAGCACCTAATATACATTATTATTCCCATTATTGAGGAGATTAGTAGGCACCCAATTCTACACAAGTGGTTTAAAAAGTTGAGCCCATACTGTAAGGGTTATCTCGTATCATGTAAGTGGGAGGCAGAGCCATGTATGAGGGTAGATATATAAAGGAAGACTTTTCCTAAGAAAATTCAGATGTAGTATCATCTATAATTAAATGTAATGAGTGTTTATCATGATATAGATGATTTTATTTAGATTTTTTAGGGTATATCTACGTTGGTAGAAACATTTGTTGAGTAGTCGGCATAGCTGGTGGCTGTTATTTTTTTGGGACCTCCCTAGAGGTGGTGGAATGTTATTTTCCAAGATAAGACACATAAAAGATTTTAGTGGGAAGAAATTGAGTAAAATATCATAAATTATTATTTTCTCTAGGTCATTAATGTTGGATATGGATCTAGATTTTATGGAGCTTTATTATTAGAATTGTTATGGATGGATAATTCCACCCATTTCTCAAATTAATTGTGATTTTCTACTTCACTAATTGGAAATGAGGATAAAAAATAACCAAATTTAGTGATCATTATTAATCATAATATAGGGAATTATGTAAGGAATTTCAATTGAAAATTCACTTATGTGGTGGATTATAAGTCTCTCAATACTGAAAAGATAATGGTAAATGAGGGTTAAGTGGGTTCCCTTCCTTTTCTTGGTGCTCCTACTTGAGTTTCTTTAGGTGATTATAGTAGTTCCTATTGTTTTAGTAGGAAAAATATATCTAATGATATTTTCTAGGGTTGTTTAAAGAATTCAGGGTAGGGTAAAGACGTATCACTTATTCTTGTTGAGTGATCTCTCTTTATATGTCATCAGTATCGATGGAAAGGCCAATATGATAGTTTATATATTTTCCAACTAAGGGATTACCATGTGTGTGGTGAGTTGGGTCCCCTATAAAAGTCTTGTTCAAGGATATATTAGGAGTTTTTAAGCAGATTATTGTGGAAGACACAAGATTATTGAGTTTTTTCTATATACCTCACTCGGATAGTGTGACCTTCTTTGAAAGGTTTGTCTATAAAACAATCTGAGTGTCTCTAGGATAGTATAAGTAGTACAAACCTTAGGGGTTAACTACTCAAGCTATTTAGGTATCCCATAGTTAAGGCCATGAATATAGGGTTAGTATGGATTTTAATTTTTAAAAATTTCTAAATTATATGGTATAGTTTCCTACTACCATGAGATTGTTTTGTTTACTTCTATTCATTCTATTTATATTTATGATTCATGAGTATCTGATAATTTTATATCGTCAAATCATTTATTTAAATTGTGGATAGTTGTAGTATTTTCTTTAGATATATTAGAAATTGATAATACTATTTGGATTTAGTTAAACTATATTCAGATATACCATGGATCTTGCACATTTTTTAGAGACTATGGAAACCCGTGGGATTTTATTCTCTTAGATATGGTCAATTTGGACATAATTTTTTTATAGATTAATTGATGATCTTCCGAGATATCGCTGATTTCTATAAGGGGTGCTTATATTTAATTCCCATTAATGGGAAGGATTATTCCTTCATTAGTGAATTAAATGTGTAGTTTGGTAGAGATAGACCAAACCTCGGTAACTTGGGAGCTAATACAATGTAGATAGGGGTTTTATTCCTACAATGGATTTGATAATATTTTTATCTACCTTTCCTATGGTAGTGTAACACTTTCAGAAAATATCCCCCATTGATTTATATGGTTTTATCATATAAGGGAGATCAAAATCTCAATTGATCTCATATTGTGTAAAGATCCCATATCGAAAGATCCGTATCATATTTCACTAGAAGAGTTAAGAGAGTTGAAGGTGAATATCAATGATCATGATATTAAGGGTTTTATCTATCTAAGTAACCCCTCTTTATGGTGATCCCATTTTTTAATATGGTTTTTGTTAGCTTCAAATTGTGTATTGATTACTATATTCTAAACTAGGTTACAATAATGAACATGTATCCATTTGCATGGATATATGTCCTATTTTATGGGTTGAAATAATCCTAATAATTCATTAATATTGAACTATGTTAAATTTATCATTATTTTCAAGTCATAATAAAGGATATACTAAAGAAAATATTAAGTATAATTTATTGGATAGAAGAATATTTCATGATGTCATTCGGTTTAATAAAGGTTTTGATGGTGTTCATGGATTTCATGAACTTGATTTAGAATCCCTACTAGAACTACATATTTATAGTATTAATCAAAGATATTTTGGTATATTCTTGAACATAAAAGTTTCATATTGATCATCTAGAGGATGTATAGATAAATATTTAAGCACATTGTCTATATACCATGTCCTTGAATAGCCATTTCTGAATTTGGGAAGTTCACTTCCTTGGTAAATTTGTATATGAGGTGAGAATTTATATTGATGAAAATTATTTTTTAGCAGTGATATCCTAAATGAATCCATATAATTTGTTTGAGATCTAGAATTTATTTATCTTGGATTTTTTAAGGGGTTCCTTTAGGTTTTATCTCACTTAATAGTGCTAATGAGGGTATTAACCAAGTAGGGGGTGAAGATAAAGTACACTCACCAATGTGAAGTATACTTTTAGTAGTTAAAGGAGATATTGATATCTTCTCTAATTCTGGTTCAAATAGACACAAGAAAGGTTAATACCATATATTCTGATGCATTTAGTATTATTCTAGGAGATGTTTTGATATAGGATGATAGGATGGTTTCTTATAGATCTTGTCATTATTACTTGCTATTATAACTACCTTAACCATGAACTAGAGTTAAAAGTTGTGACTTATGACAAAAAATGTTTTTCTATTATATCTTAGAGTATAGATTCATCAAATAAATATATTAGAATATATTATTATATATATTCTTCCAATGGAAATTGAACATAAAGTCAAGGCATTGGGTGGAGTACATGTTGATGTTTTATTTTTAGATGGAATTTTCCATGAGAAGGGGGAACGCATGGATGACACTCTGAGTTATAATACTATGGTGCAAGTGGTTTTCAAATCTATCCATGGGAGGGAATTTATGTAACTTTTTATATAATGATGAATGGACATGATTGAGGGGTAGGATGTCATGAATATTTCTCCCTTAGACATTAATTACTCACTATTGGATTGGGTGAAATCCATAAATGAGTATATTTTTTATTGTTTAGTGATGTGGGAAAGGATTATGGGTTATGAGTTTATTTTAAGTTGGTTTGAGGATGAAGAGGGGAAATTTTATATCCATAATATGATGGTAGTTTCTACTTATGTGAGATAGTATTTTATGTGGGAATCCTATGAATCTCAATGAGTTATGAACATAGGATTTACTAATATGTATCGTGATATTAGACAACAGTCCTGGTTTCCATGTATAAGGAAGAATATCATGTGTTTTTTATCACATTGAAAAAACTACTAGAGGATGAATGCCGAACATTAGTGACCAATATAATTACTTCAACCACTTAAATTTAATATGTGTAAGTGGGATAAAGTGACAATCGACTTAATCATTGGACTATTGAGGACCCTAATGAGTCTTGATACCATGTGGATTATGGTAGATTAGCTGATAAAGGTCATGTATTTATTTTCTATCTAAGTGACCAAGTTGATGGATGGTATAGAAAAGATATATGTTTGGAATATAGTAAATATTCATACAATACCTTTGAGAATAGTATCGGACCGAGATTCATATTCTATGTAAAAAAATTAGGTTCTATAGATGTCTATGGGGTCTCAACTAAATTTCAGTAAAACATACCACCTACAGAAAAATGGGTAGTCTAAGAAGATGATCTAGATACCTAAGAATATGCTCAAGTATTACATGTCAAAATTCAAAAGTTCAAGGGATGAAAATCTATCCATGGAAGATTTTTTATAATAATTATTATAAATATTTAAAAAACATTGTTCTTTATGAGTCCTTGTGTGGTTGACCATACTGCCTACAACATTATTTATTAAACTTAAGAAATTTAGTGATTATTGGGTTGAGAATAGTACAGGATACCACCAAGTGGGTGCTATTTATCATGAAATACTTGGTTATCACACATATCAGGCATCAATTGTATGTAAACCAGATTTCGTGACCCCAATAATTCACTATGGAGGATCATGTTTTCTCATGGGCATCCCATCATTTGAGGTATCTTTTTATGAGGAATCAACGAAAGCTAAAATCTTGGTTTTTTAATCCTTTAGAGATTTTTGAGTGGTTTGGTGTATTTTTTTATTGATAGGATCATACTTTGAGCCATAATTCTATGCACAATATGTATCGTGTGCTTCATCTCTGAAATTATGAGCTAGAATGTCGCATTTAATTGATAATAATGACATAGATTTAAAATAATATGCATCCATTGATTATAGTTTGATATTAATCATCTATAAAAGTGAGAGGGTTTTGTGATGGGTGATAATACCAATAAACCATTTATTATGGAATCAAGAGAATATCTAATAGGATACCTAAGAGTAAGAGTTATTTTTATGAGCCTAATGCCTGAAGTTATTTACTAAGGATCCCTAAGGAAAGTTCACATATAGGAGAATACCCTCTTGTAGAGTGTGTAATGAACCTAAATTTTTGATGTAGTTTGGATTGAATTTTTTTAATTTTGAATATTTTAATGGGATTCAGATTTTGGAGGATTTGGCAGGAATAAATGTTGGAAATTGAGAAGTTGGTCATGCTTTAGGATTATAAATATTCTATAAGAAGGGGATCCTAAAAAATGTATGTGGTTATAGTGTCACATGGATATTCCTTGTATTGAGATTCTTGAATCAAGGTATGTCACAATGTAATGGTTATAGTTGTGTTGTGATACATATCATTGTAGTAAAAGTATCTAGTTCACACTGTAATGAATCTCCTTACGGTATTACGACCTATAGAATAAATATTGTCATTTTTTAGATTAGATGGTCTCAACATAATGGGTGAAATAGGTATCAAGGTGTTGGAATAGAAAGGTGGGATACACCAGGATCTATCTAGTAACACCGAAGTGACTCCCAGGATAGGGACATTATATCTTGTCCAATGGGGAAAGACTGAAATGACCTACCTGTATAGTTTTTTGTAATTTTTTATTGAATAAATTTAATATGGGGGATATTATTAAGGATTTCTTTACTCCACAAACCCAATAAAGGATAATACCCTATCAGATCCTTTTTTCATGGTTCTTCTAACTCTCCCTTCCATATATAATTACAATTTGAGTTACCATTTGTTTTATCGCCCCAACCTGGAAAATCTAATTCCATTGAAGCCCTTGGATTTATTTTATCTCATGGTTTCCTCTTCCTCCATCTTACCCATGTTTTGTATGTTTTTTATCATTTTCTTAGATTATGATGGATTTGGATTGATTCTAGTGGAGTTTCAAGATGGGTTAACTCCCACTATCTTGAGGTTGGAGTTTCATACTACATTTCTATGTTTTTATGGAATTTCATGACATATCATGAAAGAAAATTCATGTGTTTGGTTGTCACATTTATAATTATGCTATCAAAGTGACCAGGTGTGTCTAGATATATAGAAATTTCCCAATGGGGGATTGATATGTTGGTGTTATATTGAACATAACCTATACATAGAGACTATGTCATGATTTTGTATGTTTGTCCACCATTATTAGATAAGAAAAAAAAATTCTTAGGATAGTTAATGGAACTAGAATGCTTGTGTCTTAGGATGTGAGTATGGATTGTAAACTCCTTCAATTAAGATGTGGTTGTGGTTGTAAAAGAATTATAATGGGTTGTTGTATTGGGTTTAAATAATGAGTATCCAATAGGCTATATCCTTAGGGCCTATGATATTGTTTTCATGCTAGTTTAAGTGGTGTTCCCCATGAATGATAAGGTTTTGAACATAGTGGTCTTATTTCCAATTTTAGGATGTGTTATGATAGATTTATCATTGGTATACCACCTTTTGGGATGATTTTGTCTATGTTATTCACTTATCTGTCTATTTATTATGATAATAAATATATACGTGACTCGCCCCTGGGGAATACCCTAATTGGGGCATGTTTTAGCTTGTTTAGGAGGTTAGATATATTATACCCTTCTTAAACTGCTTCATATATTTCTAGTGTATAAGAGATATATCCATGGTTCCTTACCCAACATGTTTGGGTGGTTTATCTTATGTGAGAAGTTAGTTATTTTATTAATTCATTTAATTTCATCCTATGACATTAATAATAAATTATTAGTAAGTAATGAGTTCCTTCCTTTGATATTTACCACTTAAGGTATGTTCTGGTTCTTAGGATCCAGTTAGTGCCTGATAACCTGAGATCGGTAAATGATTTATTTTAGGTATTTATTTTCTATCGTTGAATGAAAACACATATATCTTCCACACATATGGAAAGGATGATTTGGTTAAATCCTACTACATTTCCTTATTCACACCCTACACAAGAACCCTAGTGACCTTGTATACTTTTTAGGGATTTGAGTAATGGGAAGGTTCCTATGTCCAGTACTTGAATATGTGGAGATTGGTATGGATTGAAAAGATCCCAAGATATACATGAGGAAAGTTTTTCATAGAATCACTAAAAAATTATTTACTTTTTTTATATATTTCTTGTATTTATCCATTATATATAGGGATAAATCTTTAAACTAAATGTTTGACTAGAATAGTTCATTTTGAAATTACATGTTATATTATTTATATAGTTAGTTTACCACTGTTATTCAATACTCTCTTTAATTTATTATCACTAATTTTTCTATTTATATTATTAATGATTATTTTATATCAAGGGAATAGTTTCCCTGATACATGGTTAAATACCTTATCTCTAGTCAACAACATCTTGTGTATGAGGAGGGAATCATGAGGCCATGAGGCATTTTGGATCAAATTCAATGAATAGGGTTGGTCCATTATAGTATGTGTGGAATCAAATAATATATAGATATAAATGTGTTTCAATTATAAATAAAATGGTATGATTGTGCCAATGAATAACCATAAATCAAGAAAATGTATTATAAATTAATCACAATTTGGATAGTTTGTTAACCAATCATGTTACAATAGATTTTTGTGACATTACTATCAATGTAATAAGAACAATATAACTATGAAGGCAGAAACCATTGAAAAAATCATAGTGGGTCCCTAATAGAGAATACAAAATACTTATGATCTTTCAATATAAATAAATATAGGTCATGTGATCCCCCCACATACATTGAATTAATATTTAAAACTACAATAAATATGGGGAACAATGGTTTATATTATGAATAGAGTATATAGAATAAAAATGGGTATCACATTTGAATAATATATAAAATGGAAAAGACCTCAATTGATATAAAACAATAATTGATTATGAAATTTTAATGAAAATATTTCTTACAAGATAACTATAAATTTAAGAGGTATGGGTAAAGGGACTAAATAATTTTCTTAGCATCTCTGATCATCATTATTGGACCTTTGGGACATCAAAATTCCTCAAAATTGGACAGGTAACTCAAAGAGATAGTGTTTGATAGAGAAATTAAAAATATATATAAATAAAAATTGAGGATAATGGATTGAGATGGTAGGTATTTATTAGCAAGGATTAGAAATTATTTAATACTTTTTGAATATAGTCCATTGGAAACAAGTTTGTGGAAAATTTATTTAAAATGTTTTATAAATCATTTTGGGTAATTTTGATTCACATTTTAAAAAAGGATTATGATTTACCAATACTGAATGGATGAATTAGATTATTATATCTCATTTTCACTAAAGAAAAGTGATTTGGATATAATTAATTGTATTTTAGGGGATAAAATATGTTTTAGACACTTGAATTATTTTTTTGGTTTAAAAATTGAAATTATTATTTTGAAATTCATTATTTGACTCCTTAGAGACATTTAAGGTTGTGAAAACCATTCTAGAAATTATTTTTTCATTCATATATAAATATAATGTTAAAAAATATACAATATAAGAAAATTTAATTTTTATTATTCATCATTAAATTAATTTTTTTAAACATTCAAAAAATAACTCTTTAATAAATTAAATATGATAACTAAAATTTTATTGTCCATTTTAACAAATTATATTTCTCAAAGAGTAAATTCAATGTGTAAATTAAATTTTAAATACAAAAATTTAATAAATAAAGATAAAAAAATACCAAATAGATAGATTTATTTATTTTAAATAAATTAAAAAATTATTTTTATTACTTTTAATATTCATTCAAGTTTTTTGTGATCATGTTTTGGTATTTATTTTAAAACATAATTATTTATTTTCTTAAAGATGATAATAATTTTTCAATACAAACGACTAAGTTATTATTTGAAAGTCCATATTTCTAATTTCTAACATTATCATTATAAAATTCACATAACCTTTTATTATCCTATATATACCCCTAATATCCCAAAAATTTTATCTATATAGTTTTCTTTTAATATTCTCTATATTTATTTTATAAAATTTATAACTTATTTATAATTCCTTTCTTTATTATTATTGTGATGTTCATGGTTATAGTATGTCTAGGATACCATGAACCATAGTTATATAATTTTCTTATTTTTATTATATCATAGTAATTATATTATCCTTATAAATTTTATTTATAATGATTAAATAAAATAGTTTTTTTATTTATTCTAAAGGTGTCATATTTTACAAGAGATGTGTGTGTAAAAAGTGTGAGAAAAATCCAATAAAATGACACCAATGACCCCAAACATCTCTTGGATCCTAAAATGTTCATATGTGTATCATGTAATGTCATATAAATAATTTAAAATTTTTTAAACATCACAAGTCAAACATACTTGAGTTCTTACCAAGCCACTATGACTAATGTTTAGATTTTTGGCTAATGGAGGTGTATATCAGATATCTCAGTAAAATTATGTTTTAATGAAACATATATATTAAGATTTAACATATCTAGACACATGGTTAACTCTCATTATACCCAAACTCATAGCTTATTCAAAATCATGGCCTATTTTTAATTAATGTTCAACTCGTGGATTAGACAAAAACATGTATTATTTATCTAATATGAAAAACTCATGGATTACCTTACATCATGACATAACATATATATTTTAGGAACATCATTTAAAATATCACATTGTCATAGTATCACAATAATAATTATATAAAATATCATAGTTCGTACAAAATTATTTAAACATCTCATAATAATCAAACTCCTCTTTAAAAATAAATTAGCATTATTTAAAAAACTCATGATCATTGTTCTATCTTTATATAACAATCCCATTACATAAATAATTTATGAAAAATCATTTTAATTAGCCCCAAAATATTATCCCCCCATTTACTTAATTATTTAATATCCCCTTTTCACCCTAACATCCCATCTCTAAATCATTAACATGATTTCTAGCACACATTACCAATATCACTAAGTAAAACATTATTTATGTGTTTTATAAAATAATTATAATTCATAAAATACCATTTAAAATAAAAAAAAAATTCTATAACACCCAAATATATTTTAAATGAATCCACATTAACTATTTTCAACACACACAAAAGTTTTTAAAACAAAATTTTACCATTTAATATTCTCTTCGCATTTTATATTTTAATTCATCATTTAATATAAATTAAAAATAATGTATAATCATTATATATCTTTTGAAAATAAATTATTATAAATTAATCATGTGTATAGTAATCATTTAATTCAAAAATCATCAATTAAACCTTACTAAAGATTATATTTCATTTAAAATCCATTTGGATAATCAAGTGAAAACACACATAACATTATCAAAATTTATATTAAATGACAAATTAGAATCAAGAAATGTTTTTAGTTCACCTATATTGTTCCAAATAAAAAATAAACGCAAGAAAAAAATCTCAATTATTCTCCAAACATTAAAAAAATAACTATTTGAGTTTAAATGAACATTTTCAAATTAGACAAATAAGTATCAAAATAAAAATAATAAATCATATTATTATCAGGATTTCTAAAAGATTTATTCCATGATCCCAACATACTTAACATATCATTATTTCATCAAGAAACTACAAATTTATATACAAAATAAATTAAGGAAGCAATAGAAAATTTTAAGAAGATTATCATATAAATTACATTTCATCAGAGGCTAAATAACCAGTTAAAATATATATTCTTGACTTTTAAATGATAAAAATACACCTATTAAAAATGAGATTGAATCATCCTAACATAGTTCCAGTGGACGTCCACTGAACACTTGGTGTTTAAATAAAATTTCTATAACCACCATCAGTCTCCCAGTTGTAGTAAAAAAGAAAAAATCAACTTACCAACCCACCAGAGTCCCATTATTACTCATAGGACTATTACTAGTTGTTTTTCTATAAGAAATAAGTTAAAACATTCATTAAATTAAAAAATCCCACTTCTTTGATACATATTACTTACAAAAATAATACATCAATACCCTATTTTGAGGTTTTTTTGGATCATTTCATGATAAAATTAGTAGAATAAGCTCAAAAAAGTGTATGATCTATCATCCATAAACCAATATACATAATTAAGAACATAAATAATTAGGAAAACCTATATAAAATTTTTCTCCATCTCTATTTCATATGATATATTTTTCTTGATGGGGATCACTGAGATACATTCTTCATACTCTTTTCTCAACAGGTATGTCATTAAACACTTATATTTGGTCATAATGAGAGGATCCCAAAACACCAATGTTGTTCTACCACATTATCCATAAAGATATATGTGAACATGGAGTAATAAATATCTTTAGAAATTGATAATAAGTACAGAATATCCCCAATGTAATTATTACATCCCATCTTATTATATCTCTTCATTAGATAAATAGAGTCAAATGTTCACTTCCAACACTTGTCTACTAATATATAAATTGTAGAAAAAAATAACATATGTTTTTTAACATAGTGTTCTAAAGTGTTGGAAATAAAATTACTTTTAACATTGATTTCAAAAACTAATTTCCATGAAGAAACATAACATTGGTTCTCTAAAAAATGTTAAAAGTATTATTTTAACATTGTTTCTTGAGAATCGACATTGAAATTACTTTAAACATCGATTTTTACTACACCGGCATTAAAAAAAGACTTTTAATGCTGATTTTTAGAGAACCAATATCAAAAAAATAAAACAAAATAAAACCCTAAATGGACGTTATATATTTTCACATTACACAAATACCCACCACTAAGAAATTTACTTTCCCAAAAATAAATATAACATGTAGTCTATAATGTTTTTAATTCTCTTTCAAAAAATTTCATATTCCTGTTGATTATTTATATATTTTATCTTCCAAAATTTTAAAATTTTCTATTCGTATATAACAAATCATGTCCATTTAAATTCAACTATTTTGAATATTTAATTTAAAATATTAATTAAATTATGGATACAATGGATTCATTGAATATATGGTGTTGGTATGGTAGTAGTAAATGGTTCATGTAAGAATATATATGGGCCAAAAAAATTTATCAATGATTACTTCAAATAGGAAAAATACATCAGATTTCTACTTCTGTTCTAATATAATTTTATTTCAATTCATTATTTATAATATTTTTATTATTATCAAGTTATCAAGGAGGATCATTATTTTATCCATTCATGTAATGGTGAATTGTTTAATTTTTAATATGATTCATTAATTAAACATTTAAATTGATATCTATTATCGAACCATAATTTCAATTATTGTCTTTCAAAAATATCTCCTGATAGATTTTTTTTATAATAGTGTTATTATTTAAAAAATATATATACTTTTCTTATTAGTCATTAAGATAACCAATGTGATAAGGAAGTTTAAAAAATAACTGATATTGTAAATAATTTTCAATATCAAATTCAATAATATACATTAAGAATATATTCAAAACATAACTAGAAAATATTTCACCTATAAAGATGATGTTAAAAACTGATAATAATTGGTGTCAAAGTATTTTTGTACTAATGTATGTTATGATAACATATTTATGTGGATTTATAATCAATTTTATTTTTAAAAAAATTATGTATAATCATAAATAAATCAACCCATTGATTCATAACTAAATGAAATAGTGTATGAGATGTGGTAATAATCATTCACTTGATTTTCCATATAATAATTATATTTTTAACTATGGTAGAGGAATAACATGCCTTATATGATATTAGGATACATAATTTATGATATGAATCACATGCATATTGCTGGATTCGAATCAGGTATATCATACAATATGATATACCCTATATCATTGAATTTTTAATATTCTCCCACTTTAACTAAAATACTATTACGTATTTATGAAAGCATCACAACTCATTTTGAATACATATAATCTATTTTGAAAACATTTTATCAAACTCTATTCATTTATTCAAAAAGACATTGTTCAAAATTTAATATTTATCTTAATACTAAACTATATAATTGTACTTATTGTTGTAGTGTTGATAAAAAATATTAAATCTTGACTTCATATATGTAATAAATGAGTGGTCTCTTGTAAAATATGACTTCTACCTAAGCTATAAAGGTGTATTATGTGATCTCAATAAAATATTCCCACATCACAAATATGAACATGTCCACCAAAATATGTATCATAGAATCATATTTATATCTATGTAATCGCTTCATCCATGAAATTGAGCGACCACTAGACATGAATCATGTCATTGTATTATATATCATCTCATACATTCATGACTCACTTAACTAGACTTATCAAGTCGATTGATATGTCACAATTTATTCATATAGTTGTTGATCACAACACATGTCCCTCATCCATGTGAGGTATCATATCACATGTCACTCAAATATGAATGCCCGTGAATTTTCTTAGCATAATTCAACTAAATTTCTATATGTTTATAATTCATTATATGAGATGAAAAATCTCATCTTAGGTAAGATATAACTAACAAAATGATTAGCCATATACCCAAAAATCCCATAATTATTAATCCTCTAGGACAATGTTAGAACGGTATCAAAGTATAAATGTTTACATTCTAGGTATCTCTCCAAACATAGATAACAGGGTTTCATAATAAACATACAACCATAAGTATATCAATGACCGTATAACATTCCATGTGATATAATTTTGGGTTCAGTCTAGATAATATGTATTTCCTTATTATATCATGATTTTCTTCTTTCTATAGTGAATAAAAATCTTTGAATCAATTTCAATATTATAATCACACTATTATTAAAATATCATTACAACACATAATACTATGTGACAATCATTGAATAGGAACAAATCAAAGTCATACTTTGAAGGAATATTATCATTCCTCTATTCATGTAATATAAACTATAGCACACATGAATCATTGATAAATTGAGATGTCATTTACTTTAAAATCATGATACATTTTAAAGTTTTTATATCCAATCTCCCATGTGTCTTATACAAATAGATTCAACATGACCCCTGAGAGTTTTTTTAAATTAATAATTTTTTAATGGGTCTACAACATTCTTCTATATATCCACCCAACAAATCTTTACATTTCCCAAATAAATGGTCTCCCAAATGATATGATATTTTAGAAGGGTGTGTTTGGTCCTTTGGTGATATCAGGGTTTCTTGGAATCATAAATTTCTCCATTATTTTCATAGTAGAGATTGATTTTTTCATTAATTCATGGGACCACCCCAAGTTCTAAAACTAAATTCATGGTCCAGACACCTTCCTTTACAATATATATTATAGTGATGTACTATGCCATTGTTGAAGATTATTCTATAGTGGATTGTTTTGGAACCCTACTAACAAATAGATCCATGTTTTATGGGGGGAAAGGAAAATATATTTAGATCTCAAATCATCTTTTTCAGATTGGAACTAGAATCTGTGTAACCCTTTATAATCATTTCATCCTATACTCCAAATACCAAGAACATATCCTTAATTTTTCTTAAGTACTTAAGAATATTATTTATAGAAATAAATTGACTCTATATTGGGTTGGGTTGGTATATTCTAGTTATTCTCAAAGTATAACTGATATATATAGTGTATTAAACAACATTCCATACATGATAGATCCTTCAGTGGGTGCATAAGGAATCTTATTCATCTATTTTAACTCTTTTAAATGATATTGAATATTTATAAAATTCATTCCCTGAAACATTGGTAAAGAATCATTCTTCATGTTCTACATTTTAAAATAAATTATCAATTTACTAATATATGTGTTATGACTCATTATATGAAATGTATTCAATTTATCTCTATGGATCTACATACTAGGTTTGAGGGCTACTTAACACATGTATTTCTTCGAGAATCATTTTCCTAACCAAATATTTATAGAATTTAAATTTTTTATTAAATCTATGATAATGGATATTTCATTTATATACAATATCAAAAATATCACTACAACCCCACAATTATTTTTTATACAAAAGAATAAATTGTGTGCTTGATGATGACAAAAACATAGATTGCATCATCAAACTAGATATTCAAACTCAGTGTTCCTTACATAAATGTATAAATATATCACTACAACTACCATAACTTTGTATAATAATTTGATCTTTAAAAAAATCAAAATGTTTCATATACACATTCTCAAAAAAAATCAATTATGTGATTTGGTTTCAAAATACCTTTGATATATCTATAAATCATAAATAGATGTTATGTAAATAAATTGATTATGGACTTTATCATAACAACTAAGTAAAATATCTCTTATAGTCAATTCCATGAATTTATTTATAACCATTTTGAACCATGAATGCTTTATAGGTATGAACTCTTCCATCTATATTAATTTTCTTGTATAAATTACACATTCACTTTATGGGTCTCATCCCTTCAGGTGCATCTGCTAAGTTCAAAACATAGATAGTGTACATGGATTCCATTTAAAATTACATATATTTTAAAAATCTGTTAGAATTGAAAATATCAATGTACTCTTAGTACATAGTAGTTTCATAATCTATTAAAATTTATTCACAATAAATTTATATATCTCTGGATCCCGGTGAATCCTACCAATCATTCATTATCCTGATTCATTTAGTCTTCCAAAATTCATTGTGGATCCAGCTCAAATTATATCATAAGAACACTTCCTATTATTTACCCTTGAACATCTCCAAGTTCAAATTTACTCCCACTAACTTCTCAATTTGTATATTACTTATTAAGAAAATCAACATGTCATGCCATAGGTACATTATGTTTAGTATGATTCAAAAATTAATATCCCATTATTAATTTGGGATAACCAAAAAAGGGATTTCTATTATTTAGGAATAATTTTCTAGAATTTCAATATTTGATATATTCTAGAAACCCCAAAATACTTATAAATGTCATACTAGGAAAATTCATAGTCCATTTCTGATGTGGTGTCTTTATAAATACATTAGATAGAATGAGTTTAAGTTGTAATGATATAGTATTAATATAATAAATCCAAAATGAATAAAGGAAGGTATCATTAACACATCATAAATAAAACCATGTCTAATAGGGTGTGGTTCCTCCAGTCAGACATATCATTCAACTATGTTGTTTCAGGATAAGTTAGTTTTGGGATAATTCGACAATCTTCTAGATGATCAGTGAATTCCTGGATCAAGTATTAATTGCATCAATATGGTTGTAGAATATTAATACATTCTCCTAGTTGATTATATACTTCATTATAAAACTATTAAACAATTCATAAGTTCTATACTTGTGTCTCATTAAAAAAACTTTCCCATACTGAAAAATTCATTGGTTAAGGTTAAAAATTACCTAAACCAACCAATTACTTGAGTACTCATTGGTCCACATACATCTCTATGTATAAAATCCCATAGTTCACTAGTTTTCTTACCTCGTCACTAAAATGATATTTTTGGTCGATATTTCTAATAAAAAAATTAATTATCAAATTATTCTTAACCAAATGATCCCAAAAATCCATGTATATGGATAATTCCCATTTATATATCCAAGGAAATAATGTCAAAGGTAAGAGGGTTTAGTATCTACCTTGAACTTTTTATTCTGGATGTTACAGAAATTATTATCTATATCCAATATGTATAAACACTTTACCATATCCCATATTCTATAAAATATTTCACTAATGTATATAGAAAAACTAATTTTCTTAGTAATGAACAAAATTATCATCTTTACCAAAAAAGAAACGTAAAAAAATTCTATTTACGATGGGAAAATAATAACATTTTTTCAAGTCCAAAAATAACCCACCAGGTATAATTTGATCATAAATTCTAACCTTCAATGTAGTAACTATTTCTTCATTTCTAGTATATATATATACTTCTCCTTTCTTAAATTATTCCATATATCTATATCTATGTTTATCATAACAAATGTGTGTTTCACACCCAATATTTAATACACATGTGACTGAGTTAGAGAATTTTTTTCTAAAACATTAAAATTCATATTCTCATAATTATTCTCTTTAAGAACACTTATCAAACTTAGATACCAATATATAATAGTTTTATAGGACATACATATAAGATATATCAAAATGTTAAATATTATCCACGCTATAATCAATAAAAAATGAAATTCAAAGAGTGAGGTTAAGGTTTTATATATTTTAAACAATGAATTTTAATGATAGTAATCAAACTAAAAAGGATTAACCCATACATTATTTCTATTTAGTAATATAAGAACAATTTTTCATCATGAATTATATTAGTTTAAGAACATATATAATTCATGAATATATTTTGTAGATAACAATATTCAATCATATCTTTTATGATTCTCAAATAACTGAGTTGATAATTATTTATCTAAATTCATCATATGGAAACTCAACTATTCCTCTAGTATCCAAATTGTTTTATATTCCCAACATACTATAAAAAAAAGTAAATAGTAAAAAGAACTTAAAAATTAGGGTCACCTTATTACTTTCTTACCTTACACAAGATAATTCTTGGGCACCTAATAATTAATGTCACACATACCAAATTCCTGATGTATTTACAAGTTTTTCTTTTGAAGGAATCTCAAACTGAGTATTTATATGTTTTTATTTAAAGTCTTGGTAATTTAATATACATCACATTAATATTAAATACATAACTTTTATAGCCTATGAAATATTTATTATCCCATGTTTTAATCCATTATTTATTTATGATTATAGTGATTTTTATTTTGAATCCATATTTTATCCCCCAAATAAGTATATTCAAAAAATATTATTTATAACACTATATACTACCCGAAATTTGTATTTATCACCCAAAAATTGAAGCCAGATATATTTAGATGTATCCAAATACACCATATGCATGAGTTACATGATCTTTTCTTGATAAATATTCAAATTATATAAAATTTATAGTCATTATAGGAGGGATCCTAGAGCCACACATAGGCATCCCCAACCTTTCTTAGACAAGGCATAAGCCTCTAGGATATTGGGATGTTCGACCCATGTTCCCTATACCCATGGATACTTTATAAAAGAGAAATCCCAATTCATTATAACTATGATACGTAATATGTATAAACTACATTCAAAACTAAATTAACTCTAGAAACATTAATTAAAATTTGATGTCAAGGTAGATGAAAACTAAATATTATGTTGTATTACCTTGAATATAATACATATCATGAAAATCCATAAAAAGTAATTTATCACCTAAATTATTGAATATATAATATTCAAAATTCATAAAAAAGTTATAAACAAAAATATTCAAAAAAATATATAAATGAATAAATAATTTTATTTATTTTAAAAACATGATATATTAATATAAACATTTAATATTTTATTTTGGCTTAAAAATCTTCTACTTACAATGAATTTATAAAAAATTTATAAACTATAAGTATTTTTATCTAAAATATAAGTTTTATTCATTTTTTTATTGAATCTAATTTTATGATTGATATGGGTACCATCAATCAAAATCTATGATTGATATTTCTTTATTATATATGACATCATAGGGAGAATATCGTATTTTATGATATATGAAATACCTTATGTATCGGGATTCAATTCTATAGAAAAGTAACCCATAATTATAGAGTTGTTCACACATATTAAATTTCCTCACACAAAGTTAAAACCATTATATATTGTAAAGTCTATTAGGTAAAATTCAACAATCATTAATGATATTTTTTATTTAGTAACTATGAATTGGTGTTCTATTTTTATACAACTTGGGTTTTAATCATAGCCTCTAATATATCATATTGTATCTTACAGTAAATAAAAACCTGTGTGTTTTGATGTATCATACTATATGATACACATGAGTCACTCCCTATGACTAGAAATACACATTGTGATTTTTGTAAAATAATGTTTGGTAAATATATTTGGTGATTTGGTAGATTAAATTAAACCATTTCATATTGTAGACTATGATATGGACTCATATAGATTATGATACACATTTTCTTTACAAAACCAATAAAATTACATATTGATTCATTGATGATCATTTCTCTAATACCACATTTGGGTTTTTGTAGGTCATCACATGATCAATTTTGGGAAGAAACTCATTTAATTTCCCAATATATCATCAACAAACATACATATATAATTAAGAACATAAATAAATAATTTTACCATTTTTGAAATTAGATTTGTATCTATCATACATGTTGGAGTTTACATGAAGAATATCACTAAGAAAAAATTGTTAGACTCTTTCCTGCACATGTATGACACCAGCCACTAGGATCATTTTTCATAATGAGAGGAACTCTAAAAACCAAGGTGTTCTATAAACTTATACATTAAGATTAATAATGAACATATAGGAATAGAGAGTTTCAGATATAGCTAGTAATTATCGTATATCACTAATAAAGGGATCAGAACCCTTTATATGGGCCCTTCTCGTTCAATGAATGTAGTATAATTCCATTTAACAACACTAAATAACCTATAAACATTAATTTAATATATTCCTATTGAAATATAATAATTTTAATGTTTGAAACTATTATATAAATACATAAATGGATCAACCCATTAATTCATAACCTTTTAAAACTATATAGAAAATACAGTAGTAACAATGTAATAAATATACAATTTGAGAATCCAATCATAATATATGAAATATGTATCATATGAATTGTATGATATTAAGATATATTAATCTATTATATCCTTACATGTTTATAATAGACTATAACTCAAGGTATACCATGTAATATGGTATACCCAATTATAGATCATTTCCCACACTAATTCCATTAATACCTCACCTGAGTCAATGATGACACTGAGTGTGATAATAGAAGAATGCCTCTTATTATCCATGTGTTAATAACTAGTAATGAGGGTATAAATCTTAAAATCTAGTGGAATTACCCTCTATAGAACACAAATGGAAGATTATAAAATAAAATTTAAAACTATCAAATAATGAAAAATAAGGAATCCATGATGAACTGATATCATAAAAACTGTCTAAAGTATGAAACCCATGCCATATAAAACTAAAATAAAACTAGTAGTTAAAAAAACACTACCCCTACAAGTAGACGAATATGAATGTCATTTACACATTAGTGGTACATAAATTGTCCCCACTCACCATTATCCAACTTTCAACCTCTATCACAAAGATATCACCACTTGAAAACTCCACCAACAAGATAATATAAAACTATATGTAAAAGTGTGTGTGAATATATCCACATTATCAGAAGTCTATCCCTAAGGATGAACATGTAATTTAATACCATGAATAAAAAATAAAAAAAGTAGTGAAATCAAAACACATAGACATTTCCTCCCAAACCATAACCACTAAGGGGTAATCTAGGCCACAGATCAGTTACTAAACTATGTTTTCCTCAAAACCACAAAGTATATAATACACAAGATTATTAAATTCAATTAATTCATAGTTCATAGTTCATAAATAAAACTCGTTGTAGTTTCCATTCCTTTGATCACCGCACGAATCAATTTACAAATAATAGATTGTGAATATTAACACTTTAACACCATCGAAAACTTCTATATACCAAATCATTTTTGTTGAGGAAAGGAAAACTATTAAGTAATATATCTTGTCTTCCATGAATGAAATGAATGTTAGGAATATATAGAAGAACCAACATAAAAAAAAATACATTAGTTAGTGCCATGATCCCTAATGACTAACACTCTAAAACTATCCCAAACCTTAGTTTATATAAGTAATGGGGGTGTGTTAAGAAAATCTATTATGTTTTATATTAGGTCACACTCGATGAAATCATCTAAAGTTTTTATTTTCATATTAAATGGTGTCCCCATTACTAAAGTTACATAAAAAAATAAAATAACCTATAAATCACATTTTTTAATAATATTTATTAAGTAACTACTAATATGATAATCATAATGATTAAATTATATTTATATAAATCACAAAAAATAGCATCAAGGTACTCATGATAGTAATTCTGACTCCCACCTCTACCTAGGAAGACACCTCTAGAGAAAATGATATACACTTCAATATAACAATTAGTTAAAACCCTTATCATAATGATTTTATACAAGTATGGAACTCCCTAGGTTAACATTAAATCACCAAGAAACTTAGTCAATAACATATCAGACTGGTATTACTCAAAACTCAATAATCATATCATAGTTTAATAAAAAAATATAAAATAATCTTCCACCAATAAAAGTAATAAAATCCATGTATACTAACATATTATAATTTGGAATGAGTGATAAATACAAATTACACAACACTTGAATCATAGAATAACATTTGAACCTAGATTCCATGCCAAACCACCTCAAATAATAATTTCAAGTCATTAATATGACAATGTCTAATTAATCACAACACCCATTACATAATATCAATATGAGAATTTCACATTATGAGAAGAATGTAAGCATCGCATCTCCAATTTCCATGTTAAATCATTTTAAACATCTCAAATTTCTCATGTCACGTGTCTCATCATAAAATACTGTCCAATATTTCATCGTTATTTTCCCACATGAATAATATTATTAATGTCATGAACCATTACGAATCCCTAAGAGACAAAATAAATTGTAATTATAAACATAATGTTAGCTATCATTACATTATCTTATTTTTTAAAAATAATTTCAAAATTTGGTAGACTATTCACATGTAGACAATTATCGGAAAACTAATTTTAGTAATTTCATCATCTAATAATCTTTGAATCACCATACGAAAGGCACCAATGTAACTAACTCATGAAAATGATCCAAATAGTTACTTTAAAAATATATGTGTGTCATATTGTTAACTATATCAGTGTATAATATCTTAAAATACCAAAAATGTTCCTCAAATGATCTCTAATGCACAAAATATTATAATAGTGAAAATATATGTAAAAAACAAGTAAGAACAACTATTTACTTTTCAATATTAGATATAGTAATAAAATCAGTATTTTTTATCAGTTATATACTTATTAGTATACATATCTAGAAACACACACACATACTCATATAAATAAATGAATATATATAAAATAATAATAATATCATTATTTCTATTGAAATTAATACCAATATTTATAATAACTTATTTTTAGTTTCAAACATATAATTATGTACATGTATATAAAGAAAAATGTATTATATACCTAATATATGTTATGTTTATATTATATTATCTATATACATAATACTTAGTCACTAAATAGGATATCAAACCTTCCTTTTCAATATGTATTTCCACACACGAACCAATTGGTGGGGTTCCAACCTCACCACTAGCCCACAATAGTGAGGCCAAATCATTTCCCCAAAAAACATATGGGTTCCCCTCATCTCAACCATATTATCTAATTATTTAACATACATTAAAATTATCTTTCAAATGGATCACTCTTTCTATTAATTAATATAACAACTCCCCCTAACCAAACATAAAAGTGGTCCACTGAAAAAACACACAATTTGCATCCTCCAACTTTTATAGTAAAAAAAATTAAACACTACTACAAAATATGATTTTATGAGTATCTAAAAAACATTTATTCATAATAAAAAAGTGATGATAATTTCATTTCTTGTAAAAGGGGACACACCTTTATCATATATAAAAACTATGAGTGATAAAAGATATATATTTTTAGTCGTAGTTTTATAACTCATATAATTTTCCTTTCATCAGGGCTAAAAATTAATTATGATAAAACATTTCAAAATATTTTTAAATTATTATATGGAAAAAAATATTGCACCATCGTTGTATATTGATACATCAGACACACATTCCACCCAAACAAATTGATTTTGGAATGGAATACCATAAATGGAATCGCACACATGCCAAATTCAAAAATAATTAAATTATTTTGGAGATTTGAACCCTCCCCCCCCATCATACACATTACCAACAAACAACCTTTTCACTACAAAAAATTCTTTATTTATATAGTGGTATATTCATACATTTATATATTTATAAAAAAATTAATATGAATTTTTTATAATATGTTTATATATATTAATATTTATATATATATATATTAATATAAATATACTAAAATTAAAATTTTTAATGTTTATGTGTGTGTGTTTGTGTCTTCTATATATATTGATATTTAAAAATTATATGTGTTTATGTATATTTTAATACATTTGTATGTTTGTGTGTTTTTTTGTGTGTATTTAATATTATTTTCATATTAATTTTATTTTTAAATATGTGAACATATTTATATTCTTAAATATTTATTTATATAATTAAACATTTATATATAAATATAGATAGATATATTTTTATATTTCATAAATTTATTTATAAATAACACTAATATATGACAAATGGTAAATTTTCAACACCATAATATTAATATGAATATTGTACATATGAATAAATCTAGAATCCACAAAGAATAGAAAGAAGAACCTATTTAATTAATTTAAAATTCCATCAAATGTTCAAAAATTAAGGTATACTAAATTAAAAAAAATTAAAGGTCGTTATTTCCCCTTTTTTCTAACAAAAAAATTGTTACATAGTATCCCCTACTCAAAATTTCATATATCACATTGAAATATGTCATTTTATGGCTCCTGAATCCCAAATACACACCCATATCAAAAGTTATGTCCATTTGAATTTCGATTCATATTTTTAACTTCTTTTAATATTTTCATTTATTTTTTTATTAAAAAATTATAATGATGTGTACAAATCAATAAAAATTAGCATTTTTAGTTAATAGTAATCATTAATTATTTCATAAATTATACATAATTAAATATATTATAAATTAAATGTAAATGAATATTTTAAATTATATAAATCATATACTAGTAAATATATTAAATATATACAAATATAAATAACTTTATATTTTAAAATATTATATTTATTAATATTTATATATTTCTATGATGGATACTTTTATTAATTCTAAAAAATTAATGACTAAATGGAAATGTTGTTTCTAATGTCAAAAACGGTATCGTTTATCAGTGATTTTTTTATCACTTAAAAACAGTGTCCCTCTATTAGTGCTAAAAATAAGGGCATCCTTTATCAATTTTTTTACACTGATAAAAGGTAAATATTTTCATCACAAATAAAGGTTTTCCCTTTATTAGTTATTTTTAATCATTGATAACATGAACTTTTAATGAAGTGTTTATCAGTACTTCTAAAATCAGTTATGAAGACCCACCACTATCAATGATTTTTCAACATCACTCATAAAAATTCCCATTTATTATATCTTTCAAAAAGTGATGATAAAGGGGTTCTTTTAAAACTCGTTTTTGTAATAGTTAAACCTCACCTTTACCATTTCTCAACATGAAACCTTGGATAATGTTTTTTACTCCCTCTAATCTATCATTGCAATCAGGGCCTCTAACATTACCCATATACCATTCACCACCTCCCTCTCCCAACCTGTAAACTATTGTACCATAAAGATACCTCGATTTCTCCTTTGATCCATTCATATAATCAGCCACTACTAAATTTAGGTGAAATAAAAGAAAATTAAAATAATCAATCACAACCTTAACTAAAGGTGGATCAGTGATCCACACTTCTATTTACCTAGATCAACTTTTACCTCATTAAATTACTTATACTATTGATGCCAACCAAAGTCCCCCCACCCATTTACCCTTGTTGTTAACCCTATGTATACACCCATAAATATTTTCCACTTCCATGTTAAGATACAAAAAACAAAACCTTGAGTAGTATTGTTTGTAGCGGTTAGGGTCAGTTGGTCGTACCACCAGTGTTGGACATAACAAAACATCCACTGATAGTAGAGGAAATCAATCCTTCTGAATAATTTTAAAATTTTACAATAATTATGAAATAATTATAACGATTATAAAATTAATTAATATATATATATATATAATTATCTTGATATCGAAAAAAATTTCATTGATATTAAAATAGTTATCATGTTCTTACATTTGTATATTAATAGATCCTCTACATCTAAAGATTTTTATTTATATTAATATATAAAAAGTAAGTCTTATAGAGATAAACATTCTATTTTTAGAAGAAAAAATGGACCTAAACTAGGCTTCGGTCAGTCCCAAAGCCTAATATCAAACTATAGTCGTGTTAAATGAAACACCATGTCCTAATAAATAGTTCACATATAGAATAACAATACAAGTTATAATTTTCATGATATTATTGTTTTTATTAAATAAAATATTATGTGTGCAAACCTTAATTAGTTTATTTATTTATTTATTTATTCTATAAAATTCCATACTCCTATTATTTACACCAAACATCCACCTAAAGGTAGATATCATGTTTTAGTTTCAAAAAAACCATAATAAATTATTTTTGGGGTCATTTACTAGGTTGAAATTTCTATTTTACCATTCAAGTGTGAAATTATAAAAATTCCTATAAAATTTTAAAAAACTCAAAACTTATAATATTAGGATTTTATAATTGATACACTATTAAAAAGAATCTTCCATGAAAATCCCAACTCATCCTTACAACCTTAAAAACATTAAGAATATGATTCTTTCATGTCCTCTAACACACGAACCTTCACAAAATACACACTATTAAAAAGATTCATCCCATAATTCAACACATAAATATCAATAAAATATATACCTTAATATGGTATGATTTATAATTGAATATGGTTTCAACCAATTTTTAAAGAAAATTAAAAATTCTAGATCAATAATTTTTCCATAAATCCATCATCACCCTCAACTTTCATCAAGATGAAAATAGAAATAATTCAACTAGTGTATTCTATTCTTGTTCTTCAACTTACTCCAAAAAAAGGTTTATTTTACTTTAATGACTAGTTTATAATGATAAAAATTCATTAAGATATGCCAAAGACAATTTTAATTATATATAAAGGTTAATAGGATGAGAGATCAGATCATCTCTTGTGGTTTCTTATATACTTAACTAATATTATATTATATATTTAATATATATTCATTAATAATTCAAAATAAAAATACTAATTTCCTTTTTTGTGAGAGTTATCGATCATTATCAAGAATCGATGTGAACATATATAAGAATTATAGGTTCTCTATAGTTCCATTAATGGTTGAATTAAATATGGTTTAAAGACACACAATTGGGGACTTTGGAATTTATCAATATATATGTAGGAGGTATGTATTTCAAAGTTGGGTTCGGTACCATTAATGGGGATCCATGTGTATCCCTACAAAGGTTATCAAAACCCACATATATTTTCATTGAAAAATAGGGCATGTTTCACCATTTAAGATCATGTGATATAGAACATTGAATTTTTTTTTAAGGTCATGTAGTCATGACCGAATTTTGTTTATTTTAAGGTCTTGCATCCAAGAACAATTTTTTTTAGTGTAAGCTTTCATGACTAGGACCTATGTCTATTGTATTTTGGGTTTATATGAATAGTAAATGTTTGTAGTAGTTTAAGGTTATGCACAATGCACTGCTTAGTGAAAGGTTCCTAGAAATTATTAGTGTGATACTTATGAATTTGTACCTCATTATGATTCATTTTTTCTATTTTAAACTAGTAAGAGGATGGTATAGTTTTGGATTTTACCATGTATGATTTAAATAATATTTATGGATTAATGGAGGTGCATAAGGATGATATCATCAATAAGAATTAGGTTAGAGACTACACCTATAATTATTTCCACGTTTTTATGGCTCAATGATAGGTCACAGAGATGAGATCAACAATGAGAACATGATGATGGATTACACCAAGATTGATGCTCGTGGTATTTACAACTCCTTGATGGGGAATAGGGATTAGATCATCAATGATTACATAGTTAGGGTTTAACTCTAGTAGGATAAAAATGGTCTTTTATCTCGTCTATATTAGTGACTGTAATAGGAAGTAAATGGTTGAGGATTACACCAAAAGAAGGACCAAGGTATATAAAAAACTGTAGTGGGTGAATTTTTGATAAAGATTATTGGGATTCTATTTTGGTTAATTAATTTATCCAAATTAATGGACCTAAGAAAACTTGTCACCCAAGTGGGCTTTATGTTTTGTGATTAATGGTAACTAGGTGTGACCCCGTGTAGAGGACCTAGGAAAAGGGGAGCCAAGTTAACTGAAATTAGAGGATATTTACTCAATTGTAAATAATGGTTGTTGGGTCCCCATGTTTATTAATTGGGAACTTTTGGTTCCTATTTAGGTGTATTAGTGATATTTCACATGATAAATTCCTAGGTTCTATATAGAGGAGGTATCAAAGGTTGAACACCCTAGATTAGGTATTCGAGTAAATGGCCACATAGAAATGTATCCATTGAAACATAGGCAGGACCATTTAAGGACACACTATGCATAGAACCTTTGGGTTAGAAAAGTTATCCAAATATCACCCTCTCATTTCGTGGGAGTGCCTCTTGAAAAGGTTCCATTAACTTATTCTTGTTAATAATCTTGTTTAAGTCATATTATAATGATTGTAATAATTAAAATTTCTAAATACCCTTAACTTTAATCATTTCCCTCGTAGTTTCGATCCTAAAATCACCTATAGGGAAATTTGGGAAGTCTTAAGAATCTATTTCATATTTTGGAGTGTTCTCAAGATTTATCTTCTTAGACATGTACAACAATTAATGTTATTTTTGGTGTTTATAGAGTCCTTATGTAGAAAATGGGAGTTGGGAACATGAATAAACATTGATAAACACTCCAAAACCTTATCTATTTGAATAGGGTATTTGATGTGAGCATGACTATGATTGGGATCATAAAAAATGTGGTGATTTGGAAGTCATTGCACATTGTTTACATTAATATCATGGTTTGTGGGAAATTTTAGAAAAAGGAATAAAATATATGAGTTCCCAATTAACTTCTCCCACTTTTGAAAATTATTTAGCCTTTTGAATAATTAGTTTAATTTCACAATTGATTAAATTTTTTCACCAAAAAATTACCTCCTTATAATTGGATCTAGTCAACATGAAGAGGATAAAATTATCCAAAAAATGTGAATTTGGTGAAGATTGGGTTTGGTGAACAGGCTCATGTGAATAATTTTTCACACGCTAAAATATAGGCATGATTCACTTTCTTTATGGTTCATATATTAATGTGATGTTTTGTTGTATGGTGTCTAATGTGGTATATGTTCATAACCTATAAATAAAAGGGGACCACCATGTCAATGCACAACAAATAACAATTAAATTTTAAATAAATAGATATATCCCCTTTCATCTGAATATATCATAGAGATCTTGTAAATTCATTGGTATCAATTCATTTAGTCACTAGGCATGAGTATTAGAGAACAAAATTATGGTTCAAGTGATAGGGAATGGTGGGTTGGGCATGTGATTCCTATATAAGAAATAAGTGCAAGGATGAATTGGTGAAAATATTTGGTTATAGTCTCTTAGGGATGAGGAACTAGGAATCAAAATCTTAACACCATGACCTTGGCATGGTGAGCTAGGAATAATTTCATAATTTTTAAAATTCTATATCATCAATTGTCATTCCTTGTCTCATGATCTTTCCCTTGTCTTCACATTCTGTTATCTTCCATTTCAAAAAAAAAAGCTAAGTATTTTTTCATTATATTAAAAAAATTATTTCATATTTAAAAAATGTTTATGATAGGGTTTGGTGTGCATATAATAAATAACTGATTGAAATCAATGATTTGGAATAAATTAAGCAGCATTGACCACAAATGACAATCCTCACAAAAAATGTACCAAATAATCATTAATAATTTCCCCTATCATATTTTCTAACTCTGTATGGATATTGGTTGTTGAGTTATAATGGCATCCCTCATTCAGATCACAAATTATCACTATATTATTTCATCCACAACATGTGTCTTGGGCATGTGAATATTTTTATTAATGGTATATTTATCAGGGAGGCCTCTAAAGACCTAATGTATATCATGTGGTATATGAAGGAATATTCTCATAGTCAGAAACATCAACAAAATCATTAGAAACATTTTTATTTATCAATCTATTATCAAGCATCTAATGATCAACTAAATGGATGGAATGAGGGTTGGGAATTCCTCCCTGGATGCAGATTCAAGCCCAAGTGGATGTTGGTATACTAGTTTAAGAAACAAATTTTAGAGTTTTAAACCCATATTTAAGCCATAAAAATATATGAGGTTGTCTAGGAGTCACAAAAATATGTCTTTAATATCAAAAACAACATCCCATACCTTCTTAGTTTATGTAACCCTTGGACTAACACCATCCGTATTGAACATGGAGATGTTGGGATCAGTCTATGGGATCAATACATATTTTCTAGTTCTTGAATCCTTTGATATATGGATGATGAATCCCCCTATACCAAGGATTAATTGGGTTATGTTGAGTGGATGACACAATAGGAACACAATAACACCCCAATATTTTCTAGTATGTATCATCTCAAATAAATTCAACTTATTCGATTACTTATGTTACACGCAACACTGAACTTAAATGAATCGTGATATACTATTAAATATTTACTTGAACATTGGAATAGTAATGTGATTGTTAGGAATATTAATGTGGTAATTATAATAATAACCTCTATTATTAAATTATTAAATAAAATTAGGCATCTCATTCATTAAAATATTATATATTTGAATCCTGGAATATGTAAATAATTTTTTAAAATGATAAATTAAGTGTTTGTGTTTTTATGAAACATAAATGTTTATTTAAAATTTTATAATTAATATAATGGGTTAAAATAATATTTATTTTCATAAAATAGATTCATAAATTAAAATTTTGTTTTATTAAAATTATAAGATAATTTTAGGAGACCATAATTAATTTTTCAAATTGTCATAAAATTATTTATAATTTTAAAATCAGTATTTTTTTAATAAATGATGATTTTAATTAGAAATTAAGTTTCTTGTATTTAGAAAATTATTTTCAAAAAATGAGGTCCATTTTTGAAATATACACATTTTAAAATTGTGAGGTTTTATTTTTGTGATTTTTGTAAAAAATTTGAATTTTTAGTGAATAGTAAAATTTTCTAATTTATGATATTCATCATTATTAGTTAAATACATGACTCTTTTGTGTCATTTATGATATAAGAAACCATTATTTAAAACTAACATTCACTATTTAAATAACTTAGTCATAATAATAAACACTATTGATAGTTTTGATTTGAAATAATAATTTAATGAAAAAATAAAAAAAACACCACTCTCCTCCCCTATAAATACCACCAATCACCACCCCTTATCATCACACATTATAATCCATGAAGATTTTATAAATTATGAAAAATTATATTCTTAATACTATTACTGATGTCCAATACCTATTGGTCTTACCAAAATACATAATCTAATTTTCTTAAGGAGGTTCCCAAGTAGATGATATTCAACTATTAAAATCCTCCTTCTTTCTCTTAGAATTTATTTTATTTTATTATCCTATCCCCACCACACATATAAAAAGTTGAATGGTAAATCTATTATCATACATATAATTTTATTTTATTTTATTTAATATAATATCTATCATCAAATCTCTTTTATTTTTCTTTTATTATAGAAATGAAAACATCATTCATATTGTGTCGATTCACCCCTTTCGGGAACGATGAGTTTTAGTTTTCCTTTACCACATTCAAAGCTGTTTATAAAATTATTATTATGGAAAATAATATTATAATATGTAAATTATAATTTTTTTAAGTTTTTAACTAATATATATACATAATATTAAATAACAAAACCAAACTAGTTCATGTTAATCAAAAAATAACCAAAATAAACTAAAAGTTTTTTCATAACATTTTTTCGAATAGATCATCCTACTAAAAGAAAAAAAATATAGATATAACCATTTGAAATCCTATAATTATATTAATACCATTTAGTTCTACTTTTTTTTTGTTTTTCCTTAATTTTATAAGAACTCTCATAATTATACACAGGGGAACCAACCATAAATCCAAGAAACAATCGATCTTGGAAAAACAATACTAACATTGAAAATCATATAAATGACCGTAAATGAACTTAATAAAATTATAATAAATAAAATATATGATTAATAGGTTCTTAATTAATTAATTAATTAATTAATCTAATTTGATTATCCTGGACACTAAGTATAAGTGGAGAACACTTTCATACATATAGTAGGTGTTTATCATCTCACTTTTACTTCTTTGAGATATATTCCTTATTCAACCTTTATTTATTTTGTGTTGTGTACATACTTACCTTTAATGTATCATATCATGAATCTATTTAACTTCTTTTTATTCAATTTTTCATTTTATTATCACTAATTTTATGGGGTATACAGTTTTACTAATCACAAACTGGTAAGTAATTTCTTAACTCAATTATCATTGATTAGGTTAAACTTTTATTTCATTGATTATTTCATGGTAAGTTTATGTTTAAAATGACATTTGATTCAATAATTTTTTATTTCCACTTTTTTATGTGTATTTTTAGTCAACAAACATAATATATTCATTTGATTAATGATATGATCTTTGTAAGGGTCTTCATCACAATTTTTACTTCATTGAGACTTACTTGGTATTTTGAACCAAATAATTTTTATGTGGTGTATCTACTACCCTTTTGAGATCATTTTTTAGTGGAATTTTATTTCTATTAAATTTAAATTTTATTTATACTATTTATATTATTATTTTCTAAACTATATACCATTTTCACATATGATGTTTACTTTGTATTTATTTAATTAACTGGGGATGTATTGATAAATATGTATCATCTACTGAATATAGATATTTTGATTAGGAATATTGTCCATGAATTATATATATTTGTGAATAATGATTTGGACATGCATTTATTGGTTGGGACTATCATTATATATCCCCTTAATGCATTGATAAGTTTCGTGAGATGAAAAAGTTTTCCAAATTAAATAGGTTTCTTCCTGTAGTTTTAAATCATCTTGTGAAAGGTCTTGATGGTTGTGGTATCATGTTCCAAATATTATGTCCAATAATTTATCATTTCCTTTATTCATAATTCATTAATTAAAATCCATGATATTCTCACTATGTAAAAAAATATGGATTCCTGACATTATTAAGTTATTTATTAAAATGAATGTGGGTTGAGTTATTTAACATGTAATATTGATTATGCCTTATTGATTATGCTCCACTTATTATTGATTCATGTTTCCTCTATATTTAACTCATAATGAGCTTTTTAACTCACCCTTTTATTTATTTTATTTCACCAAGTTATGAATAAGAAATATTTGAATAAGTTTAAGGGAAGGAGTCTATTTTCCTTTGTTACGTTTAATGTTTAATTACCAGTGTAATAAGGGAAATTTGTGTGTATCTTTTTCTTCAAGACTACTAAGCAGATTGATCCTTAATGATGTGATCTCTTTTATATATTCCATTATAATAAAATAACCACCTACTCTAGGATACTAGGGTCAGGGTGTTAAAGATGGTATTAGATAAGGTTTTGTAGAAAAATTGGGAACTAAATGTTAAATTATCATGAGAATTATAATAATTCATAATATTGGATTTGTGGATCAGTAATAATGATGATTATGAGATGACTTAGTGTGTTTCATTACTTAGTGATGGATCAAATTCAGATAAAGGAAATAAATACTCACATAAAATGTATGGATTTCCCCCCACTATGTAAGTTAATAAAGTTGCTATTGGAGATGAGCATCTCATGACCATATTGGAACAACTTACTCAGGTTATAATGAATAACCATACTATGTCTATGATGGATCATTTAATGTGGTATAATCCCCCATATTTTAGTGGGAATACTAATATAGTGGAAGTTTATAAATGGATCAAGACCCTTGAGAATATATTCATGGAATTGGGATGTAATGAAATGGAAAAGGTTGTACTAGCATTACATAGCGATGTTGATCAATGGATGTTGTTGATCCATATTACTATAAAGGAAGATTAAATAGAATAAATGGAATAGATAATTCTTAAAGAAACATTCCTTGATAAATATTTATGTCTACAGAAATAAACTAAAATAAATGTAAAATTCCTTAACATAAAGAAAACGAAGAAGAGAGTATTGCAAAGTATGAGGATTCCTTTTCAAGACTAACCATGTATGCTACAGATTACACACCTAATTTATAAATCAAGATTGATATTTTTTTAATTTCTTTATCCAGGTCTCTTAAGGAAACTAGATTCTCATAAAAATCATCATATGACAATGTAATATAAAGTTTCTTAAAAGAAGAGTTTGAAAGATCCTAATAGTTCATGGGAAATCAATATAAGAAGATGTCATATCATAATAATGAAAAAGGTAAAGCATCATAGAATATGATCTTAATAAATAAATTTCTATTATGTATTTTTTTGTAGAGAATCATTCTAGAAAATATTTGAAAGGAATTGGAGTCTTTATAAGTACAGAGAAAAGGGTCATTGAGACAATGAATACAATGGGAAGAAAAAATAAACGATTTTCAATGCTTTAACTATAATGAAATG
This sequence comes from Viscum album, assembly GCA_963277665.1. Lineage (NCBI taxonomy): Eukaryota > Viridiplantae > Streptophyta > Magnoliopsida > Santalales > Viscaceae > Viscum > Viscum album. The sequence continues at coordinate 1,968,196,459 of OY728133.1, forward strand.
GGTCATTTTTCAAATCAACGTCACAAGATTTAGGTGAATCTAACATAGAAGAGTCCAAGGGGAGATGGGCATGATTATGTGAGGACTATAGCAAGAGTATGAGTACCCAATGATGTGGTAGAAGGTACATTAATCCAATATTCAAATTTATAAATTGAATTATTTTATTTCAAATCATCTCGATTTTTTATATATACCTAGTTTTCGAAGAAAATTATACATTTTCCTTTTTATTTAATTAGGTAGTTTTTAGTCAAAACTCCCAAGGGAATTCACATTTCAACAAAAATTTGTTGGGAAGTCCACATTATGAATCATAAATGTGATTTATTTTTTGAACATATCCTCATACATGTGATTTAATTTCATATAATCCCTAGTATGACTGGATCTCAAAATATGATGTGAAAATTTATTACAAAAAATAGGAAGTTATGATTTGTGAGGAAGATATATAATTCCTTATCTTTAGAGTAAAAACATTACGATCGGATTCTTATTAAGATCCACCCCCATTAGATCTGCTAAATGAAATTATTTGGGAGGAAGATAAAATAACATCTAGGGATGAGGAAATTAATCATAAAATTGAGTATGTACAAATTTTACATGAATACATTGATGTATTTCCTAATAAATTAACTAGACACCCCATATAGCATGAATTTTAGGTCACCATTGATATAATCCCTGATGAAATACTAATATCAAATACTCCTTATAGAATGGACACTATGGAAATACTGGTGCTGGAGAAATTAAAGTACGATTTGAGTAATAAGGGATTTGTTCTCCATATTCTTTCCCTATGGGGATCCCCTAGTCTATTTTTTATGAAAAATATGGATCCATGAGTATATTCATTGAATATATAAAAATTAATTAAATTATAATAAATAAAAAGTATCGTAAACCTCACATTAATGATTTATTTGATCAACTTAATGCAGAAAAATATTTTTTGAAGATTGGCCTTTATTATGGATACTATCAATTACGAGTAAAGAAGGAATATATTACAAAAAAAACTTTTTGGATGAGGTATGAACATTGTGAGTTTAGTGTAATTCCATTTTCATTGACTAATTCTCCCTTTCTTTTTATGGATCTGATGAACATATTATTCAAGGAATATCCAGAAGCTTTTTTTGTAGTACTCATTGATGATATTCCAATGTATTATAAAAAGTATAAAAAATGATAAATCACTTGAGGTTTATTATTGAAGATCCCAATAGGAAAGAGTTATATTTTAAATTTAGAAAGTTTGAATTTTTTCATCAAGAAATTTCATTTCATGGCTATATTTTCTATATAGACGGAACCTCATTTAATCATGTAAAGAAAAATTCAATCCAAGAATTTAATATACCAACAAACACAATCTAGGTACATAGTTTCATTAGTTAAGTAGTTTATTATTTTCATTTTGTTTAGAATGTTTCCGGATTGGATAACTCATTAACCAAGATCACATGTAAAGGGGTTAAGTTCATATGGAAAAAATAATGTGTAGAATTATTTGTATAATTGAAGATAAGATTAGTTAATTCTCTCATTTTGAATCTACCTTCAGAAAATTATGGTATTGTGATATAAAGTGATGCATCAAATAAAATAATGGGTTGTGTACTTATGAAAAGTGATAAATTTATTTCATATGCATCAAGGAAGTTGATGATTCAGGAACAAAACTATCCAAATCTTGATCTTGAGCTACCAGCCGTAATATTTTATTTGAAGATATTGAAACACTATCTCTAAGGTTAATGATGCGATATATATATGGATCACAATATTTTTAAATACATATTTACATAGAAATAACTTACCATGAGTCAAAGATGATGGATTTAGTTACTCAAATATTACGATTTCTCAATACACTACCACCCAGGAAAAGAAAACAAGTTAGTAGAGTCATCATGAAGGAATAATCACAGACCTCTAACCCAAATTTTTATTGAGAAAGATTAAATTTTCATGGATTTATTAGATATGTATATGGGAATTCTTATTGGAGGGGAAACATCACTCCTCATTCAAATGATTGTGAAACAATCAATATTGGAAAATATAACAAACTCTCAATCTAATGATGAGAATTTTTAAAAGAAAATTAACGCCATTAAGGATGGAATATTGGAATAATTCTTGTACGGGGATGGAATTCTGAAATTTGGAAATATTTTTTGTGTTCGATCAATATTTTTGCTAAAAAGGGAACTATTATATGATTCTCTTACCTCAAATTTATAAATACACCATGGTAGTTCCAAGATGTATAGAGATCTGAAGGAACATTTTTTGTGGGATAATATAAAGAAGTAAATTGCTAGCTACATGTCAATATGTCTAGTTTATCAACAATTAATGGCTAAGAGATATAATCCTATAATATTCATGAAACCTTTACCAACTCATATGTGGAAGTTAGGATGAAATTACTAGGAATTTCATTATAGGATTTCCAAATAACCCTAGAATGTATCATAAGATTTGGTTTATTACTTATCTATTCACAAAAATTGGAACATTCTCTATATATAAGGGAAGATTTACATATTTAGTGCCTAGAAAGAATCTATATTAATGATGTTGTAAGAATTCATGGCGTTCTTCTATCAATTGTTTCTGATTAAGATCCTAGTTTTACATCAATATGCTTGAAGTGTCTCCAGAATAATTTGGATATTGAGCATTAGTTGAGTACTTATTGTCACCCACGAATAGATGGATAGACTAAAAGTAATATTAAAATAGAATAATACATGTTTATATTTTTATTACTAGACTTTCAAGGTATGTGGGGTCAATATTTACATTTTTTAGTGTTTTCCTAGAATAATTATTTCCATTCTAGTATTTGAATGCTGCCATATGAAGAATTTTATGGCAAGAGATTTCATACTCCAAGTTGTTGGGATGATGTTTTTGAGGGGAAACCTATGGGGATAGAACTTATTTAGGACAAAAAAATGACAAAGACTATTATGGATTATATTGATAAGCTTAAAGTAGGAAAAAGAGTTGTGATGACAACCGGAGAAAGGACTTGGACATTAAAGTGGGAGATCATGTCTTTCTAAAATAATCTTCATGGAAGGGTTTTATAAGGATTGGTAAGAAAGGGAAACTGAGACCTAGGTACATTATATCATTTGATATTCTAGAAAGAATGAGAGTTTTAGCTTACCGATTATAAATGCCCTCATGTCTCTCTAAAGTTCATGATGTGTTACATATATCATTGTTAAAGAAGTATATGTTAGACCCAATGTATGTAATCACCCATGAAGAAATAGAACTAAAACATGTTTTTTCTTATTGTGAATAAAATTTAACGATTCATGACATAAGAGAGAAAGTATTGAGAAAATGGACCACTCGACTGGTAAAAGTACTTTGAGAAATCATAAAATGGAATAAGCAATGTGGGAACCTGAGGATGTTATAAAGAAGAACCACCCTCATCTATTTAGAAGGTAACATTCATGAAACAATTGAGGATTTAATATTTAAGGTGGGAAGAATATAACACCCCTGGATTTTATGATATGTATCTTTTTAAATAAAATCAATTTATTAGATATCATACATTTCACGCAACATCGGGTTTTAACGAACCGTGATATACTATTCAATATTAACATGACTGTTGGAATATTAATGAGATTGTTAGGAATATTCATTGGCCCAAAAATAATAACCTCACCAATGAATGTATAAACAAAATTTAGGAATATTATAAATGAAAAGATGATATATTTATATCATAGAATAAGTAAATAAATGTTCTAAAAATGATAAATTAAATGTTGGTATTTTTTTGAATCATAAATTTTTATTTAAAATTTTGTAATTAATATATTGATTTAAACGAAAATTTATTTTCAAAAAATATAATAATATATTAATATATTAATATTTTGTTTTATTATATTTATTTCATTATTTTATGAGACCATAATTATTTTTTCAATGTGTCAAAAAATTGGTAATAATATTAAAATCTGTATTTTTTGAATAAATGATGATTTTAATGAGAAATTAGATTTATCATATTTAGAAAATTATTTTAATAAAATGGATTCTATTTTTTAAATATACACATCGAAAAATGGTTAGGGTAATTTTTTGGTATTTTTTGATATTGTTGATTTTTTTTGTGAATAGTGAAATATGGTAATTTACGATATTTACCTTTCTATTTTAAATACATTAATTTATTGATTCATGGATGATGTATTTACCCATTAATTCTAACTTCAATTCACTGGTTACTATAAATATTCATAATAATAATAATTGTTGATAATATTGACCCATAATAATAAACATATGGAATAAAATATTCAAAAAACACCTCTCTCCTCCCCTATATATACCCCGCATCACAACCCCTTCTCCTCACACATTCTAATCCATAAATATTGTATAAATGCTTCCCAACTATCTTCCCAATACTCTTCCCCACATCTAGTTCCTTTAGTTCTTACTAAAATACCAAATTCAAGTTTCTTAAAGAGGTTCCCAATGAGATGATATTCAAGAGGAAAAATCCCCATTCTTTCTCTTTTAATTTCCATTATTTTCATATTATCTCCATGCCTCCCCTATCCAAAGTGGAAGTATAACTCTTTTCTCAATTATATACTATAATTTTATTTTTCTAATTGAATATGAATCATCAAATCTCTTCTCTTATCCTTTTATTTTAAAAATAAAAACATAATCTGTGAAATGTTGATTCACCGCCTTCGTGAACAATGAGTTTTTGTTTTCCTTTAGTGCCTTCAATGATTGAAATAAAACCATTATTATGCACTAATAAGAGTATAATATTAAAATTATAACTTAAATTTTATTTAACTAATATATATAAATCATATTAAATAATAAAACTAAACTAGTTCAGGTTGATCGAAAAACCACCAAAATAAACTAAACGTTTATCATTAAAATTTTATCAGATGAATCATACACATTATAGAAAGAATTTGTAGATAGAACCATTTAAAATTATGGATTCATATTAATACCAATTCATTCTACTTATGTTTTTTTTCTTTTATTTGATAAGAACTCCAATAATTATTCACAAGTAAACCGACTATAAAACCATGAAACAAACGCTCCAAGAACAACAACATTAAACATTATAACGCATCAAAATGGCTATAAATGAACATAATAAAATAATAATAAATAAAATATATGTTTTATTGGTTCTTAATTAATTAATTAATTAATATAAATTTATTATCTAGGACATTATGTTCATGTGTAGAACACTTTCAAACATAGGGTAAGGGTTTATCATCTCACTTTTACTTTTGTGAGATAAATTACTTATTCAGACCTTATTTCTTATTCGTGGTGTACATAATGATATTTAGTATATCATATCATGACTCTATTTATATTTAGGGTATTCAATGTTTCATTTTATTAACATTAACTTTTTGGGGCATACATTTTGACTGGTTACAAAGTGGTATGAAATTTCTTAACTCGATGTTCACTCGTTAGGTTAAACTTCTATTTCATTTATTATTCCATGAAAAGGATACCTGTAAAATTAATTTTGATTATTTTTTTTTGTATTTTCACTTTTTTTATGTGTATTTATATTGAACATGCATAATATATTCATTTTATTAATGGTATTATACTTATAAGGGTCTTCATATCAATCTTTATTTTTTTTTAGACTTTCATGGTATTGTGGACCTAATAACTTTTATGTGGTGTATATACTACCCTTTTGAGATTATTTTTCAATTGAATTATACTTATATTAAATATATATATTATTTATATCATGTATATGATAATTTTATAAACCATATACCATATTTACATACGGTTTTTACATTGAATGTTATTTGACTACATGTAGAAATATTGATAAATATGTATCCTCTAATCAATATGGATATTTTAATAAGGAATATTGTTCATGAATTAAATCTATTTATGAATAATTATATGGAATTTTTTTATGGGTGGGTACGATATTATATAGATTAATTGATAGGCCTTGTAAGACAAAATAGTTGGATAAATTAAACGGGTTTCTAAATATAGTTTTAAATCGTCCTCTGAAAGGTCTTGACGGTTGTGGTATCATGTGTCGAATACATGATGTCCAATAATTAAATATTTCCTTAATTTAGTATTAATTTATTACTATCTATGATATTTTCCCAATAATAGGATCTATGGATGCATATATTTCCCTTGCACATGTTATAAATATGACATATTTTAATAATTTTCATGGAAGTATTTAATTTTTCTTTCTTAGGTAAATTACCAATGTAATAAGGGAACCAGGTATGTATATAGTTCTTAAATACTGCTAAACTGGTCAATTCTAGGTGATGTGATCTCTTTTTTCTATGAAACTATAATAAAATAACCACATTCTACTGGCTACTGGGGTTGGGATTGTTACACGCAATCTCTATTGAGGTAATTAGGGAAAGTTTATAATAAAGCACCTCACCGTCATACTGACAACAAATTTGAGAAGTGGATGAATGTATTAATAATAGAGTGTGGTGATGGAAAAACTTGTCAAATTTTTAATTTCATTTAATAATATGAGAATAGGGTATCATAAATAAAAAACTATAATAAACTAGAGAAAATATAATATGGTAAATGGGGATACAGTGTTAACAGAGACATAGAAACCGGAGTTCATTTTGGTGGATTCCTGTCCATGTTAATCAATAGTTAATTCTTCCATTATGAAATTATTATATGTTTTTGAGTCTATTAAAATTCATTATTTTTAAATTAATGAAAAATTAGAACCCAAATCCCATTATTTTAGATGTACTAGTGTTGGAAATGATAAAGAGATTCTTTTCACTTCTACCAAGGGAAGTCCTTGTTTAATATTCCTAGACCATTCCATGTGTTGTATAATTAGATTGCATCACATTTCAAGGATTATGTATTCTATAACACACTCAATATTTATATTTATATATTCAATACATACATTGAAACTATCTTTAACATCCAAACATAACCAATGGACAAGCTGGCATTTTCCAAGACTCTCAAAATAAACTTAAAGTTAAATTTTATTCCACATGGTGAAGTTATGATTAGAATAGTCTATGATTATGGTCATGAAATTTTTTTAAAACTATTATAAATAATTTATTTATGTGATTAAATTTAATTTTGTGGATTGATGACAACATTACCTACAATTTTAACCTGTTATACCTATTTTCATACCAATTCAAGTGCACATAATATTGGGTCCTGGAAAAATTAAGGGATTTTATGCTAGAGTAGTACCCAATAATGTCTATAAAATTATGATTGATGATAATAAGTTAATATAAAAATGTTAAAATCAACTCAACATCCCAAGATTCTAGAATTGGGTTGATTTCTTAGTATGATGATTCATAGATCTTGCCTTATCCCCGTAACATGATATCAAAGATTTTTTCAAAGGATAGAGCTCCAAAATATAATGAAAATGAGAATCATGTAACCATAAATATATAAAGGTGGTTATGTATGATTTTAAAGATCATCTAGATAAGAAATTTACTTGTACCTCTTTCTATTTTATGATTTAATATCTGACACATATTGATTCTATAATGAAATGATCGGGATAGATAAATTCATTCCTCAACCTCCCCCATACCATGATCCTATTCATCATACCCCATGGATATCATATAATACCATGGTTACTTTCTAAGAACACCTCATGATATTACCCACTAGGTTCTCTTGTCATACTAATAACTATCCCCATTGGCCCACACATGTTCTTCTAGAGGGTTATGACCTCACTCACACACACATTGGGAAACTTCCCAAAAGATCACTCATCCTAACACTACCCTAGGATAATAAAACTAAACTAGTAGAGTTAAAATCAGGTAGTATCCAAACAATAATGGTGCACCTTGTTGTTATGGGTTGTAACATTTTACCTCTTAAGTATCACTTATTTAATGGTGTTATAATCTCCCCTTTTAAAGTACAATGCCCTTTTTTGGACCTCACGCCTTATACCCTTGGTAATTCCACTACACTTTTGATTGGGTATTTCATCTCATTCCATTTTGTAACAAACTAATTTGGATCAATCAAACACATCTCCCAATATAATTCCCCATAAGTTGTGTATCATAAAGACAACAAAACAAGTCTCATGTATAACCAAAGAGTTAAAAACCAATATTTTACAACACAGAAGAAACAGAACACACATAAGACATACAATGTTAATCCCAATGGAATAAACTAGAATGAGAAATCGAATGATCCAAAGGTTGAAGCTCAATGCGACCACCCGTCACCACCAAATGGACCCACGTAAATTGAAAACCAAGAGAAGCATTTAAACTATAGGACCCCCATCCCATGACACATGACTTACAAAACAACATTTTCAAATTCAAAATGTAAAAAGTAGGTTGTGAGTAAAAATACCATTAGTATTTCACCAAATAATCAATAAAATATATTTTTCCAAGAAAATGTTAGTTCTAAATTCAAAAAAAAATATAAATAATATCTTGAAGATCAAACAATTTTGTGAAACATCATTTTTATTTCATAAAGCTCCATTTATATTCACACAATAAGGAATATGATAAGTATATGTAATAATTCATGAGAATAAGAAAAACTATCCATGGGTAAACTATAATATAAACAAGTGAGTTATACACATGAAATATACCATGATGTTAAAACACAAGAATAGATGAAAATACACCCCATTTTGGATCTAGCCAATAGAAATACATAGTAGACATAAAAATAAGATTAAAAAAATAATAAAATGGATCCAACTAACATTCTGACCCATAATAGTCAGCCAATATCATCAAAACTCTAGTGCAATTATATATAATAAAGTGAAATATACATTTCCTAATGTTCCCATGGTTCCCAATGTTATATGATTTTCAAACTATTTGAAATCCATGATAACATTTCATAAAACATTTTCCCATTAAATATTATCTAATTCCATGCTCTTTGAGTTCTGTTTTTATCTTCTGATGGGGTCTCTCATGTAATTATGGGTGAGTGGGATTCTTGATCTGGGAGAGAGGGGCATGTTGTTCCTTATGTGAGATTAATATCTTACCAACTATAAGATAATTTTATTGATGTTGTTGGATCTTCCTTAAGAAGTCCACTCACTATAGTGGTGAGTGTGTATCTAGTGGTTTTCTAGAATATTTTTCTAGTTTACAACCATAGGGGGAGGTCAAATTCACTATTGACCTAATTCTAAGTACAATAATCATTTTTATTCAATTATATCACATAGAACTTCCTGAGTTAATGGAACATAAATTTTAGATTGGTGAACTTGAGGCACATGGATTTTATAATCCTATAAAGTCATAATGGAATTCAGATGTCCTATTTTCCAAGAATGTATATGGGAGCCTCAAGATTTATGTGGATTATCAAAAACTAAATCATGTGACCAATAAGAATTGATATCCCTTAAAAAGTACTGACGGTCTCTTTGCTCATATCAGAGGGGCTCGGTGGTTTTTTATGAATGACATCTGGTTGGGTATAACTAGTTGAAGTTATAGGTAGAGGATATACCCATGATCTCATTTAGGATATGATATAGACATTTTGAGTCTCTGTGTATGACATTCAATCTCACCAATACCACCGCAGTTTTAATGGAATTGATGAAACTAATATTTTATCATGTTTTGGAATATTTTTTGGTCATGTCTGTTGATGATATATTTGTGTACTCCTAGTTAATGTATGAGTACATGTATCATTTGGATATCATCTTTAAAACCACAAGGAAACATCATCTGTATGGCATGTTTTCAATGTTTTAGTTTTTGATCTTAGTGAGATTTATAGGACATGTCATATATGATATGTGATTCTCATTGGATCATGAAATTCTTTAATAATTATTCTACTATTAGAAGCCTAGAAATTTGATTGAGATCAAGAGTTTATTAGTTTTATCTAGTTATTACAAGTGGTTTTTTTTGGACTTCTCTAAGATTGCATCCCTAATTAATTATTTGACCAATAAGGGTGTAATGTTTTATTTGAAAGAAATGTGTTAGATATGTTTTGAGAAACTGAATATAAGGTTGAATTCAACTCTAGTCTTGATTCTTCTATATCTAGGTTCAGGTTATGATTTTTTTTATAATGATTATAGATAAGATTGGGGTGTGTCTTAAAGAAGGGGAAGTATATGGTGGATTATATCTCTTTCTAATTGAAACCTCATGAGAAGAGCTTCCCCACTCACAATCTTGAGTTGGAAGTATTTATTTATGAACTCAAAATATGGATCCATTATATCTTTTGGGGAGTGGTTTATATTATATTCTTATCACAAGAACTTAGAGAATATTTTCACCCAGAGGGACCAAAATTTTGATAGAGAAAATGGGCTGAGTATCTTTAGGATTTTTATTTTATTATTTCTTATACTCTGAGGAAACAAAATATGGTCTCAAATTCATTGTGTAGGAAATTACTGACTGAATTCATGAAGGAGTTGGTGGAGGAGTAGTATTTGATGAGTTATTCCACTGAGATAAACATGAGAATAGAATTGAATAGTGTAGATGTATTCTTATCTTTGGTGTGGTATGGATCATCATTTGATGAGTGAGTTTTTCTAAATAATGTAATAGTGAAAAAAAATTTTCTTTGGTAGAATCCTAAATAGTGGGGATGCATAGGGTGACTGGTCTTTTTCTCCCAATGTCACATTACATTTATGTAGGAGGTTAATCATTTTGATTTCTATGAAGTGGGAGTTGATGGATAGTGGGACCAGGTATTGTTGGTCCTTCACCTAGGGACTATCAAGATGTATCATGATTTAATACTTTAGTATTTAAGTCTCAGGATGAGGGAGTCAAATTCAAATTTCATATCACGATTCCTTACTTATCATATATTTAAGGTGGATCACCAGAGACATGCTCTTCTCTTACATCGCTTACACATTTTGGTATATAAGGGGTATTATATTTCCATGGCATTCATCATTGTTTTACCATAGACACCTAGTTGGAAGGATACGATTTGGTAGATCATGATCTACATATAAAATTGTCCCATTTTTTCCCTATTAAGATGATGATGAAGGTGGAATAGATCAACCACTTGTATGTCAATTAATTTTTTAGTGTTTAGGGGGTTACCTCTATAATTTTATCTGATAGGGGTACATGGTTCATATCCGTGTTTTTTATGGGTTTTCATGAGGATATGGATTCCTAATTAAAATTGACCATGAAATATTATCCATATATGAATGGGAAGATGATAAGAGTGGTCTAGATTCTTGAGTATATGATTTAAAATTTGTTTTTTGATTTTAGTGGCTCATGGGAAAATCATCTACCTATCATCAAAAATTCCATGAAAATAATTTCCAAGATTAAATTAATATAGAACCCATGGAATTATTTTATGGGAAACCATGTATATTGACCTTGTATTGGTAAGAGTTTGTAGATAATTCCTTATCTAGATCAAGACTTTTTTAGGACATGATGAAAAAGGTTAAGTTGATTCATAATAAATTTTTCAGGGAAAAAAGTAAATATGAATTCTATTTGAATATCGGTGGTGGTCTCTAGAGTTTTAGGTTGGTGATCGGTGATTTCTATTATTTTAACCATTCATGGAACACTGTTGGTTGGGTAAGTAGGGTAAGTAAGCATCGTGGTTTCTGGTTCCCTTTGAGATCATAGACGGACTCAGAAATTTATTATATTGGTTTTAATTTTTATCATGTTTAACACCAATTCAGTATGTGTTCAAAGTTTCCTAGTTGAGGAGTTATCAACTGGACCCTTCTAATTTGATTTAAAGGTAATATGTTGATCTATATCTTGACAACACTATGGTTGAGAAGTCATTTTAGATTCTTTATTGTCAAAATATGGTACTACATGTTAAAAGAAATCATTTCTGTGTACTTTAGAAGTGCGTATGGGATAGACATTATATGTGGGAATGAGAATTGTCGATGCGGTATATATCAACTTATCTTCTTATGAGTCAAGAATCAGTAAGAATGTTTTTGGAAAAAATAGTTTATTATAGTGGGGATAATTGTAACACCCTCTGGGTTGGGGTATTATCTATTTTATTCTATAAGTGTTGTCATTTTGAGTTCTGGTGGTTATTGGAGGTAATATGGGGTTTTGAATTTTTTTGGGGAAATCTATATAGACTACACCATGGATGGTATTGACTATATAATAGAGTGTTCTGGATGTAGTATGGACATGTGGGATGGGGAAAGGCTCACTAGTTTGATAATTTGAAAGCCTTTACCATTTCAAAAAGGGTTATGGAGTGGAAGGTAGTTATTCCATGGATCCTCATAGTGCCATTGCATGGCTATGTCATGGTCACTTGGTTATAGTGTAGAGTCAAGGAAGTGTATTTTTAGAGCTACATCCAAGTTTGGCACAGTTTTTCCATAAAGGGCTGAAGTTTAACCCCTTGGTTTAGGTGATCCTAGAAGCATGGGCAAGATGGCCTATGGTGTGGAGTCCTATAGTGAGTTTTTATTGGTTCTTATAAAATTTGCAACCCTCTATTATGGTTCGTCTAGCTAAATTATGGTGCCTCCTTAAGATAATGTGATATGGTTGATGGTAGTTACATTTTTTTTGGAGGAAAATTGAAGCAAGGGACACTATGGCATAGCACTATGGTTTTCACTATAGCCTTAGGTGAAACTTGAAGGCTACAAAGTAGTATCTTCTACTGCATTGTGGCCTATTCATTTCTCATCACCACTGTAGTATAGTGTTGAAGGTTGTGTGATGGTCTTATATTTTCCAAACTAGGTATAAAATCCCACAGACCCTCTGAATTATTAATCATTCCATCTTTCACTCTCAAATTATAGGTTCCCAATGTATCCCTTTGAATCCCTTTGTAGAGTTTTGGGATCAGATTCAATCTCAAGCATCGATAGATCATTCCTTGTTTTTCTCTTCTCTTCTTGAGGTAGGTATCTCTATAAAAAGGTTCTATTCCAATAATTTCTAGTGTTATTATGAGATTAATTTATTTTTCTTACAAAATTTATGGATATTTTATTAAAGTGGATTTGATTTTAGAAATACATATTTATGGGATTTTTTAAAAAAATGGTTTCAGACATGTGATGTGTTGCTAAAAATGTCATTAAGGAGTTTTTTCTTCTAAAATAGGTTTTTATTAGAAAAGAAGGTAGGATTCACTGGTAAATTTTTTTTATGAAACGTGACCATTGATTTCAATTTTTTTAACAATCATAGTACATTAGGAACCTTGGGTGCTTCGGGAATTGGAATTTTCAATTTAGTGTGTGTAATATTGAAATAGGTTTAGTGATATTGATAGACTATAATAGGAAAAATATTGGTTTTATACACTTTATTTCTATTTTCTACTTTTTTTCTAGTATGTATTCCCATGGGAAAGAGTCCAAATGGTGTGCATTTTAATTTATGATTGGTTTTTCACATGGTATAATATTTCATGGTTATTGCACACTTTTTTATCTTATGGTGTATACATGGGTGATTTTTCATATGTTTGTTATTTCTTACTTATACTTGTCAAATTCATTATTTTCTAATATAAAAGGATTTTTAAGAAACCTAAATGATGTTTTAAAAATTAATTGATCTTCTAGAAAGGTTTTACAATCTAGTTTTTTTAAAGTTATAACTAGAATTTTTATTGAATTAGGATTTGTATAGATTCTATAAATACCCTGAACCCAGTAACCTAGAGTCAATGGTTACTTTATTAAATTAACCCTAGATACAAGGAATCATATCTCGAAGGACCGAAAAGTTTAGTATTCTTGGCCAACCAAATACATACATAACACCCAAATTAAATCAAAGCATGAAATACAAAAAAAACTCCTTTAGGATCTTCATTATTCCATTATAATATCCCTTCATATCAATCAAAGTACACTTGAGATAAACTACTCAGTAAGTGTATGTGTGAAATGGATTCTATAATGAATAGATATGGAATAATAAATATAGAAAGGTGAATAAACAAAAACACGCATCTTTTAATCAATAATTTGCTCATGGAGAATAATATGGTAGTAAGAAATGATGATCAAATAATGTCATATATATAATCACATGAGATTGAAAATTATCCTTGGATATTCTATCTAATCGAATAATCATGTGGATGTTAATAACAAATCAGATAATGATGGAATGCATAATTTCATACATCAAAAACATACCATCAAGGACTTGTGTGATGAAATCATAAATAAATGGGTAATACCTTGGCCAAATACCCAAATTAGTTTGTCTTAGGAGACCTACCAATGAATAAAGGGGTTATAGTGGGAACCGCCATTAACTTAATATGTCTGATGCATTCCTTATATTAAAGGGTTGAAAATAATCAACGTAAACATTTTTATTAAAGAACTATCATACAAAATGTATCTAATTGTCCAAATAAATAAACAAAATCATAAAAAGTCTAGAGTAATATGGATAATGGAATCAAAATAGCACATCCATGGTCAAAATGATCATAAACCATTCAGAAAAATAATGTGTATGGGTTCATTATATTATCCCCTACATAAGATTCAACAAAGTATTTTGACCAATATGAAAATATTATATTAATATCACTTAAAAATTTCTTGATGAAAATCGCATTTTCCCTTTGAAATAACTTATTTAAAGATTAAAAATATTCAAAATATTAAAGAAAATAATTTTATTTTAAAATAACCTTGTAACCTTGTAAAGGAATCTTTGAAAAAATAATAGATGGTAATCCCATATATGTTTTAAATGTTAAAAAACCCATTCACATTGTTATAAAAAGTACCAAGTTCAGAAAAAAAACAGGAATATTCATTTTAAACCATTTTTAAAAAAGTCAAAAATGGGTAAAAATGAATTTTTAAATCATATAAAAAGAGTATAAACATTTTTTAAAACATTTTTATAAAACATGGATATAGAAGAAAAGGTCATTAGACCGAAGAGATAAATAAAATTAGTTTTCCTTAAAATATTACTCTAGTATCTTGAGTACATAAACAAAGGAAAATGAAAGAAAAATATGCATTCTCTTGAAATAACCAAAGTTTTATTAAATAGTTACGGTTTATTATAGAAATATAAAATAATTCCCCTATCAAAAATTTAATCATAAACAATCCTAAAAAAATAATGAGATTGTGAAATAAATTGTAACCACTTTTGAATTGTAAGCCCCGTGAAATAGATAACCCAAAACGAAATATCAAATACCCTGAATATAAATATATTTGTGATATAACACACCAAAGGTGTATTACATACATCATAAAAAATAAATAGGTGGACAATATTGCATATGTACCAAAATGTAAAATTGAGATGAAAAACTCTTACCTCAAGTATGACTACCTACATGCTTGTTAAAACATCATATATAATAAACAAAGTCTTTTCGTAAATTTATTCCATAACCATACTCATATATATAATATCATATATATTCATTATATGTATATTTAGAGTCCTCCATAAAAGTTATATATTAAAAAATGAGTTACACCGTTTATGGGGACGGTAGGTCATACGTATGCATGAATGCAATTGTCATTTTTTGAGGGATATAATGGAAGAAATGAAAGTAATACTTAAATTTATAGCATACTTATGATATTACATATATCACATATATTTATTATATTTATCCATATTACCTTTCATTTAAAGTTTACGTGAAAAATAAATCAGATCACTTCGCAAGGCGGTAGTCTGTTTTACACACGTGTGATGTTATTGTATCCCTGCGAAGTGGAAAGTAAGAGGGTATATGCGATTGTATAATTTTATGGGGATTATTAGGTAATAAATATGAAATATTTTCATTAAACACATCATTATATAAATCCATTATAGTTTTTATGGAAACAAATAACATCAGTTCATGAGGCGGTAGTCCGCCGTAATCACGATCAACATTTTCATTTCCCATTTGATAGAAGAGGATATTGATATAGGTTATGAAATTAACATAATAAAATATATGTATTTTTTATATACTAGTTTTAATATATTAATATAGTTTAATAATGTGTTAATGGATTATAGGAATAAATAAAATGAATACCCATTGTAACACCTCAAGATTTCATAGTGTGTTATTTCTTCAAAATAATTCAATAACTTGCACTACACGCAACACTAAGTTCAATCACACCATGACTTACAAAAAAAAGCCATTCAAAAGCGGTTATGAATAGTATTATCTAAATTTTAAACTTTATATAATCCTTATAATTTTAGAATCCATATTATGAGTTTCTTAGATATAATGCAAGAACAAATTCATTTTCAGTATTGCACTTTTATCAACTTTTAATAGTGAACCTTTTTTTAAATACAATATTTTAAACTTTTTGACTAAATGGGGACATCAAAAAAATTTAAAATGAAACATCCCAAGCTTCCACAGTACGCTTTCCTTTGAATAATACAGTAGCGTGTGTTGTACGCAACTTCGAGTTTTAACACACACCACAACCGATCAAACTAGCCGTTATGAATAGTAATACATACTTTTTGAAATTATATATATTTTATATTTCAAAATTGACTTCATTTTTGGATTATTAGTGTCTAATTTACCCTAAGGTGAAATTTTGGTACTTTTCGGATAACTTTCATATTTTGATGAATAGTGAAAATTACTAAATTTTAATTAAAAACAACTTTTTTAATAAAAATAATTAATAGTGATAAATTATGAATTTGAGTGGTTTTAAAGTATATTTAGAATATATTTTTACCATTTAATATAATGTTGGTCATTGGACATAATTTTACAATTAAACTGAACATAAACAAGTGTCAATCTTTTGATAGTTATTATCACTTAAAAACACGCTTTTTATTTTGACAGCGGGAATTAATTTTAAATTAATTTATGCCACTTCTGTGTTTTGAATTTAGAAAAATGGATTCCATATTTGGAATCATGATTTCCAAATTGTGTAAATAGGTAACTTTTATTTTTAGACATTATGAATAATTACTGTGGTAAATATTTTATTTACCATGGTTAAGGGTAAATCTGGTAAATAAGGGTTACAAAATAATATTATAATAATACTAAATTACCCTAAAACATGTCCTAGACTTATTGGTTGATATATGTTCGACCATATGAATCTTTGGGTCGATTTGGGGACCCCATGGTGCCACTTGTATGTGATAGGGACACTTTATTTTAATTAAGTTAAAATGAATACAAAAATGACACAAGCATATATCTTTTATAAAAACAATTATTACATAGGGTTATATATGTTGGATTTTCTATTATAAATATTAATTAGAAAGATAAAAAGATTTAATACATAATTATATTTTATTTATAATTTTTAGACATTAAATAATTTATTTTATTTATGACACAATGATGATGCGGTAATTACGAAAATAGTGAACAATTAAATTAATTGATATTATAAATACACAAATAAATATAATATGAAACTTTTAATGAATTAAAATAATTTTATAGGATAATATGATATATTAGTATTGATTTAATGTACTGTTTTCGAAGTAATCAATCTGTTATGAGTTTCAAAAAAATCAACTATTGAATAGTGTCAAAATTGACATAAAAGAGTTCTTAAAACAAATATTATATTATTAATTGATATTAAATTCCTAAAAATCTAAGGTTCGGCCAAGGGACTTATATCATGATAGGTTAATCATTAATGGACCACTTGGGGGTCTCTTGGATGTATATAGTAAGTTTATTAACCATATTATATAAAAATACAAAGAGACATTGTAAAAGTGAAACTAATTAACTTAGAGTTAATACTTAAAGATAAGGTTAATATAAGTACCCAAACCTATCTAAATTCTATTTGTTGAGTGTTTTGGTACCTATACCCACCTTAACCTTTGAATAGTCAACTTTGGAGCCATTGGAAACCGAATATTAATTTATTATAAACTAATATCTCTAGCTTTTCCAAAGGTGCCCCTCACCCCTCTTATAAAAGGGCACTCCTCCTTCTCATTTCTTCACACCTTCAAAGCCTTTTGGTTCGGCCAAACTATCCCCAAATACTCTCCCAACAACCCTCACTACAACCTAGAGGCCTTAGTTTGATCAGAAAGCCAACTTAAGGATCCCTTTTGATCAAATCAAAAGGAAGAACCCGAAGAAGAGGTAATGTTTTCACCACCCCTTTTCAAGTTCCTTTCTTCTTCCACTTCTTCTTTCTTTGTTCTTACCATTCTAAAATAATAACTCCATTATCTCACATATACTCTTATGTTATTATAAATATGGTACAACCATATTCATTATTCTATCCACCCTTTGAATAACATGTCACCATACGTGCGTACGTACGGCTTACCGTCTCCACGTCGTGGTGTAATTGTTATTCAATATATTATTATTTGGATGGGTATAATAATGATGTGTAACTCATGTAAATAATAAATATAACATGTTAATGATTCTTTATATATGATATACCATCCATTTATATATTATTTTAATATCAAAAGAATGATATTGTCGCTCGTGCGTACGTACGGACTACCGTCTCCACGAACGCGATGAGATTCATTCTCCATCGTATCCATTCAAGTATAATTATCATTTTATGATTTGAAAAATTATGTTTAAGGACTTGATATCATTCTGGATATGAATAATATACAACCTATCCTTTACAAACATGGCTTACATAACAAAACATATAAAAGAAAACAAGTAAGTTAACACCCGAAACAATGATAATACTAAGATATTATTATCAAATCAATATTAAAAGATCATATATGATATCATATTAATATATATGATTCTTGAATAATTTAATAACAATTATTTCACCATTATACAGGAGGTTAACCTACCCCAACCAAGGAAAAGTACAAGGTAAGGGATTTTCTTATCTCACATTCAATTCCGTGAGATTTCCATTATTCGCCACTAAATTATTGAAAGTGGTGTATTGTGTACTGGCATTTGATATATATTATCATGATTATCTATATATTCATGTTATTCTGTAAATAATTTGGTGGTTATTAACTTTTGGCCATACGACTCAGTTGATTAACGTGGTAAGGGGTTTTCATCTCACTCCTTATTCCCGTGAGATTCATGCCATATTGCCACCATTACCTTTTGTGTGGTGTATGTACTGCCCATGATTATATTCTTTGTGTAATACACTCTAATTTATGTGTACTTACATATTCATTGTATGATACCTCTTTCATGGGTTGTATGTCTCATAAGTTACCAAATTGGTAAGGGTTATTTCACAATCTCTTCATTATCTGAGGTTGTTTATACGTAATAATCTACTGGGATCTCTTTATCATCCACATCCATGTTTCTTAATAATGTATTTCAAAACATTTTTACTATTTACAAGAATATGGGTTAAATTCATTTATACCCTTATGTGTTTCGAAAGGAATCTTTCCGTCGTTTTCCAAACAAGACACTTTTAACCTTTTCGACAAATTTAAGGTAAGAATGTTTTTTTAACTTATACGACGGGTGCGGCTATTTACCGCCGTAATAAAATCATAAAAGTTTTCATTATAAGCTTATAAGAATATTTTCAAATTGAATGTATTATTTTATAATTATGTAAATTTTAAAATGATTTTAAAAAAAGAGATATTTCTCTAAAATAGTTTTGATTTCATCTATGTCAACATTCTTTGATGGCTTTTAAGCTTATTTGAAGTTGATTTATTATGATACAAAACATCCATATTTTATTGAAGGTTTTGTGCTATTTTTGACTATGGATAAGTTATTCTTATGTCACTCATGGTTTTTGTTTAGAGTATTGACATTTAATAAGTTATTTGTAATCTGAATGTTTATGTTATATTTCAACCTTTCATTCAGATGAATGTGTTAGACAAGTATGTTCCGGGTTGGGGACCGGTAAAAGTAAGCCCTCCGGTTTGGTCTCCGGTTATTAGAGGAACTCCGGTTTGGTCTCCGGTTATTAGAGGAACTCCGGGTTGGTGTCCGGTTATTAGAGGCACTCTGGGTTGGTGTCTGGTTATTAGAGGCACTCCGGGTTGGGTTCCGGTTACAGTTAGCCCCAAGGTCTTGGGACGAGGCCTTGACAAAGAAATTAAAGTTCATCATTATGCATTCCATCATTATGAAAGTGGTTATTGATTTTTCATGTGATTATTCGATTAGTAGAATATCCATGTGAATAAGTAAATGGCATTATCTCATTTTATTTATGCCATACTATATTGAAAGTTCATGTTTGAAAGGCTTTTGTTTTAGTTATACATTGCCTTAAATGTTTATTCTTATTTATGAAAGTTTCCGCTATATTGTTATCCTTACTGGGCATTTGAGCTCACCCCTTTTCAATGTTTTATTTTTTCCAGGAAGTGAAGAAGTAAATTATGAATGACCTGCAGGGATATTATGTGGGGATATGAGTGTGGATTTATGGAGACATTATGTTGTTGTAGTAGTTTTTCATTTTATGATGTAATGTAAAACTTATGAATATATCTAGTGTTTCCAAGGCTACTAAACCAATCGGTCATTCGAGATTTGATCTTTCTTGTGATCATGCCAATGTTACGAAGTAATGCACCGACTCTGGGTAACTAGGGTCGGGGCGTTACAGTTGGTATCATAGGAAGTTTAGTACAAACCTTGGAAGCTAGATTTAGATAAACTCTGATTAGAGCACGTAGACCTAAGATAAACTTTGAGGATTAGTATAGAAGAACTTCCTAGAATTTTGGTATTGTAGAGATTTTGTGAGTTTTCCGAGCAACACATCCCTGTCTGGATACGAGCCGGTAGAGGCGGCTCTGGCACAGATGTACCTAGGGGTAAAACCCGAAAACACCGCTTTGAGCTAGACTCGAACGGGAATTGGTGCACGACAACGGGCCTTGCTGCACTCTTGGTTACGACCTCCCGGGGGATTTGCTTAGGATAATTCTCATTTTCATTACAAACCATTATGAAGGGTTTATGAGTATATACATCCTCAAAGGAGACATTTTTATGATTATGGATTATATCAATAAATAGTTCAATTTATGTTAAGTGTTTTATAAGTATGGGATTATGTATTTTGATTCATAAACTGATCTAGTGTATGCCATTGTTTAGAAATGGCGCCCAGTAGAAGGAATGAGAACTCCAGAAATGCACATGATCCAAAGAGAAGGAAAGATCATATCTTTCATGGTCTTAAGCTAGAATTTATATGAGAAATAGTCTCCCATGTATTATCATCATATGAAGAAATAATATCATGTGTTGATAAGATAAGTAAAGAGTTTACTGAGTCCTATGGCTTTGAAGGGAAGCAAGAGAAGAAAAGGATGGAATAGAGAAAGATGGATAAAGGGAAGAGGGAAAAGAAGAATTTTCCCATATGTGGTAACTGTGGAAAGAAACACCCTGGAACTTTCCTGAAAGGAATGGGAGTTTGTTATAAGTGTGGAGGAAAAGGGCACAAAGTACGTGACTGCAAGGGTAAGAAAATGGTTTTAAATGTACAATGCTTCATTTGCAAGGAGTTTGGACACTACGCAAACCTATGTCCCAGTCATCAGACTATGCCGCAAATGATGTTATTGGATAATAATCAAATTATGATACTACCACAGATGAAGAGGAATGATTAGAGTTCTTATGTTGATTATGGCAATTGAGTGTTGTATCAATAATGTACTTGTTATAATAATTATGGAGTATATAAGGATTGTACTGCAGTACTATTTCATTAAGGACTTGAGATTGTGTGGAACAAAGAAAAGTGACTCAATAGAAGGTTAATTTTCTGGAAAATATATGTTTGAGAGAAAGATAAACCATAATATGGTTCTGATACCGAGGTAGTGATTTTAGAATAATACATGATTGATTTGGATAAATTATATTGGATATTCTTGACTACCTTGAAGCTAATTAATTATTTGTCTATTACATCATTGTTGGGGTTTAAAACATTTTTGGATTGATGAAGTATATCCAGCATTCTATATGGAATAAGAAATCATGAATGTAATCAATAAGGAATATGGTAATACATGATGAAGGTATTCATATGCTATTACGGGGTAAAAAGGATCTATATTATGTTTACCTTCCTTATAAATGTTGGACTGTGAGTTTGGACAGAAGTATTTTGGATAGTTCTAGTTTGGATTATTTTGGATTGCCATAAAAGGACAACCCAGAGGTCGGGCGACAACCTGTCGCGTCCGGCAAGGCTGCAGACTTGAACCCGCAACCGAAGGGCGACAAGGGTGTATCACCTACCACTGGCCCACGAGATGTCCTAGATTAAATAATGTAGTTTTTATTAAAATATCTTGTAGATGAATTATAAATTCATTTATTTTGGAACCCTGTACGAATAGTATAAATAGAAAAAAAATTACATTCTATTATCTTTTAGAGTGAAAGATGAGTTTGTGGTAGAAATTTATTAATGGATAAAACTCTAATTATAAAGTAAGTATATCTCCTTATGATCTTAGCCAATCTCATAAATAAATTCCTCAAAATTAATAAAAGGAACTTAGAACAAAAATGTTGTCCTATATGGTACCTTAAATCATCACTAATTTATGGCTTTGGGATTTTTTCCCTTTTCATAGCCATGTTCTCTACCACTCTCTATCAGATAATTGATGGTTAGATTTCTCTTCCATATCCATATTTTCCTATATGGAACCCTAGTATGTGTTATTTTCGGTAATCTTCATACTTTCCACTCTTTATTTTAAATAGAGGCCTCGTTAATTCATTTTTCGATGTGGGATTTCAACTAAGATATTTTGAAATGTCAAAAATGTGTTATCCTAATACCCTATGTTTTGTTGAACCTATGGTATTTTAAATCATCATAGATTGATGAGTTTAAGGACCTCAATTTCATACTTGTTTGTGATTGATGACCTCAATCACTACCTATAAATATTTACGTTTTTCCTCCAATTATATGTCTCTAATTTCCACCAATGTTCTCCTAATCGAGATCATAATTTGGTGGTGACACTTTCATTTCTCTTTTCCTCATATTAAGACTAAATTTTAGTAACCCAATTTCCGATGTGGGTTTTCCCACAAATATATTTTCTATTTTTAACCTTTTATATTCGATTAACAATTTCAAATAGCGAGGACGCAATTTATTGAAGGAGGGGAGAATGTAACACCCCAAGATTTCATAGTGTGTTATTTCTTCAAAATAATTCAATAACTTGCACTACACGCAACACTGAGTTCAATCACACCATGACTTTCAAAAAAAAATCCATTCAAAAGAGGTTATGAATAGTATTATCTAAATTTTAAACTTTATATAATCCTTATAATTTTAGAATCCATATTATGAGTTTCTTAGATATAACGCAAGAACAAATTCATTTTCAGTATTGCACTTTTATCAACTTTTAATAGTGAACCTTTTTTTAAATACAATATTTTAAACTTTTTGACTAAATGGGGACATCAAAAAAATTTAAAATGAAACATCTCAAGCTTCCACGGTACGCTTTCCTTTGAATAATACAGTAGCGTGTGTTGTACGCAACTTCGAGTTTTAACACACACCACAACCGATCAAACTAGCCGTTATGAATAGTAATACCTACTTTTTGAAATTATATATATTTTATATTTAAAAATTGACTTTATTTTTGTATTCTTAGTGTCTAATTTACCCTAAGGTGAAATTTTGGTACTTTTCGGATAACTTTCATATTTTGATGAATAGTGAAAATTACTAAATTTTAATTAAAAACAACTTTTTTAATAAAAATAATTAATAGTGATAAATTATGAATTTGAGTGGTTTTAAAGTATATTTAGAATATATTTTTACCATTTAATATAATGTTGGTCATTGGACATAATTTTACAATTAAACCGAACATAAACAAGTGTCAATCTTTTGATAGTTATTATCACTTAAAAACACGCTTTTTGTTTTGACAGCGGGAATTAATTTTAAATTAATTTCTGCCACTTCTGTGTTTTGAATTTAGAAAAATGGATTCCATATTTGGAACCATGATGTCCAAATTGTGTAAATAGGTAACTTTTATTTTTATACATTATGAATAATTACTGTGGTAAATATTTTATTTACCATGGTTAAGGGTAAATCTGGTAAATAAGGGTTAAAAAATAATATTATAATAATACTAAATTACCCTAAAACGTGTCCTAGCCTTATTGGTTGATACATGTTCGACCATAGGCATCTTTGGGTCAATTTGGGGACCCCATGGTGCCACTTGTATGTGATAGGGACACTTTATTTTAATTAAGTTAAAATGAATACAAAAATGACACAAGCATATATCGTTTATAAAAACAATTATTACATAGGGTTATATATGTTGGATTTTATATTATAAATATTCATTATAAAGATAAAACG
Source organism: Viscum album (assembly GCA_963277665.1). Classification (NCBI taxonomy): domain Eukaryota; kingdom Viridiplantae; phylum Streptophyta; class Magnoliopsida; order Santalales; family Viscaceae; genus Viscum; species Viscum album. Next base: position 1,968,220,985 of record OY728133.1, read on the forward strand.
ATTTCCTACATAATGATATTTTATTTATAATTTTTAGACATTAAATAATTTATTTTATTTATGACACAATTATGAAGCGGTAATTACTAAAATAGTGAACAATTAAATTAATTGATATTATAAATACACAAATAAATATAATATGAAACTTTTAATGAATTAAAATAATTTTCTAGGATAATATGATATATTAGGATTGATGTAATTTACTGTTTTCGAAGTAATCAATCTGTTATGAGTTTCAAAAAAATCAACTATTGAATAGTGTCAAAATTGACATAAAAGAGTTCTTAAAAAAAATATTATATTATTAATTGATATTAAATTCCTAAAAATCTAAGGTTCGGCCAAGAGACTTATATCATGATAGGTTCATCATTAATGGACCACTTGGGGGTCTCTTGGATGTATATAGTATGTTTATTAACCATATTATATAAAAATACAAAGAGACATTGTAAAAGTGAAACTAATTAACTTAGAGTTAATACTTAAAGATAAGGTTAATATAAGTACCCAAACCTGTCTAAATTCTATTTGTTGAGTGGTTTTCTACCTATCCCCACATTAACCTTTGAATAGTCAACTTTGGAGCCATTGGAAACCGAATATGAATTTATTATAAACTAATATCTCTAGCTTTTCCAAAGGTGAACCTCACCCCTCTTATAAAAGGGCACTCCTCCTTATCATTTCTTCACACCTTCAAAGCCTTTTGGTTCGGCCAAACTCTGCCCAAATACTCTCCCAACAACCCTCACTACAACCTAGAGGCCTTATTTTGATCAGAAATCCAACTTAAGGAGCCCTTTTGATCAAATCAAAAGGAAGAACCCGAAGAAGAGGTAATGTTTTCACCACCCCTTTTCAAGTTCCTTTCTTATTCCACTTCTTCTTTCTTTGTTCTTACCATTCTAAAATAATAACTCCAGTATCTCACATATACTGTTATGTTATTATAAATATGGTACAACCATATTCAGTATTCTATCCACCCTTTGAATAACATGTCACCATACGTGCGTACGTACGGCTTACCGTCTCCACGTCGTGGTGTAATTGTTATTCAATATATTATTATTTGGATGGGTATAATAATGATGTGTAACTCATGTAAATAATAAATATAACATGTTAATGATTCTTTATATATTATATACCATCCATTTATATATTATTTTAATATCAAAAGAATGATATTGTCGCTCGTGCGTACGTACGGACTACCGTCTCCATGAACGCGATGAGATTCATTCTCCATCGTATCCATTCAAGTATAATTATCATTTTATGATTTGAAAAATGATGTTTAAGGACTTGATATCATTCTGGATATTAATAATATACAACCTATCCTTTACAAACATGGCTTACATAACAAAACATATAAAAGAAAACAAGTAAGTTAACACCCGAAACAATAATAATACTAAGATATTATTATCAAATCAATATTAAAAGATCATATATGATATCATATTAATATATATGATTCTTGAATAATTTAATAACAATTATTTCACCATTATACAGGAGGTTAACCTACCCCAACCAAGGAACAGTACAAGGTAAGGGATTTTCTTATCTCACATTCAATTCCGTGAGATTTCCATTATTCGCCACTAAATTATTGAAAGTGGTGTATTGTGTACTGGAATTTGATATATATTATCATGATTATCTTTATAATCATGTTATTCTGTAAATAATTTGGTGGTTATTAACTTTTGGCCATACGACTCAGTTGATTAACGTGGTAAGGGGTTTTCATCTCACTCTTTATTCCCGTGAGATTCATACCATATTGCCACCATTACCTTTTGTGTGGTGTATGTACTGCCCATGATTATATTCTTTGTGTAATACACTCTAATTTATGAGTACTTACATATTCATTGTATGATACCTCTTTCATGGGTTGTATGTTTCATAAGTTACCAAATTGGTAAGGGTTATTTCACAATCTCTTCATTATCCGAGGTTGTTTATACGTAATAATCTACTGGGATCTCTTTATCATCCACATCCATGTTTCTTAATAATGTATTTCAAAACATTTTTACTATTTACAAGAATATGGGTTAAATTCATTTATACCCTTATGTGTTTCGAAAGTAATCTTTCTGTCGTTTTCCAAACAAGGCACTTTTAACCTTTTCGACAAATTTAAGGTAAGAATGTTTTTTTAACTTATACGACGGGTGCGGCTATTTACCGCCGTAATAAAATCATCAAATTTTTCCTTACAAGCTTATAAGAATATTTTCAAATTGAATGTATTATTTTATAATTATGTTAATTTTAAAATGATTTAAAAAAAAGAGATATTTCCCTAAAATAGTTTTGATTTCATCTATGTCAACATTCTTTGATGGCTTTTAAGCTTATTTGAAGTTGATTTATTATGATACAAAACATCCATATTTTATTGAAGGTTTTGTGCTATTTTTGACTATGGATAAGTTATTCTTATGTCACTCATGGTTTTTGTTTAGAGTATTGACATTTCATAAGTTATTTTTAATCCGAATGTTTATGTTATATTTCAACCTTTCATTCAGATGAATGTGTTAGACAAGTATGTTCCAGGTTGGGGACCGGTAAAAGTAAGCCCTCCGGTTTGGTCTCCGGTTATTAGAGGAACTCTGGTTTGGTCTTCGGTTATTAGAGGAACTCCGGGTTGGTGTCCGGTTATTAGAGCCACTCCGGGTTGGTGTCCGGTTATTAGAGGCACTCCGAGTTGGGTTCCGGTTACAGTTAGCCACAAGGTCTTGGGACGAGGCCTTGACAAAGAAATTAAAGTTCATCATTATGCATTCCATCATTATGAAAGTGGTTATTGATTTTTCATGTGATTATTCGATTAGTAGAATTTCCATGTGAATAATTAAATGGCATTATCTCATTTTATTTATGCCATACTATATTGAAAGTTCATGTTTGAAAGGCTTTTGTTTTAGTTATACATTTCCTTAAATGTTTATTCTTATTTATGAAAGTTTCCGCTATATTGTTATCCTTACTGGGCATTTGAGCTCACCCCTTTTCTATGTTTTATTTTTCCCAAGAAGTGAAGAAGTAAATTATGAATGACCTGCAGGGATATTATGTGGGGATATGAGTGTGGATTTATGGAGACATTATGTTGTTGTAGTAGTTTTTCATTTTATGATGTAATGTAAAACTTATGAATATATCTAGTGTTTCCAAGGCTACTAAACCAATCGGTCTTTCGAGATTTGATCTTTCTTGTGATCATGCCAATGTTATGTAATAATGCACCGACTCTGGGTAACTAGGGTCGGGGCGTTACACCCATGGTTAAGAACTATACCTCTTCTTCAGAAAACCCCATTAGCTTTATACCTAATGCCTACCTAGAGTGGTTTTCTGAAGAAACAAATCAGGGAATCTAGGTAATTGGAAGGGATTAAAGTATGTTATTTGGGTAGGTAATTTACAAAAAAAAAGTACATTTAAATTTTGATTATTAGACAATAGGGGTGGCCTTTTATAATGGGAGAGGGCATATATGATTTTTTAAAAGTTATACCCTCATATTTCTCATGGAACAAGGAAACCAAATGGAACCTTATCATGAATTAGATTATATAAGTTCTAAATATGGCCATAAATAAAAATTATAAAAAAACTTAAGTCATTTTTAAACTTTTCACTTCATTTTAACCCCTAGTAAACTCGTTTTATCATTAACCACGGTAATTAATTTTTATTTTTTTTACTATTAATTATGGAAAAAATTAAGTTGAACATATTATATAATATTAATTAAACTAATTAAAAATATAGAATCCCAATTAACAAATTCAATTCAAAAAATTGGTATAATTTAATATAATATTAAACCCTTAGGCATGTTGAAAAAAATGACTTTCCAAAGGAAATGTTTTCAAAATTATAAAAACTTTTTTTTATAAAAGTTGAAAATGAATTTAATTAAAATGACATAAATTTGATTAATTATAATATAATGGATCTAATTTTACGTTTTAACCCAATTAATAATAAATTTTATCTTTTTATATGCTTTAAAATAAAAGACACTTTTTAGAAAAATAATTAGTGTTTTTCACTATTCCAGGGAAAAAATTATTTTCATAAAGTTCTGAAATATTAACTGTAATATAATTTAGATATTCTAATTTCAAAAACGGGGATATTTTTTAAAATATATTTTTTGAAAATTTTTGGAAATTAATTTTAAAATAATTTTATAAGACGCGATGAAATAACTTTTTAAAATAAATGGTTTTTTTTTAAAAACATTTCTATTTATTCCAAATGTTCCTTATTTAATACTAATAAATTTAAAAATAAGGAATAAATTTATACATTTTTAAAGCATATAATTTTTTATTTTGTTTATTACTATTCATACTCTCTTAATTAATTGGTATGTTATAACGGCCACATTTAAATAAAATTTTTATATTGTGTTGTTGTTCAATTAAACATGGTGTTCCATGTATCACAAACTATCAAAAAGGATATATTTATTTAAGAATATATATATTGTAAAGTATCAAGGTGTTACATATTCCCTCTACAGATAAATTTACTCCATGAAATTTACATAATTTCACTTCATGAAATGATTTGGATAGTTATTCAAAATAGTTTCTCTAGGCTCTTATATCACCTCTTCTATCTTATGATTTTTCCAAAGATCATTTACCAATCGGGTTATCTGATTCTTCAACACTTTTTATTCAGTGTCCATAATCTTGATAGTATCTTCATAGTGATATATATCAGGCTCAAATTATATTTCTTTGAAGGTGATCATATGCATTGGATCTGGCATGAACTTTCTTAACATAGATATATGGAACACATCATGTACTTTAGAGAAACTTGGTGGAATTAAAAAATGGTAAGCAAGATCTCTAACTCTTTCCATGATTATAAAAGGTCAAGTGTACCAAGTGGTCAGTTTTCCTTCTTACCGAACCTTATAACAACCTTCTATGGAGATAATTTTAAGATATTTTGATCTCCAACTTGAAATTCCAAATAATTCCCCTAATTATCAGGCATAGATATTTTACCTTCTTTGAATATATTTTAAGTTGTTATGAATAAAATTTTCCTTTTTCATTTTATCCTCTATAATTTATGTTCCTACAAAATTACTTTCACCAACTTCAACCAGAAAAGTTAGAGTGTGACATGTCTTTCCATATAGTGATTCATATGGCACCATCTCAATACTTGAATGGAAGTTATTATTTTAGGAAAACACTACCAAAGTAAAATGCTAATCCCAAATTTCTTGATATCCTGTTGATCATGACCTCAATATGTCTTATAATGTTTTGTGAGTCCTTTTGGACAATCCATCAGTCTTAGGGTGATAACTAGTGCTAAAATATAGTTCAATATCATGATCCTTCTGAAGACTCTCCATAATTTTTATGTAAAACATGGGTCACTATTCAACACAATTGAAATTGGATCAACATGAAGTCTTAAAACATTATACGTATAAAGTTTTCTAATTTGATCCTAAGGAAAATCATTACTTATATAGAGGAAATGGGTAGATTTTCTAAGTCAACAACAGTAAGAAATATTTCCTCATTATTTCTTGGAGTCTTTAGAAATCTATGGGAAAAATCATAGTAATGTAATCCCAATTACACATAAGAATTCATCAGTGTTTCATGAATATTCTTGGATTATGTCTTTAATCCTTCACTTGTATATAAACCAAACATCTTTACATATAATCTGAAATTTCCCACTTCAATTTGTCTCACCATGAATTTTCCTTCAAATATATATACATCTTGGTGATACCAAGGTGTATAGACATGTTTGAGCTATAAGATTCATCCAAAAATTCCCTTTCCAGATCAAGTATAGATGGAACACATAGTCTCTTTCTGAATTTTAAAAATCCATCTTTATAAATAAAGTCTACAAAATTTCCATCATTTAGGTCTTTAAATTTATTTTGAAAGTTTATCCTTTGGTTGTGACCATTTTATATTTTCTAAAATAAGATGGATTGTAAATCTTTTGGAAAAGAGTGATGTATTCCCTTCCTTAATAATATCAATATTCATATTTATTATATATATATATATATATATATGAACATAAGATACCTATCTATCCTTATTATGGTCTGAACTCCATGACCATTCATACTCAATGGATCCAGTACCTTTTTTCAATTCATAGGTGATAGTGTATTGATAAATCATAATCATTTAGAATCTCAATCAATCAGCTCTCTCTCATGTTGAAATCATTAAGTGAAAATTTGTATTTTATACTCTTATGATCCATTTATATCTCATATATATATCCATAAAGATAATTTCCCTATTCATTTAGATAAAATATTACAACTTCTAACTTGAGACCATGGGTTGGATAGTTTTGGTCATGAGTATTTAACTGCATTGATGTATAGAAAATAACATTATCATTCTCTTTAAGGACTTAACCATGTATCTTATTCATTTTATCTTTATATATCTCAAACCCATTATTACCTGTTGGTACATTAAAAATCATAGCATTCAAAAATGTCATCATCAATTATTAAAAATATTATTCACATTCCTTTTTCCATATAATCATAACCCGTTTTCGAGTAAGCATCATTAATAGGTTATCCAATCAAGAATTTTTTTTGATAAAATCACCAATACTAACCTACCAAACCAATGAAAATAAGTATCTCATTTATGTTCATTGGTTTCGACCATTCTTGGACAGACTTTTTCTTCATAGTGTCAAATGATATCCCATTCTAAAATACAATATAGCCATGAAAAAAATTTCCTAGAACCATAATTCACATTTTATAAATTTCCCATATTAATTTTTTATTATGACTGTCTCAAGAATAATTCATAAGTGATTATCATGGTCCTCATAACTATAATATTACACAAATATATCATTCATAAATTTCACACATAACAATCTTCAAGGTATTCCTTGAATACACTATTAAATAAATCCTTAAAGATAGAGAGTGTATTAATCAATAAAAATGGAATTATTGTGAATTCATAATATCTATAAATCATATGAAATGATATATTTGTAATATCTTTTATTTTAGTCAAGATGTATGATACACATAACTAATTCCAATCTTCAAAAAATATTGAGATCCATAAATTAGATTGAATAATTCATCAATAGAATGTAGTGGATACTTTTTATTTTTCATAATAGCACTGATTTTACTGTAATCAATGTGCAACTTCAAAGATAAATTTTTATTCTTAATGAAAATAATAGGATATCACCAAGGTGAAGTAATTGGTAATATAAATCCTTTATCACACAACTCCTCTAGATGCTTGTTTAACTCCAATAATTCAATAGTGGATATTCTATCAAGAGTCTTTGATATTGATCTTTCATCTGGGATTAAATCAATGGAAAACTCAACCTCATACTCTATTGGATATCCATGGAATTGTTCATTAAATTATTCATTACATACATCGATGAATTCATGTACAATATGTACATCCCCGATTTTAAGATTCCTTTTTTCACCAATAAATTATGTTTTCAATTCTTCAATACGAATCTTATTCAGAATAGATAATATGGGTGGATCTAGACATGAATCATATGATGAATTCTACCCTTTAAAGAAAAGGAATAACACATCGTAATTTACTTATCTTCACAATAAATTTTTTTAATTTATTTTTAAAGTAAATCCATGAAAATGATTATATCAAGATCAACCATAGGTATAGTAATGAAGTCCAAAAATTATCAATGTTTATGTTTCATAATGGGAACTTACTAACACACCCTTTTTTCTATGAGAATTCCACTATAATTCTTGACTGATAACTCCCATATTTAAGTTCTAAGTATCAAATTTTCTTGGAAAACATGGAAGATAATCAATAGTTCGTTGATATAGAATGAGATAAATCATTAGATATATTTTTGGTTATGATCAACATACCTTCTACATCATCTTCAAGGAATTTGATCTCTGCTCTAGTGATTTCAAAAGCTTGGACCTACTATCTAATTTTTTTCTAGATAAATGTCCCCTTACACTTAGGAAATTAATTTTCATACTGTCACATATCAATAAAGTTAAATTATTTCATATTACTAGCTTAATTATTTCCCTTAAAATCATGAGATTAGTGGATATTATATCCACACTTATAGAGAAATCATACCCCCATAAGCATGTTCCATGGTGTTTCTTTCCACATGTATTATAATCAATAATTATACTCTTCACTTATTTTACTTTTGGTTGATTTATTTTTCTAAAGTTCTCAAAATCCCTCTTCTCATGTTTCTTTCCTTTGAATCCATAAAAAATTTATAATTATTTCTCCATATTGATAGCACATGAGACTATGTCCTCGTTTAAGGATATGGATTGAGAGAAAATTTTCCTTCAAAGGAATGGATGAAACCCATCAAATAAATGATCAATATTAATCTTGGGATAACATACATAGTCCTAAATATTCCATGATAACCATGTAAACTTGGCCTCTTACTTTGAAAAAAAATCAGTTGCCTTTTTTTTAGAATTAGTAACTTTCTCTCTAGGTCTTCACATTACTCACAAGGAGAATAATTCTCTAAGAAAAGATCCTTAAAATCCTTTCATTCCATGCTTGATATTTATACCTCATCCTTAGTGTTTTGAATCAATTACCAACATTGATTTAAATATATAGAGATATGATAAACTACCATGACAACCTTTTCTCTTTTTTTACTCCCCAAATCAAGGAATATCTTCTCTAAGAAACTTTTCCTTTTCTAATATAAAAATGGGTTTGTATTCCTATTGAACAATAAAGGTTACTGACACATTAAATAGTCTTACATTATCTCACCGTGATGTGGATCAATAGGATACTCCATATGAGAAAGGTCATTTCCCATAACTTGAGTCAGCTTCCCCAATATAGTTATAATTAACTTAACTCTAGCTTCATTATCTTTCCCAGTAGGGAAACCACATAATGGATTGTGTGCATTAAAGTGGTTTCTATTCCTTACACTAAGATCCATTTCCAAAAAATTAAATACTCTTGATTTCATCATAACATTATGAATCATAGTGTATAATTTCAACACTAGAGGAACTCTTAATATAAATTGAAAATTTTATTTACAGCTACTATTATAATCATAAACATTGTTTCTTTAATAATATCTTTAAATTATAGAAATATTATCGTATCCTTCATAATGGTTTGTAATGAAATTTTGAAGTAACAAAATAATATTCTTCAGGGTGTCAAAAAAGGTTTGTATTATGGTCTGATGTCAACCACTTGGTAATTATCATCAATCCCATTGTGACCTTTTTAGAGTTTGTACCCCTAGGTAAAACTATTCTTGAACAACTTCCACTTTTAGTATCCAGATAAGGATGTATTTTTTGAAAAAACCATATAATATATTCCTTAACAAAACTTTTTAGATGGAATGTTATATATATACTTCTCCAAAAATTCATACATGAGGTTATATTCACTAATCTATGTTTTCTAAAATCCAATTATCAAGGATTATGCTAAACTTATTATGATATCAACTATAAATACCCTGAACCTGGTAACTTATATTTGGTGATTACATTATTACATTGGCACTAGATATAATGAATCACATCTTGATGGATGTAAAAAATCAGTAGTCTTGGTAAAACGATACATACATAAATCCCAAATTATATAAAAACATAAAATACAACAAATTATTCTCATTGGAATCTTCATTATCCCCCTAGAATATCCCTGTATATCAATCATAGTATACTTCCTAACATCTTAGGGAAAGGAAAAATAGGAAAGGGGTAAGATAAAATTATCAACAAGTGTATGTATATAATATAAGATATCATAAATATATATGTTATCATCAAAATGTAAATTTGAATAAATTAAAACACTTTCCACAAAATCAATAACTAGATTATGGAGAATAGAATTGTAGAAATAAAAAATAGTCACATATTTTTATATACATAATCACATTAGGTTGAAACTTATCAAAGAACATTATAACTAATAAAATAATCACAAGAACACTAATAACCAATCTCATAATGAGGTAATACATAATTGTTTCCATAATAAACAAATATTCAAGGACTAGTGTCAATACATATTATATAAATGGGTAAGGCCTTATACAAATAACTAAACTAGTTTGTCTCATGGGGCTTACCAATGCATTGAGGGGATATAACAAGCCCCAATCATCACATACTACATCCAATTCATTCTTTATATAAAATGGGTGAAACATAACCAATCTAAAAATCAATATTGAAAAACTAGAATATAGAATGTTAATAATTACATCAACTAATAAACATTATCATAAACCATCCAGAGTAATATCAAGAATTCTATAAAAATAGAACACCCATATTCAAACTAATCATAAACCATCTTGAGAAATAAGTTGGGTGGTATCATTAGATTATATACCCATCATAAGATTCAATAATGGATATTGACATAGATGAAAATATTTTAAGAAGATCACTAGAAAATTTCTATATAAAAATATCATTTTCACATTGAAATCACTTATTTAAATTATATAATAATTCCAAATATTAATTAAAACATTTAATTTTAAAATAACCTTGTTAAATTGTAAAGTAAGCATTGAATAAATGATGGTGGGTAATTATATACATGTCGTACACATTAAAAACATTCCTTTCACATTTTTATAAAAAGGACCTTATTAAAACAACAAGAATAATTTTAAATTATTTGTAAAAAGATAAAAATGGATGAAAATTAATTTTAACAATCATAGGATAATATTAACACCATTTTTGAAAACATTATTATAAAATATATATATGGAATAAAAAGATTTTTAGACCGAAGAGATAATTAAAATCGTTCTCCATAAAATATTCTTGCAGTATATTGAGTACATAAAGAGTTTAAAATAAAACTAAAACATTTATTACATAGAAATAACCATATTATTATAAAACTTGTATGTTTTATGATATTAATATCGAATAATTCCCCTAAGGGTGATATAAAAATAAACAATCTGAAATAATAATGGGATTGTGAAATAACCCCTCACCACTATTGATTCGTAAGCCCCATGAAATAAATAACTCCAATAAAAAATTAAATACCATCAAGATATTATAATTAAGGATATAACCTAAAAAATGATCAGTACATACACCACAAAAAAGAAATAAGTTCTGAATATGGCATATTCCCAAAGAAGTAAAAGTGGGATGAAAAACCCTTTCCTCAGCTATGATTTCCATAGTATGTGTTAAAACCTCATGTATAATAAATTTATACATATTATAAATTTATTCTAGAATCATAATCATTTATATAATATCATTTATGGTTTACTTATATCCTTTTATCGCTTGTTTATTAACAATTCCTTGTTAAAATAATTGTTTCGGGTGGTAACTACTTCATTTTACATTTATGTTTTGGTTTGGAAGTTGTTGTCTTTTTTGATTGACCATGTTTACAAAATATATAGAATGTTAACATTGATATTTATATTATATATATTCATTATATATATATATTCATCCATAAAAGTTATATATTTAAAAATGAGTTACACTATTCATAGAGATGATTGGTCATACGTATGCATGACCACTCTTTTCATTTTTTTTTAATATGGAATAGAAGTTGGGTAAGTAATAATTAACAATTAAAAATTAATTATTATTTCATATATATCAAATATATTTATTATATTTATCCTTATTACCTTTCATGTATATCATAAGTGAAAAATGAATCACATCACTTCACGAGGAGATAGTCCTCTATACATACGAATGACATAATCATATCCCCATTTATTGGAATGTAAGAGGGTATATTTTTTAGTATGATTATATTATTATTTTATGATCATAAATATAAAATGCATTATTATATCAATCTAAGAGAAGTGGTGATGGAAAAAAACTTCATTGTTTCGCAAGGTGATAGTCTATTTTACCCACGATTGTTGGTTTTGTTTCCCATTTGATGGAATAGGATATGGATATAGGCTATTGAATTAACATAATAAAATATAATTATATGTTAGATACTAGTTTTATTATATTATCATAGTCAAAAAATATTTTAAGGGTTTAAAATAATAAATAAAATTAATATGCATGGTCAAGAACTATACCTCTTCTTCGAATAACCTCTTTAGGTTTATATAAAAAAGCCTTACTGGAATGGTTTTATGATAAAAAAAGTAATATAGGTAATTTGTATGGAATTAAGTAAGGTATTTGGTTTGTTCATGGCCAAAAAAGGGCTTTGGCAGTGTGGAGAGGAGAGGAGACCGAGTGGCCTTTTATAAGTGGGAGAGATGACACACTAAGAATTTTTAAAAATAAAAAGTAATAAACCTATTTTTCTCATACTTCAAGTATCCAATATAGACATAAAATAGAAATTAGATAATTTTTATGTCATTTTTACCCTTAACATTTTAGTTTATCCTTCGAAAAACCCATTTTCACATTAACCATGGTAATTAATTTTTAATGCATTTATTATTCACTGTGGAAAAAAATAATTTTCACTTATTATATAATATAAAATATTTTTATTCCAAATATGTAATAAATTTTATCCAATTTCATTAAAAAAATTGGTATAACATAATTTAAAATTAAACTCGTATACATAGTGAAAAAATTGTTTTCCAAAGGAAATGTTTTCAAAAGTATAAAAAATTTATATATTAGTGTTGAACATATAATTGATTCTAATGAACTAAATTGGATTAATTATAATAAAATTGAACAAATTTTAATTTCATAACCAATTTTAGATAATTTTTAGATTCATATATTCTTTAAAATAAATTACACTTTCTGGAAAAAAATTAGTATTTTACACTATTCGTCAAATAAATATCATTTCCTAAAATTTTCAAAAATATGGTTTAAGAAAAATTTAACATGTTTATTTTAAAAATTATGTTAATTTTTTCCAAAAAAATCAAAAATTGGAAAAACTAAATTTTTAAATAAGCACACATAATGCAACAAAACTTTTTTTAGACTGACTAACAATAATTTTTTTAGATGGAAAAAATGGGAAACCTCATAACAATAAACCTACAATATAAGAGATAATAAAATCATTGAAAACATGTTTAGGTCTATTCGTAAAATTTTCCCTATATGAAAAACATTGAAGAGATGTGGCCTTTCGATCCAGATCTTCCTTGATGAAATCTTTAAACTGGTCAACAATCTTGTCTTGTGTCTGGATATAATCTTCCAAGTTAATATTCCTTTCATTGAGGCATCATTTCTAAATATGACCATTCATATTGATCCACACATATTGATAATTTTTATTATCTACCTGAATCATTTCCTCTATCATCCTCTTAACCTCATCCTATTAAACATTGGTCACAAGTAACTCCTTCGAAATTTCTTCATTAGAGTGAATATTAATCTCCCATGATTTTTATTTTTCCCCATCCTCTTTTACTTATGTCTTATAATTACTATTATTAAACATTGAGACTCCCTTTTCCAAAATCAAGGATTCCATTCCATTGGCCTACACCTTTTCTATAGTATCACCACACTCATCCATTTCTTTTTTACTCTGATTTTTCAAAATCTTTTTACCTTCTTTGTCATTAGCCATGGATTCAAATACCATCACCTTATAAATTTTTAAGACATTTTTTACATTGGATTAGGTAACAATAATTATTTATTATTCCATTTATAATTATTCACCTTTAAGTACAACGTAACTACCCAAGTTCCTTTTACCCTTTCCTTCCTTCTTCATCCTTAGGTTTTTCATCCTTGTTTTGTGTAATACATCTGCATAGTCACCAGATAATTGACTAGAAATATCATGCTCAAAAAAATATTACAAAAAACTGTACTACTAAGGGCATTCTCATTTTATGTTGGGGTTTGAATGTCCATTACATATTTCATTAAAAACTCTTATTCATAAAATAATCCTTCAATATCTATATCTGAAAAGTAGTTTCTTAAATTAATAGTTTAAATAATCCTCCTCAGGCATTCCCTTCTTGTTGCATTCACCCAACCCCTATTTACAACCGGTGATCCCTATATTGAATTTCCATGGTCCCTAAAAACTAGTGAACCTATCTTACTTTTTCCTATAACGCCTCTTTATGTGAAAATCCATGTCTATTTTTCACTAAATTTTCGTCAGTTAAATCCTTGGATAAATTTATGTGTGGTTTTATAGTCCATAATGCACACACCCCATGAATTACCACTGACCCAGATGGGTACTTCACTACCAATTCATTCCCATACAAATAAATTATCAATATTACATAGAGATCTACTACATTAGATTCATTGTTTGAATAAAATTTCAATTTTTAGGAAGTAACACCATTTTTTTCTTCTTTCATACCCAACTAGTCAGCTGTATTTCCAAAAATATGGTTCTGTCTTAGTCAATTATCAATCAATATTTGGATCTAGGGTGGTGAAAACTCTTGATACTAATACCTATACTACATCCCAATATAGAGAATATCTTCTGATAATGATTCATGATATTGCACCTAAACATAGCCATAGAGTGACCCAGTCTCTTACACAAAGAATAAAAATCAACCAAAAATTCAAAAACAATAGGGTGTTTTTAATGGAACTCTTCCCCAACAAAAATCTAAACAGACACTTCTGGTGGTCTTGAAACATCAAATTCAACAAAAATTTGTGGGTAAAAAGGATGGAAAAATTATCTAGTTCTACTATCAAAACATAAATATAATCAATGTCAATTCTTTAACATTATAATAATTGAATGACTCTGAAACGAATAGGTTGTTCATTAAAAATAACGCAAACTTCCATTTTTGATATATCACCTTTAATGCGGTAATCGCAAGACCACCAAAATAAATAGAAATGGGATATGTTGCATATGTAGGGGGCTAGACCAAGCTAAGATCAAATCACAATCCAATGAAAAATGAATCATTATTTTCATATTGTTGAGGTTTCTAATAGTTAGTCATTCATATAATCCCCAAGATCTGAAAACATATATATTGAATGAGTCCTCTAATGGTTGTTGTTGTTCGAATCCTGAAACTACTGTCAGGTATAGAAGGGATGATGCATCTGAAAACATCAAGGGTGAGATAGAGATTTCTGGGAATCCATCGAACAATTATGGAACATTAAGTAAAATTTTAATATGGGGTAAGTAAGAAATTAGATTGGATTTAGAAAAAAGGCTAATGGAATGGGTCTGATCCCTCTCAAAGGTTAAAGGGAGCCCCTCCCGTTTGGAGGGGGAGGGACTGGTGTAGTGACAATCACCAACTATGTCAGAGAAGGTGAGTATGATTTATATTTAGAGTTTACTATGTTTAATCATTACACTTTTTAGAATAAATATATTCATTAGAAAAACAACTCCTTTTTTCAACTAATATTTATTTTTTTATAGTAAACTAATATCCAACGAACTTATTTATACATTTGAAAACCATATAATTTTCAAATTTTAGTTATTAGTATTCATACCATCCTAATTAATTGATAGGTTGTAATGGTCGTGTTTAAATAATATTTTTATAGAATGTTGCAGTTTGTTTAACCTCAATGTTTCTTGTATCACAAGATATCAAAGAGGTTAAATTTATTTTTAATGAAATATGTTGTTAATTATTTGTGTCCTATATGTTATTTATAGAAATACGTCTGGGATTTTTACTCACACCCTAATTTTACATTTTCGCATTTTATGATGTGGTTTTGTAGGTCATGGGTAATTGGAAGGGAATCTTGTAGTTCACCAGCTTATCTTGTTTGTCGATGTTTTTGACGTGGGTCAGTTTGGTGTTGAATGGTGGTCACATGGGGCTTGGTATATTGGATCGTTTTTTTTTATTTTTGGATTTTTCCTTTTGGATTACATTTTTATGTCTGATTTTTATTCTCTTTCTTCTACATTATACTCCAATAGTTTGTTCCTCTTCAGTTATACATTAGACTTGTTTGATATTTTTTGATACTCAGCTTGTAGAGAGATTTCCTAAGGGATGTGTTTGATTGACCTAGGTTGATTTTTTATATAATAGTAAAGATAGTTCCACGATAGAGGTTTATCGCCTAGGAAAACCACTAAATATAATAGGGATTAAGAAATTTTATATTATTGAAACTATCTCCCCATATCAGATATAAATTTATTATTTTTATTTATTCACTATATCAAAAAAGGATAAGGGTAATTGGATTTCCCTCTAATGTGATGTATAAATATAGAAAATATGAAACTCCAAAGATTATACAGAACTTTTCCAATAGGATCATCTAATAGAGGAAAGCCATTATATCATGGAGTTAGAGATTTTGGAAGATTCCATGGATTATAAAGATCCCTTCATTAGATGTGTGTGAGAAAGGTTAAAAAATGGAAATATAGAAGTGGTGATAAACTAATCAATTTAATATTATTGAAATTATTTCCTCATCCCCAAATATTCATGGTAAATAATTTCTAGGAAAATTGTCTTCAATGTTAAAATATCCTCTCATATATTCAAATTTATTTGTCTTGTAGTGGAAGGAAGCGGTGAGGATCAAAATGAAGTCTCCCAAGTACACTGAGTGTGTCACTCAAATAGGTATTATTGTAAGGTCTGCCACACCAAAGTTATAGGTACTATTATTGGTCTATAAAATGATTCAGGTGGTAATTGGTAAGATATACTCTACACTTTCCTAGTTTCCGGAGATATGGCTTGAAAATAAATCACAAATATCTCCATCTCTAATGAGGCACTAATGAAGTGACTCTATATTATAAACATATATTATCACTAAAAATAGTTTTTTTTAGTTTTTTTCATGTTGAATTATAATAATGATAATATATTTCGTTATTCTCTAAATCCTAATTCTCAGAGAGGTATCCTAATGAAATAATCCAAAATAAAAAAATAGTGGAATGGGTCCCATTGAGTAATGAACCCTTCTTAAATAAATTGGATCCAAAGCCCTGATAAAATCATTTTACACATATATTATTTAAATATTAAAAATATTATTTTATAATTTATTTCCTTGTGCATCGAGTGACTAAGATAAAGAGAAATAGGAGTTCCAAGGTACCACAATACTACATGATATTGAGGTAGAGGCCTTAATTGAAATGAGAGAAATACGGTGTACAAACCCAAAACATGCATTACCACTAATGATGTACTATCACTCAAGTTTATATATTAATTATAGAGAAGGATTCCATGTATTTGGAAGTTCTTATGAAATTATTTGAGCCTTCAATTACTATTAAGGAAACATTAAAAGTGGATTATCCAAACACCTCTAGTGATTGGGTAGAAAATGTTTTCGATATATCATCCAATATTATTGGTGATGTATTATGGTGATTATAACATTTATAAAATAATAGGTTCTAAAGGAGTAAAAATAATTATATATATATTAAATAAATATAGTTTACAATGATCAATCTAGATGGTGAATTACCAGTAATTATGATTATTATTTCCTTTAGGAAAGCTAACGAGTTAGTAATGATAGGGGTAATCACGTCGATATGTCTACCAGTTTTCAATTATTTCAATTATTAACTAATTCATATTCTTTCTATCATAATTCATGGTATCACAGCCATGAATCATGACCTCTCAAGTAGACTAGGATTCTACCCTAGTGTCATAGTCATCAAAGTAGTCGAAGTTCATAGAAATAAACTATCTCATTTCCACATTAATTTATTCAATGTTGATTTACATTCATGTCTCCCTAGTGGGATCTAGTTCATACCTAGGGTCACTTGCGCCCTATAACCCCATGAGAAATTTGGTGCCTCAATACATATTTTTGTTGATCTATGAAACACCTGTGGAAAATGTATACAACCAATTTCCCAAGATCAACATCATTTTCATCATGCTATGGTAAACATTCTTCAACTATTGATATATTCTTATTTTTAGGATGAAATTTTTATAATGAGAGGAAAGAAACTACGATACTCTAAATATATCCTTCAATGGTTTAGAATATTGTTCACCTTTCATAATGTAGTTCCATGGATCATTAAGATCTACCTTGGCATGTTATAATGATGTATCAGCAATGATTTTGTTTGAGTGGGTAACCGTAATAACCCAACTTTTTAGATAGCTCATTGATGTTAATGATAATATAAGAGAGATTGAGATGATCGCTAAATATATATTGAATGTAGGATAGAATGTTTCTATCAAGTCTTGAGAGATATATTCAGAGGAGGTGGTATATGTTTCAAAGCTATCCATATTTCTTTGGTCTATTGATAACTCAATGTGACCACTGATCCATGTTTTATAGTTAATATAATTGCAATTTTAGAGGTCCATTAATATTTTTTCATCCTCTAATTTTATAATCTATAGGTAATGGGATCCCAATTTGTGGATGTTCTAACCCTATTTTTAATAAAAGAAAAAACAAATTATCAAAACATACTATCAATTTCATAATTTCTATATTACCCTGTCTATCAATTCATGATAATTTTGGAAAATAACAATGACTAATATTTTAATTAATAAATCCATTTGAGCATTACATGGGAATGGATTGGGTAAATCATAATTTAAAAATACAAAATTTAATGATGAAATGAATGAATCCAGCTATTATAATTAAATACTATACCCTTGGATTGATATAGATTAGATATATATGTATTAAAAATGTATAAATATAAGCCAAAAAAATTTATGAGACAAAGGAATACAAAATATGGTTCCCTATAGTATAAATACTCTTATAAAAACATACTTAGGTCGTATACTTGGAGAAACTACTATCAACAAAAACCAAGTTTATTCCATTCCAATTTCAAGTTTGAATTCCTCATGAACGTGTAATCTTATATGGATATAGGTGGGCCAAATACATTTCATGACTACCATCATTATAATACACATTGAGTACATTTATATATGAGAGAGTAAATGACCAATCATAATGAAAATCATGAAGGGGATTTTTCATGAGGATTACAATAATCCAAAGGGCTCAAGTACCTTATAATTATACCTTTATATATTCTACATAGAACATTTAAACCAATATTCATGAGGAACATAATGGTTCTTTAACAATTTCCTATATCGATAGACCTACTAAGTATAGATTGAATTTTTCCAGGGCTTAATTATAGTGCCTAAAATCCTTAGGTCTTTTAATTTCAGAACAATTTTTTATGCTATAAAAAGGGAGAATCCTAGCAGTAAAGATCATGGAATTTTATCAAGAAATGATTTTTGAGGTTTTAAACTTGCAAGATTTGTTTCTTTTCCAGTCTTAATATGTCAAAAGTTATCCTAGATTGTGCGAAGTAATTCCCTATAAAGTAGAGACTCATCTTTTTTCCTTGATTCCCTTTATGGGATTTCAAACTAGTGAGTACCATTTCCCATTCCTTTGTATGTTTATGGTATTTAAGGTAAAACTAATGAAGCTAAAATATATGTTCAAGTAACTTTTGGCTAAAATTTATTGGTTTTCAAGGTCATACATCTTTGACTAGTGGTTTTTGTGGTTTAAGGTCATACATAATAGACCAAAGGGTGAGATAGTCTATTTTGAAATAAATTTAAGTTAAACATGATTTTATTTAATAGACTAATGATAATATAGACAACCTTGGGTATAAAATGATGCATGTAATTTATGATCATTATTCTTGGACCAATGTGAGGTAGGGTGTGACAACCCCTATAGGGTTCAAAAGCTAAGAGTCCTCCAACACCATTGAACAATTAAAGTGTCTCAATAAGTGTTGGTGATTTTACCTTTACATAGAAATGGGTTCCAATGTAAGGGTAAACATTATAATTTTAATTTTTTTTAAATTATAAAATAAGTTTAATATTTTATAAAATATTTATAAATCATTTTAAATGGTATTTTAGAATATTTTAATTTATAAATGGTTTATAAATTAATTAACTATTAATTTATATAATTAATTAAATTTTTATAAAATATTTTATTCCCAAATATTTAATGTTAATATTTAAAGTACATTTCAAAATTCTGTAGAAATTGTTTTGATATATACATAAAAAATTTATTTATATGTCATAAAAAATTATTTATAAAGGATTATAAAATATGAAATAAGGCCAAAATATAAAATTTTATATTTAAATTATGAATTGTTCAAATTAAATAATAATAATTTGGATATTATTTAATTCACATGAAAATGTTTTTTGATGATTGATATAATCAATTATTAAATAAGGATTAAGTATATGATATTTAGATTTGGTAAAATGTTTACGTAATAGAAATTGGATTGTAAATAATTTATAATTACTATAATATCGTATATTTAAAATTTAAATTTCATATAATGATAAATAAGAAATATTTCATATTTAAATATTTATAAAATATTTATATTCATAACTATGTAAAGTTCATAATGATAAAGCTGAAATTTAAAAATTATTTAATTATATTTTATTTATGAATTTCTCATTAATTTTTATCTTATTTGTAAATATTGGGATTGTTTATTCATTTAAAATATATTCTCTAGTTTGTTCACATTTTGAAAATTGCATAATAATAGTTTGTGTATGCTTTTTAAGATGTTAAACTACTTCTAGGATAGATCTTTTCATTCTCATTCTGTGAATTACTCCATAATGAATTTTGTTTTTCATCTTCCTTGACCTCATTTTGTAATTAAATCTGTGAGCTTGAATTTAGTTGTTTAATATAGTTTGTGCATATTAGGAGTTATAGTTATGATGAATTGTATTCTATCTTGGGTAATTTTTTCCTAGGTAGAGGTGCTTGGGGTCAGATTACCTACTTACCAGGAGTCTTATTCCCTGTGTAGGAAAGTGAATGGGGTTGGCTATATATTTCTCCAAGATTACTCATGTGGATAATTGTATACCTTCACATTAAATGTTCATGTACTCTATGAAAATGATGTATCTGGATATGTATTAATATGCTTAGATTCTATTTTTTGGCGAGTAACACAAACTTGTGGGTTTTCTAAAGAGTTACACATCAATATGGATTGAACATATTGATTTGGTGGAGGGAAAAGGATTCCAAGATGAATTACAAGAGTCATGAATATATAAAGGGGGATAACATGCTATAATATAGTGAGATTAAATCCTATCCAAATACTATGTTTGAGAGTCCATCTAAAGGGCCTCTTTTCAAGAACTCATTCATTCAACAAGGCATTTTCAATCTAAACACAAGTAACCCAAAATTATATTTTGTAATGTAAGAAAGCTATAAATAAAATTGGATTGTTTTATGTGTATTTTTTATCATAGTATGAGTATCCCTTGATTTTACCTTGTTAGATTATTCTTGTTGTTTTCATTAGGTTATACTAGTTGTGAATCCCTAATGTTTAGGATATTATGGGGATCGAATTGAGTTTATCTATATGATGCATTGGATAAATGGTTGTCCACTTAACTATCTAAGAATCATATATGATATTATTGGGATGATTACCTACCTAAATAATCATGAATTATATATGTGATAACCTATGTAACTCATGGTGAAATATGAATCTTGGCTTACTAATTAATATTATAGATTTTATAAAGGGTTCATCATTTTATTGTGAGTATATTTAATAAAAGTTATTTTAAGTGGTTAGTAATACGTGGTACTCGTCTTATAAAATATTCTCATATAGATAATATTATAATTATCATCAAACTAAACATTATAATTAATCCTTAAATAGGATGAACACAATTTAATCTAATCCATATATTGGTAAAATAATAAAAGTTATTAAGAAATGATTTAAGAAATGTTCTTATAAAAAAATGCATGTGTATGAAAAGTTACTTCCCCTATAACCATAGGTTGAAGTTGATCAAAAAAATAATCTAGATTCTCATAGAAGAATAGAGTGATTAATTTATATTTTCAATCAAATTATATTCATAATTACCAAATTAATTTTAGTCTTTTCTAATGTACTCTTTGTGATTGGTTACATGAATGATTTATGTAATTTTAGCCTCATATACACAATATGATTAAAAACATAAAATGATATTCAATATGATTAAATATATTAATAAATTAATGATACTAATTGTATATTTAATCCTTTAATGGTTATATAAATAAATTCTATTAGTGTGATAGATATATTATATCAACTATATGTTTTACAATGTGTGGGAAATATGTAAAAAGTAATAAATAGAAAAAAATGAAGTTTAAATCATGAATGTTTCTTCCAAGTAATGGAAAAATGGAGTTAGTTAATTGATAACATGGATACTTAAATCTTAGATAAACTCATCATAAAATGTTTATTTTAACTCATATAGATCTTGATAAGGGAATTTAAATAATTTTTTTAATAAAATGTTATAAGGTGTTTTTTATACAGATAGTTATGATTTGTTTAGTTACATATCATTCTTTAAGGTGAGAATAAAATGGTTTGTTCTATTTAGGAAACTTATCCTATTGTCATGTATAGAAATTTTCTAAAGATATAATTAAATTAAAAAAGAATTTTACCTGATATTCTCAAAGTGCTCAGAATGGATAAATTAGGTATATTATATATAGATTATGGTACTATATGGATAGTGTAGGATCAAATATGTTAAATGATATGCTCAAATACAAGAGGGGTTAATTTTATACTTTAAATATTCCTTTAGAACCATTAAAGTTGGTATAGAACTTTTTTAAAGAATGTCTCTTAACATTAAAGAAATATGTTTCTTACAGTTGGCCTTTAAATTTAGGAAAAATTAGTTTAAAAAAGTTAAACAAAATTTACAAACCCACTTAAAGAAACCTTTTCTTAAACTTTATAACCATAAGATAAAAACATAAGAAATATTTTCTTAAAGTAAAGATTCTACCATAAAGTGTACATAATCTATAATATAATCAACGTTATAGAATTAGGAAGTATAAGAAAGTTATACATTCTAACTTTAACAAAGTTAAAATAGTAGTGGAATAAAAACAACTTGACATAAAAAACAAGTAACAATACGATTATTTTATCCCAAAGAGAAGGGTATCCCACAACCTTGGATAATGGCTCCTTGATTTATACTTTCAAGAAAGTCTATCTTACTCAAACCCAAGTAATCCCTCAATCAGAAGATCAGTATCCATCTTGCTATCCCCACAAGCCCTCAATTTAAAATTAAATTAGAAATTTTTTCTTACAAACCTGGAATCCCATGATTATCATGATCAGAGTCTGCACAAAGCAAGTCTGAACAAGTTTTTCATGCCTGAACAAGTTGTTCATGACATCCGCATGAAGCACTTAAGCTTCTAAGAGCCTCTCTCTATAATAATCACTTCACAAGATTTGATCACAGTTCTTATTCACTGTTAATCATCAAAGTTCACCCTTTTTATCATCACACCTAGCCCATTCAAATGAACTCATATTTATAGGAAAAACTTCTCAACGGTCATCTCCACTACAACAGTCATATTTTCCTTAAATTTTGGAGGGACCTAGACACATGTCAAACAGACAATGGTTAGTTTGTAACAGATTGTACGAAATCATTTCTTATATAATAAATGATGTTAAGTTTAAGGTAAATATTAAGTATATGAAAACATAGAATCTGATAATATTGGAATGATACATTAAGAAATTATAAAAATATAAAGAAAATAGAATCTTAAGAAAATGAAAATCAGATTGAGAAAATAGAATCACTATATTTGGGTTCTGGTACCATAAAATTGGTGTGACATTCGAACTAAAAACGGTATCATTAAAATGGTTTGAAATTTGTATCGGAATTGATATCATGAAAATGGTAAGACATTTGTACCTAAATCGGTATCATGAAAATGGTATGACATTTGTATTGGTATCAGTATCATAAAAAATGTATGACATTTGTATCGGTATCCGTATCATAAAAATAGTATGACATTTGTATCGGTATCAGTATCATAAAAATTTCTTGACATTTGTACCAATATCAGTATCATAAAAAATGGTATGACATTTGTAACATAATGAAAAATCTATAAGTAAATGTAATGACAGATATATAAGAAAACATAATGAAAAATCTATAAGTATAATGAAATGAAAATTCTATAAGTATAACAGAATGACAATTCTATAAGTATAATAGAATGACAAATTTGGAACATAGGAAAAAAAATTTCTGATTTTCAATACTTAAAACCATAAGGAATCGAGAAGCCTTAAGATAACATTATTGACTCAAGAATCTCCCCCTTTTTGGAAATCAGAAAAAACTTTTTTAAGGAAGAATATATTGACTTTGATAAATAAGTACAGAAAATTTATCTTACACTTTGAATGAGATTTAGGATTAATACGACTAACTTCCCCTTAGTTTATGTTTCCCAAGGATCGTATTCTTGAAATTTAGCATCAGGATTTCTTTCTTAAGGAAATATCTTCCCCTTATATAAAAATTTATTCTTAAAAGAAACTCCCCATTACATAGGAATTATTCCTTCTTACCATACTCCCCCTTAATAGATTCTCCCTCTTTGGAGTCTTCATTAAATCTTTCCTCCAAAATAAATTCTCCCCCTTTGTGATTTTTAAAAAGGAATGGAGAAGTATAAAATGTACCTGTAGGGATAAGGAAACATACAATAGAATACTAAAGAAAGATATGCAAGAAATTTCTTTAGGGAATTTTGGAAATAAAGTTTAGATTAAAACAAAACATCGGAATGAAAAAAAAATCATACATCCTTCTTTTTCTCAGACAATATTTTCTTTATTAAAGATTTTCATTTCTTTACTTCCTTATGATCTTCTTGAAGCTTCTTCAACAAGATCTCCTAATCCTGATTCTTCTTTTCTAAGGAAAATATCCTTTCTTTTTTATCTTTGATTCTATCATCTCGATTATTAATGAACTCTTCTTGAGCATCCACCTTTTTCACTAATTCGGCATTGACTTCCTTATCACTGCTTACAGACTGGGAAATAGAATTGAGTTGGATAACTTTCTCAGAAATAGATGCCTTCACTCTATTAAACTTAGATTCACAAGTATTGAAATCTTCATTTGCTGAATCCATGAAGTCACTAAACTGTTTAAGCTCTCCATTTATGGTTTTGGTGTGGTTAAAGACTTTATTACATGTCACCTTGTGAGCTTTATAATAAATAAAAATATTAATAAAGTTTTCTTCATGCTTGACCACCATGTCTATAAGAATATTGGTAGATTCTATCTTTTGATTCAGGGTCTCTTGCATTATTTGACTTCAGGCATCTATATTTGCAAGAAATGGAATAGTACTGACCAGCTTTTTTAGAGACAACTTGACAAATTCATTCTCAATAGAGGATGAGGATTTGGAATCTAAATAATCTTTTTATTTTCTTAACTCTTCTTGGAGTTAAGGAATCTGGTTTCTCTATAATTTTGGAAGATTTCTGAGGTGTTTCTTTTTTGGATAAGGCAACAAAAAACTCTTTCCTTTGAGAGGATTTCGAACTGGGGTTTGTTCATCAGATAATCGGATAACATTAAGATCTATTTGTTCATTTCTTTCCCCTTGGTAATCTTATTCTTGAGATCCTTCTTGTCTTTATTCTTCCTGGATCTATTCCCATTCATCACTTTATTGTTCAACCTCTTCTTTCTCTTCTTCTTCCACTTCAATCTGAACTTGTTCTTCAGCTTCAACTTCAACTTCTTCTTCAATCTCTTGATATTTAAAAATGAATTTGGAAGTTGAACTCTGAGGAGTTCCAAAGTAATCTTCCAATTCCCTTATAAAATCATCATTTTATTCTTGAAAAATCTGATCTTCCATTTCTTGTACAAGTACACAAATTTCTAAGTCTTTCTTGGCTTTCTAAATTTCTAGAGTGGCAACTGGTTTCTTATGAAAAACTTGAGATTTCGGAACTTCTTGATATTTCTTCTCTACAGTATTCATTAAATACTGACATACTTGATCTTTAGAGGATTTCTTCTTCAATACCTAATCCTTCTTTTCTTTCTCTAGATTCTTATCTTTCTTGATTTTTAATACCTTATCCTATACAGGATTTAAGCCAAAGGAAGAATTTCCTTCCTTTATAGTAATTTCCATATCTCTACATTTTGCAACTGTTGCATCGAAATAGGCTTTTGGATTCTTTGCAGGAAGAGGTGTTGATACCTGAACATCAGGAACTAGTGCTGTTAAGCAAGGTTCTTCATGTTTCCTTTGCTTAGGTACTGATTTTGAAGATTTCAGAATATCAACCTTGTTCTGGATAACCATTTCTCTAAAATATTTTGATTCTTGTAAAAACTCTACCTTCATTCTACTAAGATTATCATTGCTGAGGAACAAAATCTTAAACATCTTAGAGACTGATCAGTAAGGTAAATTCATCTCTTGAAGGAACATAACCATTATTCCTTATATAGTTACCAGATACATAAGAATCTGATATCTTATGGTTCCTCATTTAACTGCTTGGATGGTGAGAAAGATGTACTTAATCAAGTTGATCTTCCTTACATTGACAATAAATTCTAATAGAAAGATATCACATATCTTTAGAGAGAACTTATCCCCTTTACTTGGAATAAAAAAACTTTGCATCCATAGGGATACCAATTTGTGATTTTTTGTAAGATGTGTAATCTTTGGATTCTTAACATACTTAATACCAAGGTAATCCAAAGCCTTGTCTTTTTCAAAAGAACCTTCCTTTTAGGGAAGTCTGTGAGAGCACAAAATAGCATCTCCTTCATATGGTATGTTGAAAACATTTTCATCCTTTTTATAAGGAACTATATAAGCCTTTTCATAACATTTGAACTTGAACATATCCTTACCATCCTTTTGAAAGAAATAAACTAATTCATAGAATTGAATGACTAGATCAAGGTAAAAAGGATCCTAAGATTTATCCTTAGCTATACATACACATTCCCATCTGTTAGTTCTTTTGACCTTAGATATGACGGATTAATACATTGCATAGAAGTTAGGGTGTACCAGCCTTTCCCTAAAGATTGACCAATCCTTTATTTCCTTGTTCATAGGCATCTGATCTGTTGAGGATTCAGGAGAAATTATGAGTGTAAGAAACTGTAGAATCGTACTGTAGAATTTAAAGGAAATAGAAATTCTGTATAGAAATCATGGAATATGAAGTGGCATTCAATAAATGAAGCACCCCTTATATATACATAGCTATAACTTTTCAACTCCCATAAGATAATCAAACAGTTGAAAATAACCTAATTTGGTCTGACAGTTGAAGATGATTGTAGAAAATATGAATTCTGATCTTTTGAGGTAATATAAATAATGAATTGAAAATTTTGAAATACCAACGATTGAAAATTAAATTATAAATAGAAGAGTAAAAAAATTACCCTTTTGAATACTCTAAATAATTTATCAGTACTATGAGAATTGTCTTAGAAGTTTTAGAAACCATGAATTTTTATTCTAAGAATTTATATTCCGAGAATTTCAATTATGAGAATTTCAATTTTTAGAATTTAAATTCCAAGAATTTCAATTCTGAATAGAAAGATAATATGGATTTTCTTAAATAAGGATGATTTTTTAAAAAAAATCTTAAAGAAAGAATAAGAAGAAAAAATAAACAAGTATATATACTCCCCCCGAAATAATGTGTGATGTAATATTAAGAGATAATTTAAACTAGAATTAGATATGAATGATTATCATGCATCAACCATTCATAGCCTCTATTTAAAGTATTCAAATCTGTTGGAAGGTAATGTTTTTGTAAAAATATCAGCAAGTTGTTATTGTGTTCCGATGAATTGAAGAATAATATCTCCTTTAAGTGTGTGACTCCTAAGAAAGTGATGTCTAATATCTTTTTGTTTATCACGATAGTGATGTGCAGGGTTTTTACATAGGGAAATTGCACTTATGTTGTCAAAAATTATTTGAGTATTAGTAAAACTCATACCGTAGTCTGTGAGTGTGTGTTGCATCCACAACACTTGAGCAGAACAACTTCCTACTGCTATATATTCAGATTTAGTAGTGAAAAGTGCTACAAAATGTTGTTTCTTGCAAGACAAAGAAACTATGGAATCTCCTAAGAAATGAAAAGTTCCAGATGTAATTTTTCTATCAATTTTACAACCACCAAAGTCAGCATCCGAAAAACTTTCAAGTTCAAAATAATTTCTAGAAGAATAAAATAGTCTCAAATCTAAAGTTCGTTTTAAATACTGAAAAAATATTTTTACAGCCTTTAAATGAGATTATTTAGGATTTTCTTGGTATCTTGCATATAAGAATACTGAAACAATTATGTCAGGTAGACTATCTATTAAGTAAATTAAACTTCCTATCATACCTCTATAAGATGTTTGATCCACAAGTTCTC
This sequence comes from Viscum album, assembly GCA_963277665.1. Classification (NCBI taxonomy): domain Eukaryota; kingdom Viridiplantae; phylum Streptophyta; class Magnoliopsida; order Santalales; family Viscaceae; genus Viscum; species Viscum album. Next base: position 1,968,249,454 of record OY728133.1, read on the forward strand.
TTGATTCATCAATATCTAGAGTATTAGAGGTTCTGGTAGGAGAACTTATACTTTCAGTGTTGTCATTACCAAACTTCTTAAGAAGATATTTGGTATACTTATGTTGAGATATGTATGTTGTTTCTGGTTTTTGAGAAATTTGAAAACCAAAAAAAAGTTAACTCACCCATCATACTCATATCAAACTCAGATTTCATAAGATTCGCAAAGGAATAAGTTAAGGATTGCTAATTTGATCCGAAGATAATGTCATCAAGATAAATTTGAACAATCAAAACATATTTATTAACTATTTTAATGAAAATGTTTGGATCAGTAGTTCCCTTAACATAGTTATTTTGAAGCAAAAAATCATGAAAGTCTATCATACCAAGCTCTAGGGGCTTGTTTAAGTCCAAATAAAGCTTTGGTATGTTCGTAAACATGATTAGTATATTTTTAATCTTAAAAACTAGGGGGTTAATCTACATATACCTCCTCCTATAAATAAATATTGAGGAAATCACACTTCGCATCCATTTGATAAATCTTTAAGTTAATAAATGTTGTAAAGGATAGAATAATATGGATAGATTCAAGTATTTCTACAGGGGCATAGGTTTCTTCATAATCTATAACTTCTTGTTGATTATAGCCTTTAGAAACTAATATTTCCTTGTTTCTAACAATAATTCCATTTTCAGCACATTTATTCCTGAAAACACATTATACTCAAATAATATAAGTTTTCCTAGTTTTTTCAACCAAGGTCCAAACTTGATTACTTACAAATTCATTGAGTTTGTATTTCATGTCCTTTATCCAATCTTTATCACCCAAGGATTCTTCAGAAGTCTTTGGTTCAAATTAGAAAATAAAATAAACATGTTCATCTTCATTCCTTACAGAACTTCTAGTTTTTACTGTTTGATTAACATTACCAATGACATTATCACTAGGATGATTCCTAAGTAACAACTGACTTGGGTTTTGGAAAACATGTTCATGAACATGGGGTAGAAAATATTCAGTAATAAATGTCTCAGAAATGTCTTCTTGAACATTTTTCTTAACTGGAGGATCTTATATAAAAGGTTGGTGATACTTTTTAGAGAATATATATCACAAATAAGTTAAGGTTGTTTGAAAACAAAAGGATCAGTTTCATCGAATTTTACATGTACTACTTCTTCCACAGTTCAAATGTTTTTATTCAAATCTCTATATACCTTAGAGTTAGTGGAGTAGCCTAAGAAAATTAATTCATTGGATTTGGATGAAAATTTATGTAAGTTATCATTAGTATTCATGATGAATACTTTGTAAACAAAAACATTGAAGTAAGAAACTGTTGGTTTTCGTCCAGTCCATAACTCGTAAGGCGTTTTATTAATAAATGGTCTTATTAAAACTCGATTTATAGTATAACAAGCAGTACTTACAGCTTCAGGCCAAAATTTTTGAGCTATAGAATATTCACTCAACATGGTTCTATTGATCTCTTTAAGAATACTATTTCTTTTTCAACAACACCATTTTTTTGAGGAGTTCTTAGAGATGAAAAGTTGTGAGTAATACTTTTCTTACTACAAAAATTTTCAAAATCCGAATTTTCAAATTCTCCACCATGATAACTATAAATAGTTTTCAATGGTATATTTTTCTAATTTTAAACTTTAGCTCTAATGTTTTTGAAATAATAAAAGGCTTTAGATTTATTTTCAAGAAAATAGACCCAATTAAATCTAGTTTTGTCATCAAATAAGACAAACACATAGTATTTTCCTCCAATACTTCCAGGATCTATTGGACCAAATAAGTCTATGTGCACTAACTGTAATGCATTAGAAGTTGTAACTTCACTTATATATTTAAAGGTAGATTTTTTTCTTTCCATATTAACAAGGATCACAGACTTTTGAAGAATGAAACCTATGTTATAGTAGATCCTTAAAAAGTTCATTCGTAGAAAGATTAGTAATATTTCTTAAGTTATAGTGTACTAGTCTTCTATGCCAAATCCATGATTGGTCTTCAAATGAAATAAGGCAAGGTAGGTCTTGACTTTTAAGGTCTTATAGGCTTAAGGTGTATACATTCTCATGCTGAATGGAAGAGAGAATAAACTCATCCTTGGAATTCTGAACTAAACATTTATTATTTCTAAAATTAAAAAGGTAACCTTTATCACATAACTATTTATTTCTAAAGAGTTTGTTCTTAAGTACTTTTACAAAAATAACATTTTAAATAATATCTTTACCAATAAGAATATTGTTACCTATGGTGACAATTTATTCTAGATAGTTATCACCAAAATTTACTTTTCTACCTTTAGTCTTTAAAACCTTTTTGAAATAGTCTTTGTTACCAATTGTGTGCTAGGAACATCTACTATCCATGTACCATATGTTTGTTGAAACTTCATTCATTATCCTGAAAGATAAAGAGTTAGGTTTTTAAAATCCAATCTTTCTTGGATCAAGAATTTTTAGATAATAAAATCTTGGGTATCCACATTTGTTTAGAAAATTAATCATTATGAAACCCAAGGGATTGAACTTTATTTAAAGAAAATTTCTTCTTCCAATGCCCACCACTTTGAAATTTAGTGAAAAGGGGATCTCTTTAAGGAACAAAATAATTGTTTCTAAATATTGGTTTTTTATGAGAATAACCTAATCCTTTATTATTATCTTAAGTTTTGATCTGAGAATACATCTTATCAAAACTTTCCTTACCCGAAGTAAAATTGTGAAGAAGTTTTTTGAAGGAAAATATTTCATATTTTAGTCTCAGGACTAAATTCTTATCCTCTAGAATAATAGATTTAGAGTTAATTTTATCTTTTAAATAATATTTTTCTAAAAAATATTTTTAAGATCCTTAGAAAGTATTTCCTTCTCAGAATTAACTTCCTCAAGTTTCTTAAAATTATTTTCTAAAACATCATTTTTCTTATAAAGATATTTGGTAAGATTCTAAATTTATTTTGTTAAAATAAATTCTCTAGAATTTTCTTTTTTAAGTTTCTTAGATACTCTAAATTTATTTATGTCAAGAAACATAGAAAATATAGAAACTTTCTCATGGGATGAAAAATCATTATTGTTATCTGATGAAGTGGATTCTTCATTGGAAGAAAAACATTTATCAATAATATTTTCACTTAAAGACATATTGGTTAAAGATTTAGCAGTTCGTACCTTATCCATAAGACAAAAATTTTGAAATTGATCTTGGGCTATTAAACCAATATTATTTTCCTCAGATATTTCATATTCTAAAGAATCATCATAAGAATATCCACCACTTTCACTCCAAGTGTCAATGGCTTTGAATAATTTCTTATGCTTTGATATGTACAACTTCTTCTTGTTCCTTTCAGAATTTTTGTCCTTATTCTCTTTTTTCTTAAGCAAGGTACAATCAAGTCTAATATGACCAGTTATTCTACATTCATAGCATGTCACTTATTCATATTTCTTATCTTTTCCATCATTCTTCCTGTATCTATATTTAAATTTATTCTATCCATCTATCTTTTTCATTATCCGAGCAAGATTTTCTTACACATCTTTTGAATCTTCACTTTCACTAGATTCAGATTGAATAACAACCTTCTTAGATTTATATCTTTCAACTCTCTCAGGAGTCATGGATTTCATATGATTCGAAGTAGTTATAAAAGAAAAACCTCCATTTCCATTCTTTTTCTTAATATTATCAGCATCACTCTTCATTCTGGTTTCATGTTGAAGAATAGTTCCAAACATCTCATCACGAGAAATCCTAGTAACTTTCCTATTATCATATATAGATGTCCTCTTGGATTTCTATTCGTTAGGAATGATGTCTATAATCTTGTCTACAAGATTATCATCATCAAATCCTTTCTTTACCATTGATTGTAAGCTTTTGACAATAGTCATGAATCATTGTTGAACCTTATATATGGGTTCTCCATAAGGAAAACAGAAACCATGATATTCATATTTGAGCATGGATCTTCTAGTTTCAATTAATTTTGAAGTTCCAAAGTGGGTTACTTCAAGATTCTTCCAAATTCTATTTTTAACTTCACAAGATGAAGTTTGGAAATATATATTTCTAGTCATGGAATAAAGAAATGAATTACTTACCATAATGTTCATATGGTATTCCACATTTTCGGGATTAGTGAAGGTTCTGAGTTCCTTATCAAGAATCTTATAATCTTCAGTTAACATAATATAGTTGTTTACACCTATTTTTATCACAAAGGTCTTCATTCTATCTCTCAAGTACTTATATTAATTTCTATAGAAAATCAGTGGTCTAGTAGGATTGAGATTGTCCAGAGATCCAACATGAATTCTTATCATACTTAAAAAAAGATTTATTTCCACAAAACATGGTATAAGTAAAAGTTTGTAAACAAGGATTAAAAAAATGAAGGAGTTAAGAACAATGAAATTTGGGGAAAGAAAACTTATATGTGAATATAAGTATTTCATATACCTCCTCTGACACCAATTATAGGATCAAATATGTATAATGAGATGCTAAAATACAATAGGGGGTGAATTATATACTTTAAAAATTCTTTTGGAACCTTTAAAGATGGTATATGACTTTCTTAAAGAAACTTTCTTAACCTTAAGAAAATATGTTTCTTAAAGTTAGATTTTAACTTTAAGAAAAATTAGTTTAACAAAGTCAAACAAAATTCACAAACCCTCTTAAGGAAACCTTTTTCTAAACTTTGTAACCTTAAGATAAAAACTTAAGAAATATTTTCTTAAAAGAAATATTCTACCTTAAATCATATTGAATCTTTAAGATAATCAGTGTAACAGAATTAAAATGTATAAGAAAGTTATACTTTCTAACTTTAACAAAGTTAAAATAGAAGTGGAATAAAAACAACTTGAAATATAAAACAAGTAAAAAATAATATTATTTTAACCCAAAGAGAAGGGTATCCAACAACCTTGGATAAAGGTTCCATGATTTATAATTTCAAGAAAGTCTATCTTACTCAAACACAAGTAATCACTCAATATGAAGATCAGTATCTATCTTTATATCCCAAAAAGCCCTCGATTTAGAAGGAAATTGGATACTCTATATTTTAAACCTGGAAAACCATGGTCAACATGATCAGAGACTGCACAAAGAAAGTTTGAAAAATTTGTTCATGCTTGAACAAGTTATTCATGACATCTGTATGAAGCACTAAGAGTTATAAGAGACTCTCTCTATAAATCACTTCACAAGATTTGATCTCTTTTCTTTTTCACTATTCATCATCGAAGTTCACTCTTTTTATAATTTCACATAGATAATTCAAATGAAATCATATTTATAGGAAAAACTTTTAAAAGGTTGGCTCTACTCTAACAGTCGTATTTTCCTTAAATTTCAGAGGGACCTAGACACGTGTAAAATATACAACGGTTAGTTTGTAACAGATTGTATGAAATGATTTCATGTATATGAAATGATGTTATGTTTAAGGTAAATGTTAAGTGTAAGAAAACTTAGAATCTGAAAATGTTGGAATGATACATTAAACAATTCTAAAAATATCAAGAAAACATATTATTAAGAAAATAAAAAACAGATTGAGAAAATGGTATCACTATTTTTGGGTACCGGTACCATAAAATCAATATGACATTTGTACCAAAAATATTTCCCTGAAAAATGTATGACATTTGTACTAAAATCGGTATCATTAAATGGTATGACATTTGTAATAGAATCAGTATCATGAAAACGGTAAGAAATTTGTATTGGTATTAGTATCATAAAAACAGTAGGACATTTGTATCAGTATTGATATCCCAAAAACGGTATGACATTTTTATCAGTATTGGTATCTTAAAAATATAATGACATTTTTACCAATATCGGTATTATAAAAAAATGGTATGACCTTTGTAACATATTAACAAATCTATAGGTAAACGTAATGACAGATATATAAGTAAACGTAATGAAAAATTTGTAAGTATAAAAAAATGACAATTATGTAAGTATAAAAGAATGACAATTCTATAAGTATAACAGAATTAAAAATTCAGAACTTAAGAAAAAGTGTTTCTGATTTTCAAAACATAAAACCATAAGGAATGGAAAAGTCATAAGATAGCCTTATTGACTCAAAAGATAGTACAAGTGTGTAAAATTTATAATCAAAATAAGAAAACTTAGTTGAAATGTTCAAAAAAAATATTTTATAATCCAATCAATTTCTTTGAAACCTATGTTTTTTAGGAAGGAAGAATAATAATTCCATATGATAGGATTATCTGAAATACCTGAAAGAGTTTTTAAAATTCTCGGAATGTCAATGTCTGGTATGGATATTATAGAAATTAATTCATTTATTTTGAAAGGTATATAATAATGAATATATATTTTACAATGTCTTTAAATATATAATGATTTAAAATCAATGGAATAATTTTTTAAGCTTGTACTTTACATTCATGAAGAAAATATTTGATATATATAAATGTTAAAGATAGTTTTAAGATGAAATTAATTTAATTAAAATATTTGTATATCTGTATCAATTATGTTAAGTGATAAGATAAGTTATTAAATGAAAAATAGTTTTTATGAAAAATTATGAGATGATTAATTATACCCATATGGTTTATAATTCATCAATTTCTAACATGATCAGATAAAAAGACATGGTTAAAATTGTTTATCCAGAAAAAAAGTGTATATCCATGTATTTTTTTTAAATTTGTGGGAATGTGTTTCTTCCACCCATCTATGGTATATTTTAATAAATTATGGTTTTAAAATAAAAAATTTACAAACACATATAATACCATGTATGATATGGATAAAATACTATTTTGTTAAATATTTCTACTAAAAAGAAACATATTTTATTTCTCAACACGAAATTTTTCATATAAAGATATTCTAAAAATAATATAGTATCTAAGAGGTTAGTGGGAGTATTTTTGGACATAAAGAAGATCAAAAATAATAAATAAATAATAATCTAATCTTTTGTTAAAGTTTTTTACAATAATTATCCTAAATGTTTTAACGTATCTAATAATAAAAAAATATAAATTGTAAAATTTTGTTTCCATTGAGAAAGAGGATATAACTATTATACTATATTACAATAAAGTTTTTTCACTCAATATCCTAAAAGAGTTCATGATATGGAGTGATAAAGAAAAATGTAAATAGTTTCATTTAGTTATCATCAAAGAATAAAAACAATATTTCATGAAGGATTTTTACTATTCAAAATGAAAATTCAATTAAACTTGATATCCCAAAATATTTTAGGGTATTGAGGTAAGGAGAAATGTAAATAGTTATATTATTTACCTTAATAAAGAGTTTTCACATTATCTGAAAAAAATTCTGGATGTGATAGTAAAGATATATGTAATATTTATTTATAGTCACTATATTAAAATTATTATCACTTTATTGTAAAAAAACATGATGAGGAATTGAAAAAAATAATCTATGTAGTCACATTATTTCAACTAAAATTTTTGATGGGATAGGGTTCTGAGGACGATGATGATGAAAATATAAAGAATGATTTGGGAAGGAGGATCTCTCCTCCTTTTATTGACCTATAAAAGTATGACTTCGAGTTTATAAAAAAATTATATTCTTCATGGTGTGTTAAAGTTTATGATGAAAAAATAATGTTATCATGAATAGTATGCTTATATAGAGTTATAAAATTTTCCCATGAGGCACAAAATAAAGTATAAGATATTCTTTGCGTAAATTGGATAGCCTTCTAAGTATACCACATGGGATTTATAACTGATGTATTTTGTATACTATGGATGAATGGATCATATTTGAGTCCCCAATACCTAATGTATTAGATATACCTCACATTATAACATTCATACATTGATTCTCTACTGACACGAATCAACATATGAACTTAGCTAATTAGGGGTTGGTTGGTTATGTTGTTGACCATGTTGTTAGTCAAAGCATAACCAATATGGGATTTTTTCCCATTCATATAATGAGTATGAAATTAAGGACCTTTATTGAGATAGACTATGGGAATTGTTTAATCATACCAAAATATTGTATATCTCTCCAACTAAAGGATATGTGATGCGCTTATCTAAAAGGATAAATGTCATGTGTTGTGTTAATCAATCAGCTCAATAAATATTTTGATAATCAAGAATATATTAGTTGGAAATATGGGATTGACATATTTCATGTCTCATGTTACTTTATATCTTTGAAAAATGGGAAATATGATAATTCATATATTAATATGATTCGAACTGGTTGAAACGGGTATAAAGATACGGGTGTTTGATGGAGATCACACCAGATCCCTTTATATCTTTTGTAGCATTGATTATTTTATATATTAAACTCATTTACTACTTATATGGATTTGGTGATTATTATTATTTATCAATTGTATAAATTCCTTTAAGGTCACACATTATGGTTTAATTAATGGGGATTGTGTTTGACTCAAAGAGCTAATCTAGAAGTGTTTTAGAGTTAATCCCAAAAAAAATTAGTTGGTTTTTCACAAGGTATTTCACTTTGTGTGACAAAATTAAAAGTTAATGATATCCTTCCAAAAGTGTTTTGGAATATATCCACATGTTTTTTGGATATAGTTTTATAAGTTATCGTATATGATATAATATAAGGTGATATGGAACAAAGTCTACTAGGATTTACTGAAAGCGGGATATTGAATGAGATATTCGATAAATACTCATATATATAAATATATATGTGTGTGTGTGTGTGTGATATATATATATATATATATCATACAAGGTCCTGTGTTTTAAAAAATTGAGTTTTTAATGGTATTGGAGTTTTTTAGTTTGGAGAATGGTTAACAGAAAAAATATTTTTCATAAAATTTCATTAAATTTCAATGTTTTTAGACCCACCAAACTGTTATTTTATTATCAATAATAAAACTTTTATGTTTCTTTTTGGAATTTTGAGAATAATTGTAAGAATGTCCATATTTTTAGATTTAACTGTTTTATTTTTATTATTTATTTCAGACATAAAATTTTCAAAACTAATTTAAATTGTAAAATTACTTATTTATAGGATCAAAGACATCTTGGGATTCATTTCATTCTTCTAGACCCAAAACTAAGTCCTACATTTGGAATCTCAAAACTACCTCACACGTTGGCTCTAGAAAGATGTTTATAGATCTGGATATTTTTTTTGTTGTTCCCATATATCTTGAATGGGGGAAAACACTCTAAAATTTGGGGTTTGTATGCACATGATATTTAGGAACAATTTATATTAATGATTCAACATATGAGTCAACCATTTGGAAGGACATTAAAGCATGGTAATCTGAATACATGGAATATGGAGAGGCTATCTGGGGAGATTAAATTATCATAGTGAAATGGTCATAACCTTCTCTCCACAATAAAGAATATGCTGAAATTTTATGAGAGATTCCCATGAAAATGGGAAACAACTTTCATGAAGTGGTCCATACTATAATCAACCATTTATTATTTATAACACATGGTTAATTTAAAAGGGAAAATATGGCCTATAAAAGGATAAGATATCCTCCTTCACAAATCATTCCTTCCTATCCCATTTCATTCAAGGCACCAAGGAGGAGATCTCCACCAAGGTATGCGATCCACAAAACACTCCCATTTATTCTTCTTTATTTTTTAAGCTTTCTTTATTTTAGTTTTATTTCAATATTAATTTAAATTTTAGATTTTTTAAACCATGAATTTGTGTTTCTCCATCTATCCCACAATTATTTTTCTCAATTATCCTATTTCAATTATTATTATTATTATTATTATTATTATTACTACTATTACTATTATTATCATTTTTATAATTATAAAATTCTTATTTGAAAATTATTTTATTATTTTATTCTCTAATTTTTTAAAAACTATTTTATTAATTAATAATAATAATAATAATAATTTATATTATTATTATTATTTTAACATTCATTATAAATTTTTTATCTCTCTTTCCCTGTATCTCTTCCCATCCATCAACCATTGTGATCTCTTACTCACACAAATGAGAGGCTAGCATCGAGGCTTGGCTCGGGGGGAGGTTAAGGCGTTCTTGAATTTTATTTAAAGTTAATTTTAAGTTTATGGTATATTTGGGTAGCATTATTAGGTGAGGAAAATTTTATCTATATAGTGATTTCCCCCATTAATATGAAACTCAAACTCTTTCTATTATGGAAAAGAATAGTGATTCAAACATGAGATTTAATTTTTATATTATCAAACTAAAATTAAACAATTAAAAGAAAATGATGATTGAACAAAATACTAAACCCCAAAAACAAATTCTTTCTTCTTAACTCATTCTCTATAGTTTCCATGTCAGTATAAATGGGAATTGTAATTATTTCATATAATTATTAAAAAAACTAATAATATTGTCTCTATTTTCATTAAACACTTAAAACCACAAAAATAATTAGAATATGTGATTTAGATAATGTCGGTGAACAAATTTTAAGGTCATCAAGTGAGAGGACCTTGGTCAGCCACTGTTCCACACTAGGAAAAATTTATAATTACATTTTTATTTTCCCCACGACAGACATGTATTAATACTGGTGTCATTGCTGTGGATCCAATCAATAGTTCAGTTACTCTTTATTTTTTCATATCTTAGGTATATTTTATTTATTTTTATAAAAAAACTAAAAAAAATACGTCTATAGTGTATTAAAATTTATAATATTATGCATAGATCAATTACTCAAAGGTTCAGCAACAACATGAATAAGAAGATTAAAATTATAGTAGAGATCAGTTTAAAGAAGTTAGAGAAAGCATAAAAAAATAATAAAATAAAATAGATCATTTTATTATGTTCATGCATTAATGGAGCAACCCAACCTTGAGCCAAAGTAAGAACTAGAGAAAGTGGGGGAAGAAATTTCACCACTTATCTTTTAAATTGCATAACCTCGGGAGGAAAAAGAGGAAGACTTGCCTGCTGGGCTACATGTGGGAGATCAAAAGTAATTGGATGAATTCAGAAATGAGTGTGAGGAATTGATTAATCTCCCCGAGCATTGAAAAGAAGAAGAGCCAGCACCACTAAAAGAATACACCACCCATGTGGTGGAATTTTAAGGAATGATATAGGAGCCTGACTTCCTCCCTCCATCCTTAGAGAGTTTACCACCAAGAGGAACTTACCACTAAGGTAGATATTGAATTTAAACCAACTCAAGGAGTTGAGCCTTTCTTTAACCCTATCTCTTTAGATTTTATTTAATCTTAATTATACATCACTTCTCATTTTTTTTATTATACAAATTTTAAATTATTTTCTTTGCCTTAGAGGAAGAAGAAGAAACTAGACATTCACCTATTAAGAAACACATGAAGCTTCTTGATTTCAATGAACATGCATTATAGGATCCCCATCATAAGATCCATGTAGATGAGCCTGGAGAAATCAGATAAGAAGCTACTTTTATGGAATCCCCCCATGAATCCAGCACTATAATATAATAAGGTTTCACATGTAGCAACCAAGGATGATGATGTTCCATACTTCATTCTACCCCCTCCATGCAAGATATACCTCATTGTGAAGGGGGATCTAATGTACTATATTCATGGATCATTCCTCGCCTATAAGGATGAAGAAAAATCTATGAATCTCCACATATAGTGATTCAAATTAAATAAGCTTCATCCACCATATGATTTTGGATAACAGTTGGTACTACCCTTAGGAGGTAGTAAATATTTCGGACCCACTTGGGCGATCATACCAAGACTTATCCCTTTACATTTTTCTATAAATTTATATTTCAATTTCTTTTCTTAGGATGTAGTGCAGCGTGAATCCACATCCCTATATATTTTTTATCATAAATGGAATAATCCTTGTGCTTAATTGATTTTTTTTCTTTAATAGGTTCATGATTGTTTAAGGAAGCCTCAAATGGAGAAGGGTAAGTACTAAGCTTTAGTTCAAAACAGAGTTCACTTTTAGTGTTTATCTTTTAAACTACCTACAATATTTTCCAAAAACATATTTTTATCTTTAAAGAGAAAATTTCATGCCCATAATAGAATTATGATTTACTTGAATAATCTTAGAGGCATGAGTTTCTGAGGAATCATGTGATGCCATGTTTTAGAATTCAATGTTTACATGATTAAATGAGTAAAATGAATATATTTAAATTATAACTCATGATTTTAAGGAATTAATTGTTTCATATAAATTAAATTCCCCAACCATATTTCATAATTTGAATTTTTATAATTTATGTGAATTGATTTTTTATTATTAATCAGGCCTTGAGTTATTGTTCAAAATCATAAGTCCATTCCATAGAGTATTTCTAGACTAAATACTTACTATTTTATCTAGAACATATTTCTTGAGAGATCTTGGGACATTCCACAATCTAAAACATGAATTTGAACCTTTCAAATCTATTACTATGTAAAAACACATTTAAAATAATTGCGGAACCCTTTGAAAATCCACAAATCCTTAAAATATCAACTTTAAATCAATCATTATTTATCCCATAGAGACCATGAATGTAATTTTTAGGTATGATCCACATTTTAATCCATTTTTTCCATTCCTACCCAACTCTTATTAATTTCATGATATTTTAAAGTCGAAGTGTGGGGGTGAAGGGTATCATGGTAAATGTGATAATTTTAATTTTAAGGATAAAGTGTGGGGGTCTTATTATGGAAATTTTAAAAGTTTTTGGAATCATTCATTGTACTCTATTTTTTTCCCCTCTTGAATTTAAATATATTAATAACAAAAAGAACCAAAAATGTTAAAAAAGGTTTGAGATTTGTGTAAAAAAATCACCATTACGAGACATATGATTTCTTTCATACGTGGTTATGTGATGTGGAACGCCCCGACCCCAGTTACCCAGAGTCAGTGCATTATTGCGTAGCATTGGCATGATTACAAAAGATCAAGTCTCGAAAGTCCGATTAGTTTAGTATCCTTGGAAACACTAGATACATTCATAAGTCTTACATTGTATCAAATAGTAAAATAAAACTACAACATCTTCTCTTCATATCCCCCTATATTATCCCTGCAGGTCATTCATAATATACTTCTTCACGTCCTGGAAAAATTAAAACATTGAAAGGGGTGAGCTCAGATGCTTAGTCAGGATAACAATATAGTACAAGCTTTCATAAATAAACATTTACATTTAAGTCAATGTATAACTAAAACAAAAGCCTTTTAAAATGAACTTTAGCATAATATGGAAAAAGTAAAATGAAATAATTCCATTTACTTACTCACATGGATATTCTACTAGTCGAATAATCACATGAAATATCAATAACCACTTTCATAATGATGGAATGCATAATGCCAGACTATCATAACCACGTAGCAAACACCTCGTGCCATGACCACAAATAAGATTTTGTCAAGGCCTCATGCCAAGACACTAGTTTGTCTCATGAGACCTACCGATGCATCGAGGAGCTATAGTGGGCTCCACCTGTCACTTATTAAGTCCAATGCATTCCTCATATGAATAGGTTTAAACATATCATAAACCATAACATAATCGTATCACATAAAACATGCATAAAGGAAACATAAAATTTCCAAATTTAAATAACAAGATATCAATAAAATACATTGATATAATAAAAACACTTTCAAAACCATTTTCAATACCAAAATAAAAGAAAAGTAAAACATGGTATTTATTTTTCATTTAAAAAAGTTATGGCTTGTAGAGGAAGCTGAAACTCAAATAATGGTTACGGCGGCGGAGAAGTCGTTGTCGCCGCATACATACGACAAGAAAAACATTCCTTTTTGTAATTTAGTAAAATGCTTCATATAAAAAGATTCCTTTTGAATAAATGTAAAAGTCAAAGGGGTTTATACACCGTATAAAAGAAATTTGTGTATAAAACAAAATATGCCTCAATGAATGGAGATTGAGACAAAGTACCTTACAATGATCATTTTTTAAATAAAATAGATCTATTATTTGTATTCACTATAAGTAAACATAATGAAATTACAAATAAAAGATAGGATATAATAATATCATGACATAATTTGAAAGTATGAGATTAACCCAAAGAATAGAAATTGGGTTAAGAAGTTCCCTTACCTCGTGTCCGACTTGACTCGACCGCTCTTTAACCTCCTGAATAATAAACTATAGTTAATATATACCTTCTTAAGAACCTTTTTCAAGTTCATTATTCCTTTTATATCACTTATTACCATGTCATGAACATTATGTAATTATTTAAGTTAATAACGGTCGTTTTGTCGATCTTAGGTATTTGAGTCAAAAATAAACTTCTTATAATTACACTTTGTTCATGTGGTAAAATATCCATTATGTCCATAATTATATTCATGATGTAGATATCATATACATAATATATATCCAGTATATACATTCATTTATAATATTACATAACATTTAGAGGTAAGAAATGAAATGCACCCTTCATGGAGACGGTAAGCCGTACGTACGCATGGACGCTACTTTCATTTATATTTCGTATTTAATGGAATAAAGTCATAATTATATAAATTTATAATATAATTCCAGTATAATATAATGTATAATACCATTTAATCCATCCTTTATACATCCCACATATGGCATTAACGATTCAAATCACTTTGAGGGGGCGGTAGTCCGCACTTCCTAAAATGAAATTATCGTGTTTACCCATAATGGAAATCATAAAGGTATGCCATAAATGAGAAATACATAAGCATAAGAAAAACATAAACATAATATATATATCATATATGAAAATAGTTTCATCATAATGGCCACCTTTGAAGGTGTTATATGAGTGCTGAAAAATCATCGTTTCGTGAGGCAGTATTTCGCCACCCACTGAAACAGTATGTTCTTTAACCATTAGATGAAGGTGTGTGTAATTTTAAACAAAATCCTTCTCATAGAAACATCCTAGTATATTGAAGATACTGGTTTTGTTACAAAAGAAAGGAATAAAAAGAGTTTAAGGGGTTGGAGAAGCAAAATAAAACAAAATGACATAAGAGAAGACATTACCTTAAAACGGGTAACTCTTTTTGATTTGAGCCAAAGGATTCCTTGGGAAGCATTATTCCCAAAGGTAGGCTTCTAGGAGTAATATAGGGAAGTTGGGAGAGTATTTGGGCAGATTTTGGCTGATCCAAATGGCCTGAAGGTGTGAATAAGGTGGTACTGGTGGGGGCCTTTTATAAGAGGAGAGAAGGGGCACTCTTGGAAAGATTGAAATGTTACTTTATTATGAAATTATTTTCGGATTCTAAAGGTCCCACAATGATATATTTAGAGGTTAAGGTGATAAGGGTTCGAAATATACTCATCCAATAGGTTTTTGACAAGTTTAAGCCTTGTATTTTAAATTATCATTTCATTTTATTTAAATCGTTAATTAATGAGGTAATCGCTGCATCATCATGGTGTCATAAGTAATTTAATTTATTTAATGTCTAGAAATTATAAAAAAAACTATAATGATGTAGGAAATATTTTTATATTTATAATTAATATTTATAGTCAAAAATATGACTTTTATAACCCCATTTAAAAATTGTTTTAGTAAAAGAACTCATGTTTGTGACATTTTTATTTTAACATTAAATAAAAAGTTTTTAATGTCATTTTCCTACCAAAGTGGCTCCATGGGGTCCCCAAGTTGACCCATGGATTTTCTGGGTCGTCCATGACACATCAAATAGGGGTAGGACAAGTGTAAATGTCATTTCATATTTTTATAATACCATTTTTACCTTAAATTTCACTAATTATCTTTAATCGCGATTAATTAAACTTAAAAGTTACTATTCACCAAAAAAATTATTTTAATCCCATTGAACCATATTTTACTTCCTAATGACAACCATGTATGTCAGATTTTTGAAAATCAAATCACAGAAGAGGTAATATTTCATTTAAATGAA
Source organism: Viscum album (assembly GCA_963277665.1). NCBI lineage: Eukaryota > Viridiplantae > Streptophyta > Magnoliopsida > Santalales > Viscaceae > Viscum > Viscum album. The sequence continues at coordinate 1,968,265,429 of OY728133.1, forward strand.
AAATCAGTTATTTAACTACCACTTAGTGGTTTCACTATTCATCAAAAATTGAAGTTTTTCATAACAATGCCAAAATTTCACCCTAATCTATAATTGATATTCCTAATTCAAAAATGATGTATATTTTACAAAATTCCAAACATATAAGTTGCATTAATTAATTTTATAATTAATTCCCGCTGTCACAACAAATAGCGTGTTTTTAAGAAACAATATATATCAAAAGATTGACAATTGCTTATGTCCAATTTCAAAGTGAAATTAATTATAATGACCAGAATTAGATAAAATTGTAAAAATATATTCTAATTACAATTTAAAACCACTCAATATTATAATTTATCACTGTAAATTATTTTGATTAAAAAAGTTGTTTTTTTAGTATTTTTCACTATTCATAAAAAATTGGAAGTTCTCAGAAAATTATAAAAAATTAAACTTAGGATAATTTTGATATTAAAAATACAAAAATTAAGTCCATTTTGAAATATAAAATTTATATAATTTCAAAAAGTGGGTATTATTATTCATAACTACTACTTTGATTGGTCGTGGTGTGTTAGAATCTCGAACTTGCGTACAATACAAGCTATTAAATTATTGAAAGAGAAGCGTATCGTGAAAGCTCAGGGTATTACATTCTCCCCTCCTTAAATAAATTGCATCCTCACAATTTGACATTTTTCTTTGAAAATAAAAGGTTGAAAATAGAAAATACCTTTGTATAAAACCCACATAGGAAATAAGGTTAATAAAATTTAGCCTTAATAAGAGGGAAAGGGAAATGAAAAAGTCACCACCAAATTATGATCTCGATAAGGAGAACATTGGTGGAAATTAGAGACACATAATTGTAGGAAAAACGTAAATATTTTTAGGGAGTGATTGAGGTCATAAATCACAGACAAGTGTAAAATTGAGGGCCTCAAAACCTTCAATCTATGTTGATTTAAAATATTATCTGTTCAATAAGACATAAGGTATTAGGATAACACATTTTTTGATTTAATATCCCTTTACTAATGTTTAAGAATTAAGTTATTCATAGAATAATAGATAGGTATATATATTTATTTATTTATTTATTCTTGACAAGTAGAGTTTCAACCTTCAACTAATTTCTACCGCAAACTCATCTTTCACTAAAAAAGATAATAGAACTAAAAAATATTATATTCATCCTAATCTTACAAGGTTCAAAATATTAACACATACCATTTAGATTAGGAAAACTATTTTTTAATAACCAGGGACTTCCTGTAGGCTAGTGGTAGGTAATAAAGTCATGTCGCACTATGGTTGTGGGTTCGATTCCTGCAGCTTTGTCCGACGCGACGGGTTATTCCCCACCCTGCAGGTTGTCCTTTTCCTAAAACTATAGTATTATAATATTCCAAAAATAATCTTCAGAAATGTTTTAACCTTAAACAATACTATCCAAAGATCAACTTAATCCATTCCAACCTTTATAGTTATCCAAAATACTTCTTTCTAACTCACAGTCCAAATTTTATAAGGAAGGTAAACATAATGAAGATCCTTTTTTCCATGTAACAACATGTGAACACCTTCATCATGTATTCTATTAAAACAATGCAACATACCGAATTAACATAAATCCTTATTGATTACATTCATGATCCCTTATTCCTTATAGAATACTAGATATATTCCTTCTATCCAAAAATGTATACAAATCATTAATCAGTTTCGAGGAAGTTATGAATATCCAATATAATTTATCCAAATCAATCATGTATTATTCCAAAATCACTATCTCAGTATCAAAACCATATTATGGTTTATCTTTCTCTCAACAATATATTTTCCAAAAATTTAACCTGCTGTGGAGTCACTTTTCTTGGTTCCACACAATCTCAAGTCCTTGACGAAATAGTACTGCAGTACAATCCTTATATACTCCAAGAATATTATAACCAGTACATCATTGATACAACACTCAAATGAAAAAATTATTTAATAACAATATAATAACTCTAATCATTCCTCCTCGTCTGTGGTAGTATCATAACTTGATTATTATCCAAAAACATCATTTGGGGCATACTCTGATGATTTGGACATTGGTTTGCGTAGTGTCCCCACTCCTTACATATGAAGCATTGTACATTTTAAACCTTTTTCTTACCCTTACAGTCACGCACTTGGTGTCCTTTTTCTCCACACTTATAACAAACTCCCATTCCCTTCAGGCAAGTTCCATGGTGTTTCTTCCCATAGTTATCACATATTGGAAAATTCTTCTTTTCCATCGTCCCTTTATCCATCATTCTCTCTTCCATCCTTTTCTTCTCTTTCATCCCTTCAAATCCATAAGACTCAGAGAATTCTCTACTTATCTTATTAACACATGATACTATTTCTTCATATGTTGATAACACATGGGAGACTATTTCCTTTCTAAATGTTGGCTTAATACTGTGAAATATATGATCCTTCTTACTCTTTGGATCATACGTATTGATGGAGTTCACATTCCTTCTACTGGGAGCCATTTCTATACAATGGCATAAACTAGGTTAGTTTATGAATCGAAATACATAATAACAAACTTTCAAAACACTTAACATAAATTGATCTATCTATGGATATAATCCATAATCATAAAAATGTTTTCTTTGAGGAAGTATATATTCATAATCCCTTCATAATGGTTTGTAAAGAAAATTATAATTATCCTAAGCATATCCCCCGGGAGTGTTGTAACCAAGAGTGCAGCAAGGCCCATTGTTGTGCACCAGTTCCCATTCGAGTCTAGATCAAAGAGGTGTTTTTGAGTTTTACCCCTTGGTACATTTGTGCTAGATCCACCTCTACCTGCTCGTATCCAGACAGGGATGTATTGCTCAGAAAACTCATAAAATCTCTATAATACCAAAATTCTAGGAATTTATTCTATACTAATCCTCAAAGTCTATCTTAGGGCTATGTTCTCTAATCAGAGTTTATCTAAATCTAGCTTCCAAGGTTAGTACTAAACTGCCTCTGATACCAACTGTAACGCCCCGACCCCAGTTACCCTGAGTCTGTGCATTATTGCGTAGCATTGGCATGATCACAAAAGATCAAGTCTCTAAAGACCGATTAGTTTAGTAGCCTTGTAAACACTAGACACATTCATAAGTCTTACATTACATCATAAAGTAAAATAAAACTACAACATCTTCTCTTCATATCCCCTTATATTATCCCTGCAGGTCATTCATAATATACTTATTCACATCCTGGAAAAATTAAAACATTGAAAGGGGTGAGCTCATATGCTCAGTAAGGATAAAAATATAGCGGAAGCTTTCATATATAAACATTAACATTTAAGGAAATGTATAACTAAAACAAAATCCTTTTAAACATGAACTTTAGCATAATATGGCAAAAGTAAAATGAAATAATGCCATTTAGTTACTCACATGGATATTCTACTAGTCAAATAATCACATGAAATATCAATAACCACTTTCATAAAGATGGAATGCATAATGCCAGACTATCATAACCACGTATCCAAGGCCTCATGCCAAGACCACAAATAAGATTTTGTCAAGGCCTCATGCCAAGACACTAGTTTGTCTCATGAGACCTACCGATGCATCGAGGAGCTATAGCGGGCTCCACCCGTCACTTATTAAGTCCAATGCATTCCTCATATGAATAGGTTTAAACATATCATAAACCATAACATAATTGTATCACATAAAACATGCATAAAGGAAACATAACATTTCCACATTTCAATCACAAGATATCAATACAACACATTGATATAATAAAAACACTTTCAAAACCATTTTCAATACCAAAATAAAAGAAAAGTAAAACATGGTATTTATTTTTCATTTAAAAAAGTTATGGCTTGTAGAGGAAGCCGAAACTCAAATAATAGTTACTGTGACAGAGAAGTCATTGTTTCCGCATATGTACGACAAGAAAAACATTCGTTTTTGTCGTTTTGTAAAACGCTTCGTATAAAAAGATTCCTTTTGAATAAATGTAAGAGTCAAAGGGGTTTATACACCGTATAAAAGAAATTTGTGTATAAAACAAAATATGCCTCAATGAATGGAGATTGAGACAAAGTACCTTACAAAGATCATTTTTTAAATAAAATAGATCTATTATGTGTATTCACTATAAGTAAGCATAATGAAATTACAAATACAAGATATGATATAATAATATCATGACATAATTTGAAAGTAGGAGATTAACCCAAAGAATATAAATTGGGTTAAGAAGTTCCCTTACCTCGTGTCCGACTTGACTCGACCTCTCTTTAACCTACTGAATAATAAACTAGAGTTAATCTCTACCTTCTTAAGAACCTTTTTCAAGTTCATTATTCCTTTTATATCACTTATTACCATTCCATGAACATTATGTAATTATTTAAGTTAATAACGGTCGTTTTGTCGATCTTAGGTACTTGAGTCAAAAATAAACTTCTTATAATTACACTTTGTTCATGTGGTGAAATATCCATTATGTCCATAATTATATTCATGATTTTGATATCATATACATCATATATATCCAGTATATACATTCATTTATAATATTACATAACATTTAGAGGTAAGAAATGAAATGCACCGTTCATGGAGACGGTAAGCCGTACGTACGCAAGAACGCTACTTTCATTTCTATTTCGTATTTAATGGAATGAAGTTATAATTATATAAAGGTATAATAAAATTCCAGTATAATATAATGTATAATACCATTTACTCCATCCTTTATATATCCCACATATGGCATTAACGATTCAAATCACTTTGAGGGGGCGGTAGTCCTCACTTCCTAAAATGAAATTATCGTGTTTACCAATAATGGAAATCATAAAGGTATTCCATAAATGAGAAATACAGAAGCATAAGAAAAACATAAACATAATATATATATCATATATGAAAATAGTGTCATCATAATGGTCACCTTTGAAAGTGTTATATGAGTGCTGAACAATCATCGTTTCGTGAGGCAGTATTTCGCCACCCACAGAAATAGTATGTTCTTTAACCATTAGACGAAGGTGTGTGTAAGTGTAAAAAAATCCTTCTCAGAAAAACATCTTAGTATATTCAAGATAATGGTGTTGTTACAAAATAAAGGAATAAAAATAGTTTAAGGGGTTGGAGAAGAAAAATAAAACAAAAGGACATAAGAGAAGACATTACCTTAAAACGGGTAACTCTTTTTGATTTGAGCCAAAGGATTCCTTGGGAAGAATTCTTCCCAAAGGGAGGCTTCTAGGAGTAAGAGAGGAAAGTTGGGAGAGTATTTGAGAAGAGTTTGGCCGAGGAAAATGGCTTGAAGGTGTGAATAAGGTGGTAGTGGTGGGGGCCTTTTATAAGAGGAGAGAAGGGGCACTCTTGGAAATATTGAAATGTTACTTTATTATGAAATTATTTTCGGATTCTAACGGTCCCACAATGATATATTTCTAGGATAAGGTAATAAGGGTTCTATATATACTCATAAAATAGGTTTTTGAAAAGTTTAAGCCTTGGATTTTACATTATCTTTTCATTTTATTTAAATCATTAATTAATGAGGTAATCATTGCATCATCATGGTGTCATAAATAATTTAATTTATTTAATGTCTAGAAATTATAAAAAAAATATCATGATACAGTAACTCTTTTTATCTTTCTAATGAATATTTATAGTAAAAAATATGACTTGTATAACCCCATTTAAAAAAATTTAGTAAAAGAACTCATGTTTGTGACATTTTTATTTTAACATTAAATAAATAGTTTTTAATGTCATTTTCCTATCAAAGTGGCTCCATGGGGTCCCCAGGTTTACCCATGGATTTTCTTGGTCATCCATGACACATCCAATAGGGGTAGGACAAGTGTAAAGGTCATTTAATATTTTTATAATACCATTTTTACCTTAAATTTCACTAATTACCTTTAATCGCGATTAATTAAACTTAAAAGTTACTATTCACCAAAAAATTATTTTAATCCCATTGAACCACATTTTACTTCCTAATGAAAACCATGTTTGTCGGATTTTTGAAAATCAAATCACAGAAGTGGTAATATTTCATTTAAATGAAAAATCAGTTATTAACTACCACTTAGTGGTTTCACTATTCATCAAAAATTGAAGTTTTTCAGAACAATTCCAAAATTTCATCCTAAGCTATAATTGATATTCCGAATTCAAAAATTATGTCTATTTTATAAAATTCCAAACATATAATTTTCATTAATTAATTTTATAATTAATTCCCGCTGTCACAACAAATAGCATGTTTTTAAGAAACAATATATTTCAAAAGATTGACAATTGTTTATGTCCAATTTCAAAGTGAAATTAATTCTAATGGACACCATTGGATAAAATGGTAAAAATATATTCTAATTACACTTTAAAACCACTCAATAGTATAATTTATCACTATAAATTATTTTGATTAAAAAAGTTCTTTTTTTAGTATTTTTTACTATTCATAAAAAATTGGAAGTTCTCATAAAATTACAAAAAATTCAACTTAGGATAATTTTGATATTAAAAATACAAAAATTAAGTCCATTTGGAAATATAAAATTTATATAATTTCAAAAAGTGGGTATTACTATTCATAACTGCTACTTTTATTGGTCGCGGTGTGTTAGAATCTCGAACTTGCATACAATGCAAGCTATTAAATTATTTAAAGAAAAGTGTATCTTGAAAGCTCGGGGTGTTACATGATTAATGACAGGTTTATTCTAAATCATAAAATTTGAAAAAGAAAAAAATGAGAAAATGGTTTTCTGAAGAAAAAAATGAATTGATGTAAAAAAAATATTCAAGAGATGACACAAATCATTCATTTTGCTTAAACTGATCATGATCTTTACTTTGAGTCTTCAAGAAAGTTGGGAGTCATTGTAATTTGAAGGGGATAAATTCAATAAAAATTTTACTTTGAATATCATGTTTTATGCTTTATGTTTTAAACCTCCTCGTTGATATTTATTTTTAAACATGAAATCCCACCCACCTTAAGACTCAAAGTCATTAGAACTTTAATTGCAAGTCCTCATGATTTTATATGTGTTTTGTATTTACAAAGTGGAGAAAGTTGTTATTTAACAATATTATAGATAAGGAGTATGTTCTCAAGAAATTATAATAACTATACATGATCTGTATCATTAGAGATGAGAGAAAAGATTCAAAGGTGAGGTGAATCATGATTTGGATTGTTTAATAAAAATGAATTGAGGATCTTGAGTGAATGAAAGTAGAAGATCCATCATTTTTTCAAAGGGGAAAATTAAAATACATGAATTGATTATTTCACTAAAAAATGGGATATAAAATTTTATATTTTATTTGGAATTTGAAATTTTTATTTTAAATTGAAAATTGTTTCAATTTATAGCATTGAAATTTGAATATTGACATCATCGGTGCCCTCTAGTTTTCAATTTTGATATTTTATCCTTGAGGAAAAGTATGATTTACGTGTGGGTTAATTGATATAAAAAATAATTTTCATACTTTTTAATTAAATTTAAATTTTTTTGTACCCGCCCAAGTTTTATGTTATTAGAAATTTTCATATTTTTATGTTTTTGTGTAATTTTGAGCTTAACTGTAAAAATGGCCAAATTTTAAGATTTAACTATTTTATTTTTATTTTTTATTTAAGAAATAAATTTTAAAAAACTAATTTAAATTGTGAAATTTATTTTTTGAGGATCCAAGTCATTAAGGGCTTAATTTCATTCTTCTGGACCCAAAGCTGAATCCTCCATTGGACTCTCAAAACCAGTGCACACGTTGGCTCCTGAAAACTGTTTACAGGTCTAAATATTTTTTTATAGGACTATATATCATGAATTGGTGTCCGAAACACACTTAAATTATGAGGGTGGATGTGTAAGAAGTTTATTAACAACTTTCATTAAGGATTTAATGCGTGAATCTCCTTCTTAGAATGCTGTTAAAGCATGGTAATCTGGATACATGGAATTTCGAGAGGATGTCTCCACAGATTAAATTCTCATAGTGAAATAATCATAAAATCCTCTCCATAATGAATAATATGCTGAAATGTTTAGAAAATATTCCCAAAAAAATTTTAAATAACGTTCATGAAGGGTTCTACACTAGAATCAGCCATTTAATAGTTTTAACACATGGTTCATTTTGAAGAAAAAAATATGGCCCATAAAAGGAGGAGAGGTCATCCTTCCCAAATCATTGCTTCAAACCCCATTTCATCTGAGATACCAAAGAGGATATCTCCCCTGAGGGATGCCAGACTCAAATATCCCCCATTTATTCTTCTTTATTTTTTTAGTTTTCTTTATTTTAGTTTTATTTTAATTGTAATTTAAATGTTAGATTTATTAATCTGTGCATTTTTGTTTCTCTGTCCATCCCATGATTCTTCTTCTCAATTATCTTATTTTAGTTATAAGTATTATTATTATTATTATTATTATTAATTTTATTATTATTATTATTATTATCATTTTTTAATTTATCACATTATTATTTTAAAATTATATTATTATTTTCCACACTCTATTTTCAAAAACTATTTTCTTAATTAATAATTATTATTATTATTATTATTATTTTAACATTCATTTTATATTATTTATATCTTTGTCCCTCACTCTCTTCCCATCCATCGAAAATTGTGATCTCTTACTCTCGAAAATGACAGGCTAGCCCTGAGACTTGGCTCGTGGGGAGGTCAATGTGTTCTTGAATTTTATTTAATGTTTATAGTAGATTTGAGTAGGATTCTTGGGTCAGGAGAATGTACGTGATGAGTTGACTACCCCCCATAACGTGCAACTCCAAAAGTTTCTATTCTAGAAAAGAACCATGATTAAACCATGATATTTCATGTTTAGATTATAAAACTAAAAATAAACAATTAAAATAAAATGATGATTGAATCAAACACTAAACCCCAAAACCAAGTGCTTTCTTCATAACTCATTCTCTCTAGTTTTCATGTTATTAAAAATCAGAATTTGCATTATTTCATGTCATTATTCAAAAAAAACTAAAAATATTATCTTTTTTCATTAAACACATAAAACCAAAAAAAATAATAAGAATAGGTGATTTAGATAAATTAGGGGACCAAATTGAAAGAATCCTCAAGTGAGATGACCCTGGTTAGCCACTGTTCTATGCTTGGAAAAAATATAATTTCTTTTTTTCATGCCCTACAATAGGTGTTCATAAATACTAGCATCATTTTTGGGGATCCAATACATACTTAATTTACTCTGTCTATATTCACATATTTGGTATATTTCATTTCTTTTTATAAAAAAACTAAAAAAATAATTCAATGATGTATTCAAATTCAGAATATTATGAATAGATAAATTACTCCAAGGTTCAACAACAATAAGAAGAAGATAACGAAGATTATTTTAGAGCTCTGATTAATGAACTTAGAAAATTAATTGAACAACTAACAATAATGGATGATATATAATTTTATTGTGTTCATGCATTAATAGAGTAATTGAACCCTGAGCTGGAGAAAGAACCTGAGAATGTTGTGGAAGAAATTTGAACACTTATATTTGAAATTGCAGAACCTAAGAAGGAAAAGGAGGAAGACTTGCCTACTAAGCCACATGTGAGAGATCAATAGGAATTGGATGAATTTGGGAATTAATGTGAGGAACTATTTGATCTCTCCAATACTTGAAAATAATAAAAGACAACACCACTAAAAGAAGAAACCACCTAAATGGTGGAATTTGAATTCAAGATGGAGGAGCTCAACTACCTGCCTCCATCCATAGAGATTCTACTCCAAGATGATCTTACCATGAAAGTAGAGATTTAAGCTGAACCAACTCAAAGATTTGATTCTTTCATTGATTGTATATCATCTAATTTTATTAAATCTAAATTTTACATCACTTTTCATTGTTTTGATTATATAAAATTAAGCATCATTTATTATGAATTAGAGAAAGAAAAAGAAACTGGAAATGCACTTGTTGATGAACATATAGAGCTCCCTAATTTCAATGAATTTGAATTTTAGGAGCCCCATTAGGATATCCATGAAACTGATCCTAAGAAAATCAGACAAGTGGATACTTTTATTTAAGCCCCCATGAAGTTAGCACTGGAAGATAAGAAGGTTACATAAGTAGTAACCAAGGATGGTGATGGTCCATACTTCATCCTACCCCCTTCCTATAAGATATAACTCATTTTGAAGGTGGAGGATCTATTATACTATATCCATGGGTAATTCCTCATCCATAAGGATGAAGAACAATCTAATAAAATCCACAAGTGGTGGTTCAAATAAAAGAAGCTTCATCCACCATCTTATTTTGGATAACAACTGGTGTAATCCCCTAGAGGTTGTAAAAATTAAGGTCCCACATGGGGGATAATACCAAGACTTACCCCTTTAATTTTTTCTAGTAATTATATTTTAATTTATCTTCTTAGGATGTAATATATCATGAATCCCCCTCCCTCTATCTATATTACCTTAAAGGGCATAATCCTTGTTCTTAATTGAGTTGTTTGCTTTTATAGGTTTATGATGGTATAATGAAGCCTCAGATAGTGAAGGGGAAATAATTAGCTTCATTTAAAAATGCAGTAAACTTTTATTTTTTATCTTTTAAACTGCCTATTTTTTTTTTACAAAAACATATTATCATTTTTAAAGTGAAAATTGCATGCCCAGACTTCAATTTTGATTTACTTGACTAATCTTGGAGACATGAGTTTCTTAGGAATCAGGTCATTTCATATTTTAGATTTAAATGATGATATAATTAAATGAGAAAAATGGAAAATTTAATACTTAAAGTTAATTAAAGATATTGAAGTGATAACTCGTGATTTGAAGAAATTAATTGATTCATATAAATTTAATTCCCCAAATAGATTTCATACTTTGAATTTATGTAATTTAGGTGAATTTATTTGTAATTATTATTCATTAATTGAGTGATTTCCCTAAATCATAATTCCATTCCTAAGAGGATTTATAGACCAAATACTTTCTATTTTATCTATAACATATTTCTTGAGTGATTTGGGTACATTCCACCTTCTAGAACATGAATTTGAACTTTTAAAAGATATTACTGTGTAAAAAAATATTTAAAATGATTAAGAAGCCCTTTCAAAAGCCACATATCCTTAAAATATCACCTTTAAATCAATCCTTATTTATCCCAAAGAGACCATGAATGAAGTTTTAGATATGATCCATGTTTCAAGACATTTTTTCCATTCCTACCCTATTCTTAGTAATTTCATGATATTTTAAAGTTGAAGTGTGGGGGTGAAGGGTATCATGGTCAATGGGATGATTTACATTGTAAGGAAGAAGTGTGGGGGTGATTATTATGGGAATTGTAAAAGTTTTTGGAATCATTAATTGTACTCTATTGTTTTTCCCCTCTTTAATTTAAAAATATTAATAGCAAAAAGAACCAAAAAATGAGAAAAATTGGTTGTCATTTGGGTAAAACAAAAATCACCATTAATAGAAATATGATTTCTATCATACTTGGTTTGGTGATGGATGTGAGGCTTATTCTAAATCATGACTTTAGAAAAATAAAAAAAATGAGAAAAAGGTTCTCTGAAAAAGGAAAAAATGAATAAAATTTAAAAAAATATTCAAGATATAACACAAATAATTCATTATTCTTATACTGGTTGTGATCTTTACTATGAGTCTTTCGAAAATTTGTGAGTCTACAATTTTAAGGGGATAATGTAATTAAATTTTTTACTTTGAATATAATGTTTTATTCTTTAAGAGTTAAACCTCCTCCTTGATATTTATATTTAAACATCAAATACTACCCACCTTAATCCTCAGAGTCATAAGAACCTTTATTGAAAGTCCTCGTGATTTTATATGAATTTTTTCTTTATAAAGTGTAAATTTTGTTCTTTTAAAATCTTATAGATAAGGAGTATTTTCTCATTATATGATCATAAATATACATGATCTATATCAAGAGATATGAGAGAAAATATTCAAAGGTGTGGTAAATCAAGATTTGGCATTTTTTATAAAACTGAATCGGGGATCTTGAGTGAATGAAAGTATATGCTCCATCATTTTTAAAATGAAAAAAGTAAAATAAATGGATTGATTATTTAATTAAAAAAATTAGAAATTGAATTTATATTTTATGTGTAATTTGAAATTTTTATTTTACATTTAAAATAACTTTATTTTATTGTATTGGAATTTGAATATTGACAATAATGGTGCCCTATGATTTTCAATGTTGATATTTTATGCTTGAGGACAAGTGTGATTTTTGTGTAGGGGGGATTGACATAAAAAATATTTTTCACAATTTGTTATTAACTTTAAATATTTTTATACCCAAAAATGTTTTATTTTATTATAAATTTTCACGTTTTTATGTTTTTGTAGAATTTTGAGCATAATTGCAAAAATGACCAAATTTTGAGATTTAATTATTTTAGTTTTATTCTATATTTCAGAATTTAATTTTAGAAAACTAATTTATATTATGAAATTTATTTTTTTTAGGATCCAATACATTCAAGGTTTCATTTCATTCTTCTGAATCCAATGCTAAATCCTCCATTTGGAAGCTCAAAACCAGCTCACGAGTTGGCTCTTAAAAACTATTTACAGATCTAACGATTTTTTGTTACTAGAACTATATCTCTTGAATTTGGATCCCAAACACTCTGAAATTTTTAGGGTGGACTATAAAGAAGTTTATTAACAATGTTCATAGGATTCAATACGTGAATCAGCTTTTTGGAAGGCCATTAAATCATGGTAATCCGGATACATGGAATTTGGAGAGGTTGTCTGGGAAGATTAAATTATCATAGTGAAATGATCATAATATTCTCTACATAATGAAAAATATGCTGAAATTTTCCAATGATACGTAAAATAAAATGGTAAAAAAAATTCATGAAGGGTTCCACACTGTAATAATCCATTTAATAGTTTTAACACATGATTTATTTTGAAGGAAAAAATATGACCTATAAAATTAAGGAGAGCTACTCCTTCCCAAAATATTCTTTCCTATCCCATTTCATCTGAGGTACCAAGGAAGAGATCTCCACCATGGGATGATAGACTAAAATATCCCCCATTTATTCTTATTCATTTTTTTAGTTTTCTTTGTTTTATTTTTAGTTCAATTGTAATTTAAATTTTTAGTTTTATTAATCCATGAATTTTTGTTTCTCCGTACATCCCACAATTCTTCTTCTCAATTATCTTATTTTAATTATAAGTATTATTATTAGTATTAATATTAAATATAATAATAATATTATTATTATCATCATAATCATTTTTATAATTATCATATTCTTATTTTAAAATTATATTATTATTTTCCTCTAACATTTTTTAAAAACTATTTACTTAATTCACAGTAATTAATATTATAATTATTATTTTAGCATTAATTATAAATTATTTATCAATATATCCCTCAATCTCTTCCCATACATCAACCATTGTGATCTCTTACTCTAAGAAATGATAGGCTAGCCCCGAGGCTTTTCTTGTGAGGAGCTTAAGGTGTCCATGAATTTTCTTTAATGATTATTTTGTGTTTATGGTATATTTGAGTAGCACTCTTCGGTGAGACGAATGTAATAAATGTGGTGAGTGCCCCCAATAATGTGAAAATCAAACTATTTCAATTATGGAAAAGAATTTTGACTCAACCATGATATTTCATGTTTAGATTATCAAACTAAATAAAATAAAAGGAAAGGAAAGGATGATTGAACCAAAAACTAAACCCCAAAACCAAGTTCTTTCTTCTAAACTCATTCTCTCTTGTTTGCATGTTAGTATAAATTATAATTTCCATTATTTCATGTCATTATTCAAAAAAACCTAAAAATATTGTCTTTGTTTTCATTAAAAACATAAAACCCCAAAAAATAATTAGAATAGGTGATTTAGATATAGTAGGTGACCAAATTGAAAGAATCCTCAAGTGAGAAGACCACGGTTAGTTACTATGTTGCACAAGGAAAAAATTTAATTTATTATTTCCACGCCTTGTGATAGTCATGTGTCAATACTATCACCATTTCTGGGGATCAAATCAATACTTCATTTACTATTTCTATATTCACATCTTAGGTATTTTACATTTATTTTTATAAAAAAACTAAAAAATAATCTTTTATGATGTATTCAAATTTAGAATATTATACATAGATAATTTACTGAATGGTTCAAAAACAACAAGAAGAAGATGATGAATATTATAGTAGTGATCGGTTTCAAGAATATAGATAAATAATTGAACAACTAACAATAAAGGATGATAAAGCATTTGATTATGTCCATGCATTAATGGAGAAACCCATCCCTGAGTCGGAGCAAGAACTTGAGACTGTGGTGGAAGAAATTTCACCACATATATTTTATATTCTAGAACCTAAGGAGGAAAATGAGGAAGTCTTTCTTAATAAGACAAATCTAGGATATCAGTATGAATTGGATTAATTTGGGAATGAATGTGAGGAACTTCTTGATCTTCCAAATCCATGAAAAGAAGAAGATCCAACACCACTAAAAGATGTCTCCACCCAAGTGGTGGAACTTGAATTCAAGATGGAGGAGCCCAACTACCTGCATCCATCCTCATAGAGTCTACTCTAAGGGGCACTTACCACGGAGGAAGTTATTTAAGTTTAACCAAATCAAGGAGTTGAGCCTTTATTTGACTCTTTCTCTTCTCAATTTATTTAATCTTAATTGTACATCACTTCTCATAGTTTTAATTATACAGAATTAGGAATTCCTTATTATGCCTTGGAGGAAGAAAAATAAATAAGGCATTCACCTATTTAGGAACAAATGGAGCTCCCTAATTTCAATTAACATGCATTGTAGGATCCCCATTATGAGATACATGTAGGTGAGCCTGAAAAAATCAGACAAGAGGATACTTTTATTGAATCCCCCATGAATCCATCACTAAAAGATAATAAGGTTACACAAGTAGCAACAAAGGAGGATAATGGTTCATACTTCAACCTACACTATTTGTGAAAGATATAACTCATTATGAGGGGGGATATAGTGTACTATATTTGTGGATAATTCCTCATCTAGAAGGATGAATCACAAGCCAGAAAAATCTGCATGTGGTGGTTCAAATAAAAGAATCTCAATTCACCATCTGATTTGGGATTACAGTTGGTACTTTCCTCTAGAGGTAGTAAAAATTTGTATGCCACTTTGGGGATCATACCAAGACTTATCCCTTTACTTTTTTTCATGAAATTTAGATTTTAATTTTTTTTCATAGGATGTAGTACAGCATGTAGCCCCCACCCTCTATCTTTTTTAGCTTAAATGACAGAATCCTTATAATTAATTAAGTTTTTTTATTTTATAGGGTCATGAAGGTAGAAGGAAGCCTTGGATAGTGAAGGGGAAGGACTAAGCATCATTTCAAAATGGAGTTCTGTTGGGCAAAAATCCCTCAAGGTAACATTGCAGTATTTTTGGGTTGATTGTGTTTGTTGACAAAGCAGGTTTTCATGGATATTTGTCGAGTTCCCGAGAAGTTGTTGAAAATCAATGTTGACAAAGAATGATGACAAAGGAAAGGACGATCTGGAGGCGGTACAAAAGAGCAGCACAAGGTGGCGCCGTTTCCCAGTGTTTGCCAAATTTTTGGGGTCCAAAATTTGGAGTTTGGTGAGCATCGCGAAAAGAGGATTTCCATGAAGAGCATAATTTAATATGGAAAAGGCATGAATTTCATGAAGATAGGATGCATGGTTTGGAAATCGCGAAGACCAGAAGAATGGAGGCGGTGATGCTTCACGAGTACGTCAAGCTTCGCGAACGGAAGAGGCTGAAGTGCATCGCGGCGGTGAAGGGATTTGTGAGGGAGCTTCGTAGCGAAGTCGCGAAGGTATGTTGACGGTGATTCATCGCGACTACGTCAAGCTCCGCGAATGGAAGATTGTCGTGGAGCTTTGCTATTTGGACAGAATTTCGACAGAATCTTTGGAGCTTCTCGATTTGAGATGACGTGGTGTTGACTTCGCGTGGAAGGGACGAGGGTCGGTGGAATCGCCTATAAATAGAGGCTGACCCCTTCGAACGAAGTAGAGAGCATTTTCATAGAAGATCATTCGCTCTCGATTTGTGAAGGTGGTTCGTGGAGCCAGTGTGCTTCGCAAAAGAGGTGCTTCGTGGCGGCTATTGTAGCTCCGCGAAACCTGCGAGCTCCGCGTTGGATTACTAAGCTTCGCGAGGGTCATTGCATTTCAATGGCTTGATCATCGCGAGAGTGCTTCGCGAAAGAGCTTCACGAGAGAGCTTCGCGAAAAGGCAAGAGCTTCACGCAGGCTTGTTTGAGCTTCGTGAAATTGGGAGCTTAGCGAAGTAGGGTTCTTCGCGAAGGTCTTTCCAAAGGTTGTTTGCCCAGTGGATAGTGGCAAAGGGGTATTCATCTACGGGTGAAAGTTGAACTTCAACAGAGCATCTACATACAGAGAAAGATGCATTGCTTAATGGAAATTAAGAGACCTACAGGTCTATAAACTGTGAATGAATCCCTTCTGGAGCAGTGAGCTTAGGAAGAGGAAGTAGGTGATCCTCTCCACTGGCAGTGAGCCAGAGAGAGAGAAATAGGGAGTGACCCTTGGGAAAGCAGTGAGCTGACCCTAAACCATGTATAGGCAGTGATCCTCGGCATAGAATTGATCTAGCCCGAACATTGTAATCCACAACTAGTGAAGTCTAGTGGAATTTGGTACGAACCGGAAACTTGTCGGCGTATGCTCCTTGGACATAGCCCTTAGCGGTGAACCAAGTAAAAATCCTTGTGTCTGCCTGCTTACTTCCCTACATTGAATTCAAAGAATCATCATCAGGTAAAGGAGACAAGTGATCACAGTAAACACACAAATGCAAACAAAGTGACCCTTGTAACAAAGAGGTCAAGATCCAGTGGGGCAGAAAGAACTTTGAAAAAGAATATCCAGACCCTGATTCACCCCCCCTCTCAGGTTATATAGGCCCCTATTGGTCCTAAAAATTGGTATCAGGGGGAAGGTTGTTGTTATCAGCTTTGTTTACTCCAACTTGGTGTAGTCGATCTGTGTGGATAAAGTATCAGTCTTCTCTTATATCAATCTGCCATGGCAAAGGGAAAAACATCCAAGAATAAGCAGAAGTTAGGTGGCACTCCTCAGTGTGGAAGTGTATATAGAAAATGTGTGATTCAACTAAAGGTATCAAACAGCTTGCTGAAGGAAGGCTTGGATGAATCAGAAAGGGAAAAGATTGATTCACTCAATCATGATGTTGGAATGAGTAAAGTACATGAGCATCAGAGTGATACTGAAACAGAAGAAGAAATTGAAGGAAGAATAGATATGTGAGCTGAGTTGGAAGCTGCTCTTGAGGAGATAGATGTTTAGAGATCAAAAACAAAGAAATCCAACAAAGTTGTTCACGATGCCAAACTCTATATGCAGTAGCAGGAATAAGAGAAGTCTGAGTTGATGGAAGAAATTGAGAAACTCAAGTTATCAACACGAGAGAACTCAGAATCGGTTAGTGAGTATAAGATTAAGATTAAAGAACAGAAAAGGGAGATTGATGGCTTGAATAGAAAAGTGAAAGATCAATTCAAAAGCATCAAAGAACCTAATATTCCAAGTGATGTTGGAAACACTGAAGAAGCCAAATCTAAAGATATCCGGATCAAGTGATTGGAGATTGAGGTCAACAAGCTAAAAAGCTTAAATCAAAGGCTTATTGATATAGTTACTGACCTAACAGAGAAGAATGATTCGCATGCTGAAGAGCTGCAGAAGATGGCTAGAATGAAAGGAAAACAAAAGGCTGGTGATTATGAAGAGAGTCAAAAGTCAGATGAAGCACATATTCTTAAAGCCAGAAATGATGATCTAGCAGCACAGTTATCTGCAAAAATTCAGAAGAATCAAAGGCTACAACAATAGAATGTGTGTTGCTCTGACTCTTTCGCTCAAGAAAAATTGAAGGTAAAGGAGAAAAATGACATGGT
The DNA here is from genome assembly GCA_963277665.1 of Viscum album. NCBI lineage: Eukaryota > Viridiplantae > Streptophyta > Magnoliopsida > Santalales > Viscaceae > Viscum > Viscum album. The sequence goes on from OY728133.1 coordinate 1,968,283,511, forward strand.
TGATAAGCTGAAGCATGAACTGGAAGATGAGGTGAGTAGAGGGAATCTTCTCAAGGAAGAACATGATGTCCAACTTGAATCAAGGTATATGAAGATTGAAAAGTTGGTAGAAGAGCTAGAATCAGTCAAGCAGGAAATAGAGAAGTCTAAATCCAAAGATAAGCCCAAGTTGAAGGATGCACTACACTTGCTATTTGATCATCCTTCGACTGGTGATGATGAAATGAAAAGCAAATTTTCTATTTCTGAAAAGAGGCAGGGACAAATTTTCTTAGCACAAAGACCATACAGTTTAGGAAAAACTGGTATTGGGTTTGATGAATCCCCTTTCATTCATGATAGAAAGAGAGCTGCGAACAGTTCCATATGTGAAAGAAATCCTAGAGGTGCTGGAGGTAGGCCTAAGAGGACAGTTACAAAAAGTATGGGTGACATGTGTTATTTATGTGGGATTCATGGCCACACATCAAGCTTCTGTTCAGAGGCTCTGGAATACATTTCAGGATGTGAAAATAGAAACTGTAATAAATCAAAGAAGAAGAGGAAGCATCAGGAGAAATCAGAGAGGAGAGTCTCTCCAAGGAAAACATTCATCAGATGTTATTTTTGTGGAAGAAAGGGACACACAATGAGTATGTGTCAGGAAGCTCAGGATCCCAATATCAAAAGAGGATCTCAAGTTGCATCAACATCTAAGCAGAGAAGTGACGAAATGAGGTATGTCTTTGATCGAAGATGTTTCATATGTTCTGATTTTGGGCATTTGGCAAGACATTGCAGCAAGAAGAAGGAAGGGAAGGAAAAGGAACGTCAAAGGAGATTACTCACTCCAGTGGTGTCTAATGAGAAATCGTACACTGGAAGACAAAGTGGTAAATTGGAAAATAGGCGTAGAGCCTCAGGGGAATGACATGGAGCTAAACAAGAAGTGTATCAGTCACCTCCTCAGTCACACTCACAACTGCCCTCTAAGAATGAACATGAACATATATGGAAGAAAAAGGGAGGAAACGCTACAGCTGTGAGTAAGAAGAATGGACGTTCAATAGAGGACTCACCACCAGCGAAAAAGAGTGTGGTGACTGAGACATCTTATAAGAGAATGATGAACAAAGAATGCATTGAAAAATATGCATTTTGTGCTTCTCAGCGAGAAGTGAATGAAAGAGCAAGATCCTTGCAATGGTGGAAGAAGCAGGATAAGATGGAAAGTGGAGAGATTCCTACCCAGAGAAGGAATCAAGGGAAATGGAATTTCGGTGGAACATCAAAGACAAAAATGTGTACTAGTGGGTTTAAACCCCAAGCGGTGAGAAAGGCCGAGCCTACCAAATCTACATATCAGAAAAAGTCTCAGAATTTAGGCAATGAATGCCTAGTCATATAGCCAGAACAGTTGAAGTTGGCTAGGTAGCTAGAAGAAGCAAGAAAGGAGTGTGATTCCCTCCAAGAAAAAATCAAAGGGTTGACCCGTCAGGATCAACCACTATCCTCATTTTGTGGGTTCGAAGAAATCCCCTCTCCCTATGTATATAAATGCTATTAACTAATGATCCGTGTGTTTCGGGTTTTAGGGAGATACAATCCAAGGGGGAGTGGCATATAAGGATGTGAAGTGGAGAAGTGATATGCTCTAGAGTTTCAATTGATTCAAATCAGGTACTAGAGTTGAAGAAGAAGGGGATAAACAGAGCACAATAGGAAGTGATTGTGTTATTAACTTCATCTCTTGTTTCCTACACCGAGTTTCAACTCAGTAGGCTTAGAGATTTTGTTAATGACTCAAATCTGAGTAGAATATGAGAACAAATGATGCAGGAGGAAAAGACATGTTATGGGTCTAAACTGTTGGGCCTAACAACTTGAAGAGTTGCATAACATAGGGGGAGCATTCTATATCCTAATCAGATTCATGATCTCAATATGATATGAAGGATGAATGTTTATGCTCATGAAGAATGATTGGTGTAAAAGCAGCAACACACAGGTTTTCATGATTATCTATTTTATTCTAACAATGTGGTATCAACTAACCGCTTTCAGGATACCAAGAAGCTGCAAGAGAAAATCAAAGGTGTATCAACAAAAATCTGAGAAAAGTATCTGAAAGAAATGGAGCCACTGAAAAATGAGTCAGTGAACAACTTCCTGATGAAACTGCTGAGGAAGAAAGCAACATAGGGAGAGCAGAAGTGGCTTATGCTGATTCAAAAGAAGACACCGATGATAAACATTAAAGTTTCTAGTTTGTGTCTACAAGGATGCCAAAGAGATGAGATGAAATTGATGGACAGAATATCATTGGTGATCAGGCAGCTCCAGTTCAGACAAGGATAATGAAATCACTGCAGCATGCATCTTTTCTATCTTAGGTTGAGCTAAAATGCATTGCTGATGCAGCTGATGATGAAAATGTGGTTCATCTATGAACGAAGAGATAGATCAGATTGAGAAGAATCGGAAGTGGGAGATTATTTCGAGGCAAGCAGATAAAAACGTCATTAGGACTAAATGGGTCTATTAAGACAAGATGAATGAATATGTCACATTGATTCGAAACAAAGCACGACTGATGTGAAAAGCAGACTCCTAGATAAAGGTGTATATTGAGCAGCCAGATGGTTTTCTCATTCATGAGGATGAGAACAAAGTTTGTAGGCTGAAGAAGGCATTATATGGGCTGAAACAAGCACCAAGAGCATTGTACTAAAGGCTATATCAGTATTTTAAGAAGCTTTGTTTTCTGCGTTACACAAGGCAGGAATGACACATTCATTTCTCAATCCAAATATGCCAAGGATTCTTTGGAATGATTTGGAATGGAAAATTCCAAGGAGATGAAGACTCTGGTTTCTACCCAGATGAAATCATCAACAGATGACAGTGGCAGGGCAGTTAATCTCACGGAAAATAGGTAGATTATCAAAAGTTTTCTGTACATGACCGCACCAAAGCCTGATATTGTTTTCACCACATGCCAAGCAGAGAGATATAAGAGTAATCCCATGGAAAGTCACATGCTTGTAGTGAAAAGAATACTTCGGTATATCAAGGGCACGGTGAACTTAGGTTTGATATACAACGACAAATCTCAGACAGAGTTATTGGGATATACTGATGCAGACTAGGCCGGTTCAGCAGATGATATAAAATCAACGTCAGGTGGTGCATTCTATCTTGGTGGATTGTGTATTTCTTGGCTAAGCAAGAAACAAGATTGCATTTCATTGATCACCGCAGAAGCTGAGTATATTGCGGCCACTCAAGCATGCACATAGTTATTGTGGATGAAGCAGCAACTTGAAGATATGGGAGTTGAAGTGAAGTCTCCGATCGGAATCAAGTGTGACAACTCAAGTGCTATAAATCTTAGAAAAAACCCCATCCATCATTCAAGGACAAAGCACATTGATATTATGTATCATTTTATCAAGGAGAAGGTTGAGCAGGGAATCATGAAGTTGGAGTATGTGCCTACAGAGCTACAGGTTGCAGACATTCTGACCAAAGCCCTACCCAAGGAAGCTTTTGAGAGGCATCGACTGGCTCTGGGAGTTCAGTCGATTACCTGCACTTGAAATAGTGTGGGTGTGCCCCCCCCCCCCCTCTCCCTAAGGTACGATGTGTTTTTCCCTATTGTGATAATATGTGTTCTCTACTATGTTATAGACTACAAAGGAGTGTCCTTTGGGTTCGTTTGTCACGACCCGCCCTCGGGGTCCGTGTCGTGACTACCCCAAGCCCGCCTTCCATAGGCCAGGGGCTGGCGACTAGCACCAAGGCGTAAATCCCGGTAAAAAGGGAAGGAATTGCCTTTGAAAAGTAAACAAACACCACAGAGTAAGCAAGCAGAAAGTAAACACTAAACAAAAGCAGAGTACAACTGAAAGTGCGGAAAAGTAAACGGGCCAGTATAAAAACCCAAACTGAAAGTAAAGTACAACTCGAAAGGGAAAACAGCAACTGAAAAGTAAAAGCCGCTACACCGAGCTGTCCACTGGAAATCCCACCTGAAGGGTGGGTACAGATAGCTCCTCTGCTCCACGGGTCCCGCCGTCCGCTCCGTGCACGTCCCGCCCAGTGGTCCACCTCCGGGTACCGTCCCGCTCTACAAGCCTCAGCTAAGGTCAACGCTGTCCGTCATCTGCAACCAACACAACGTAGTGCGGGCAAAGCCCGTGCAGGGGTGAGTATAAGCTACTCAATAGGGACCCCGAGACCCCTGAAGGTCTCTCAAATCCACAAAGGATAAACCACGAAGAAAGGTACAATCACGAAGTAACAACCGACACTGCTTAGGTATATGCCCATACATATACCTAAGTCATCAATTTCAAATACGCTCCAACCTCCGAGCCCAAGTACAACTCAGTCCACACAGGAATGTAAACGTATTCCACACAGGAAAGCAAAACGTAATCCACACAGGATTGCACAACACAATCCACACAGGAAAGCAACATGATTCAGCTCACACAGGAATACTTCTTCGAAAGACGATAAAGATGATCTCTGATCCATCTAAGTCGTCGAACCCACGAAGGATCGATAGGTAACTAACCCCCGCAAAGACCCACATAGGATCGGGCACACACAGGACCTGTAGGCGTTGGTTCACACAGGACCGCTGAGCGCAAGGACCCACACAGGATCGGACCCACACAGGATCGGGCCCACACAGGACCTGTAGCACTGATCCATGTAGGATCGCTGAGTGCTGTAGTCGTTGTCGTCGAATCCACACAGGATCTCTGTACTGTCGTCGTCGCAGCCACAGTAGCAGTAGTAGCAGTAGTAGTCACAGTAACAGTCGCAGCCAGCACTAGGGTTCCCGCACACAGCAAGCTCGTTCGGAGGGTCCGCTCCACGAGCTGAGAGGCTGATACATCAACTGTCACAAAGTCCAGAGTTGATGTATCCAAAAGTTCCGTATCGTCAACAGGAACTCAACGCAACAGACGGCGCGTCGATCGGACGCCCGGTCTGAGAGTTATTGGCATTTTCGTCCCCGGGGCCGGTTGGTTTTTAAGGAAAAACCAACCCGACCGTACTCCACCTGCGTCCAAACCACGGGAGGAGTATGCCAAAAGATTCGTCTCACTAAGAGGAACACAACGCGGCTGACGGCACGTCAATCGGACGTTCGTAGCTCAAGATATGAGCGTTTCCGCTCCGAAGGCCCGGTTGGTTTCGTGAACGAACCAACCCGGCCGAACTCAAAGTAATCCGAAACCATGAGTGCAATATACCGAAACGACCGTCTCGATCCAAGGATCGCGTTGCCGCAGACGGTTAGTCAATCGGAGGTCCGTGGCTGAAGATATGGCCAAAAGACCGAATCTGATTCGAAACGGGGGGTCCGGGTCCGGGTCGACCCGGCCCGACCCCCCCCCCCCCCCCCCCCCCCTTGGGTCGGCCCGAACCGGGTCGACCCGAACCGGCCGGCCGGAGGTGCGGCGGCCTGGCGCCGCATGGAGGCGGCACGCGGGGGGAATCAATCCCCCGCTGATTGAAGAGTCGGCGCGGCTTTTTAGCCGCGCCTGTTTGCAAACCGCCCCCCCAACGTGGGGGGCTTGATTGGCAGGAAACGGGGGGGCCTCCTGCCCCCCTCAAGGAAACCGCCCCCCTCATAAATAGGGGGGTTTTGTGAGCTGGCCGGGGGATTAATTTCCCCCGGTTTATTGCCATCCGTCCGGCCAGCTGGCCGGCCGGTTTTCTCCAACGGGACCGGAAAATCCGGTCCCCTCTTCGGCTTCCGACACCGGCGGCCCGGCCGCCGGTCTTCTCATCCCGCCGCGGCCCGGAACCGGCCGCGATGTTCATCGTCTAGCGTGGTGCGACGGCACCGCGCCCCTCCAACGCGCCTTCGTTTCCCCTTGACGTGGCGTGACGGCGTCGCGTTCTTTATGATTCTTCCACGGCGCGGCGCGACGGCGCCGCGCAATATAAACGCACGATTAACCGCGTGGTGCGACGGCACCACGCCACCTTGTTTCCACCCGCAAAGCAATTCAACAAGAACGATGGAGGGGGTTCGGCCGTGTTCATGCGGTCCGGCCCCCTCACGTTAAACAATAACATAACTTAAAAATCCTTACGTTAATCATGCATGAACCACGAACAAGGATAATTAAATAACCAAAAATACAACAACCCCTACCATGGTATAAGGTTCGAATATTTGTCAACGTTCCGCGGAAGACGACGTCGCGGAGGTCGGGCGTCGCGGTAGCCGTTCGTCAAATCTGATGACGAAGAGGTGCGTCCGAAGAAGTACGTCGTTGACGAGTCTTCGTATGCCGACGAAGGATGTCCGAGGAAGAAGTGGTGTTCCCTTTCGTTGACACGGTAGACAAAGAAGGGAGGAGTGGCGTTCTTCGTCGGAGCTTGACCGTTCTTCGTCGGAACTTGATCATTCTTCGTCAAAGCTTGAAGAAGGAAGAAAAGCTCTCAACCTCTCCAAGATGGCTAAAGAGTTCTAACATAACAAAATAAGATAAAGTCTTATTTTATTCAAAAAAAGAATTTCAAAGGTTTGAAATTCAAAAAGAGATAACTCCACATTAATTATCAAGTTGTCAGGTTAATTAAAGAGGGGTTAAGGGGGTTTGAGGGAAGATGTAAAGTTTAGGTTTTGTGTGGGCCCCACCACACTTAATCCTCTCAAGGGAGGTTATGTGGGTGTGGTTCCCACACCTAACTTCCTTTGAGAGAAGATAACCAACAAGTTTAAATAAAAATTTGTAACCCACAATTTTTATTTAACTTATTCTAAACTCCCAAAACTAACTCTCAACCTGAAATAAACGCATCCTCGGAAAAGGTCTCCTTAAGCGAATATCGGCGCTGCGAGTTCATCGGTGCCCTCGGATTTCAATTCCGAGCACCGGATCAAAAGTTAGAAATTCCCGCTCGTTCGTTCACTGAACATACCCGAGCCAAACTTCGGAAATTGATTCCGGGCACTCCGGGCCTCGGAATCAGGTGTCGTCTGAAACCGCGCTCTTGTAAAATTCTAAAGAAAATTAAGAAAAAATTTCCCTTTAATTTTACGGGTCTTTACATTACTCCCACCTCAAGGATTTACGTCCCCGTAAAGATACATCAAAAACTAGGGAAACAAATGAGGGTACTGAGCACGCATCTGAGCCTCCCGCTCCTATGTGCTCTCCGGGAGATTCCCGTGCTGCCATCTAATGCGCACAAGAGGAATCGATCGCCCATGCAGGACCCGCTCCTGTAGATCCTCTATCTCCACCGGGACCTCCGTAAAAGTCGCCCCATCGTCAACGTCAAGCTCCCCATGGTCAATGATGTGCGTCGGGTCGTGCACGTATCTCCTCAGCTGAGATACGTGGAAGACGTCGTGCACCCGGTGCAACTGAGGTGGTAGAGCCTGGCGATAAGCCACCTCACCAACCCTGCTGAGGACCTGGAAGGGTCCGATGAAGCGCGGAGATAACTTGCCGCCTCGGCCAAATCTCCGAATACCACGTCGAGGTGAGACCCGCAAGAAGACGTGGTCGCCATCCTCGAACTCCAGTGGCCTCCGCCTCGTGTCAGCGTATGACTTCTGCCGGCTCTGTGCTGTCCTCATCCGCTCCTGGATGACCTGGACCTTCTCTGTCGTGGCCTGGACCATCTCCGGTCCCACCAGTGCTGACTCTCCGGGGTCCGTCCAGCACAAAGGAGATCTACAAGGTCGGCCATACAACGCCTCGTACGGTGTCATCCCGATGGTGGAGTGGTAGCTGTTGTTGTACGCAAACTCCACCAAGGGTAGGTGGTCCTCCCAGCTACGACCAAAGTCGAGGACACATGCGCGGAGCATGTCCTCGAGAGTCTGAATGGTCCTCTCTGTCTGTCCATCCGTCTGAGGGTGAAAGGCTGTGCTCAGACGTAGCTGCGTCCCGAACGCCTCCTGTAATCCCTTCCAAAGCCGGGAAGTAAAGCGAGCATCTCGATCGGAGACGATAGATGATGGCACGCCGTGGAGCCGCACAATCTCTTGAACGTAGAGACGTCCCAAGCTCTCTACTGAGCCCTGCTCTCTGATGGGTAAGAAGTGTGCCGACTTGGTGAGTTGGTCAACAATCACCCAGATGGAGTCGTGACCTCTGGAAGTGTGTGGAAGTCCAGTCACGAAGTCCATAGATATGTCGTCCCACTTCCACTCTGGAACCTCCAAGGGCTGTACCAAGCCTGCTGGTACCTAATGCTCTGCCTTCACCTGCTGGCAGGTAAGGCATCGAGAAACGAACTCTGCTACTGCCTTCTTCATGCCCGGCCACCAGTGCTGTCGTCTGAGGTCCTGGTACATCTTCGCCACTCCAGGTTGTACTGCTAAAGGAGAAGTGTGAAACTATCTCAGCACTTCCTCTCGCAAAGCGACTGGTACCATGGTACGTCCTCTGAAAAGGATGTCGTGCTCTGCTCCAAGGGAGAAACCATCAGGTGCCTGTCCCGAGGATATCTGTGCACGCCGTGTCTCACAGTCAGTGTCCTCACGCTGTGCCTCCCTGACCCACTGCAGTAGTGGAGGAGTGACTATGAGAGACTGAAGGAAGGCTGCTCCATCTCTATCCACGAAGGATATCTGCAAAGAGGATAGCTGCTCCGTCGCCTCCTCAAGTAACTGAATGCCCGTCCTCCTGCTGAGGGCATCGGCTACTACGTTCCCCTTCCTAGGAGTATAGACTATCTCAAACTCATAGTCCTGGAGGAACTCGAGCCATCGCCGCTGTCTCAGGTTCAGGTCCTTCTGCGAGAAGATATACCTGAGACTCTGATGATCGGAAAAGACTGTAAAGCGCTCGCCCATCAGATAGTGTCGCCATGTCTTCAGAGCGAAGACCACTGCTGCTAACTCCAGGTCATGGGTAGCGTAGTTCTGCTCATGCGGCCTCAACTGACGTGATCCATAGGCAATCACTGCCCGCTCCTACATCAGAACACATCCGAGTCCGGTCCCTGATGCATCGCAGTAGACTACGTACCCTACTCCCTCCTCAGGCAACCTCAAGATAGGTGCGCTAGTCAATCTCTGTCTCAGCTCCTGGAAGCTCTGCTGACATCTGTCTGACCACACGAAGGGTTTCCCCTTCTTTGTCAAAGCTGTGAGTGATGCCGCAACTCTAGAGAAATCTGGCACGAATCTCTGATAGTATCCAGCTAGTCCCAAGAAACTCCGAACCTCAGTCACGCTCCTGGGTGGCTCCCAAGCTAACACAGCCTCAATCTTCGCGGGATCCACTGCAACTCCCACCTCAGAGATAACGTGTCCCATGAAGTGGACCTCACGTATCCAGAACTGGCACTTCGAGAGCTTACCATAAAGCTGGTGCTCTCGGAGTGTGTCTAGTACAACTCGCAAGTGATAGGCGTGCTCCTCCTCTGTCGTAGAGTAAATCAGAATGTCGTCGATGAAGACCACGACAAACCGATCGAGGTATGGCTGAAAGATCCTGTTCATGAGATCCATGAACACTGCTGGAGCATTGGTTACACCGAATGGCATAACCAAGAACTCATAGTGGCCATACCGACATCTGAAGGCTGTCTTCTGCACATCCTCGTCTCTGACTCTGAGCTGATGATAGCCTGACCTGAGGTCTATCTTCGAGAACCACCGTGCTCCCTTGAGCTGATCAAAGAGGTCATCAATCCTCGGTAGCGGATACTTGTTCCTCACTGTCATCTGGTTCAGGCGACGATAGTCAACACAAAGTCGCAAGCTCCCGTCCGCCTTCTTGGTGAACAAAATCGGGGAAGCCCAGGGTGAAACACTGGGTCGGATGAACCCCTTGCCCTGCAAGTCCTCCAACTGTACCCACAGCTCTTGAAGCTCGGCTGGGGCCATCCGATATGCTGGAGTGGATATCGGAGCTGTCCCAGGGTACAGGTCAATATAAAAGTCTACCTCTCTGCGAGGAGGTAGCCCTGGAACGTCGTCGGGAAAAACGCCCGCAAACTGATCCACCACTGCAGGAAAACCAGGACTTCGCACGTCAACGGCTCCAAGGATAAGGCTAGCCAACTGATGAGTGATGGGCTGTCCTCTCCTCCGTGGAAGTCCATCCTATGCTGCTAAGGCTCCCTTCTCGCCGGTGAAGGTGAACCTGCTCCCGTCGGTGCGTACACATCGCACCTTGAGCCTAAAACAATCAATCTGTGCATGGACCGTAGATAGCCAATCCATGCCCAAGATGACGTCGTAAGGCCTCGACGCTGCTACAAGAATATCCCAGCCGAAGCTCTCGCCTCCTAGAGTAAGCTCACACTGCCAGCACCGGTGCGTAATCGTCGAGTCTGCTCCCGTAGGAGTCTCTAGCCGTAAGGATCGAGCCAACGGCTCTGTCTGAATCTCCGAGCTCTGAACAAGGGCAGCGGCTATGAAAGAGTGACTCACTCCTGTGTCTATAAGAACTGCAGCAAGGGTGGAATAGACACAGATAGTACCTCGAATCATCTCGAGTGCGCCGTGGTCGTAGGCCTCTGCTGCCTGGAGCTGTGCCTGTCTCTGCCCGCCAGCTCCCTGTGGTCGGGGTGGACCTCCTGGTGGTGGTGGTGGCAGAGCCTCAAAGCGTCTCCCACCATCGGCTGCTCGTCCAGCTCCTCTGCCTCGTCCGCCTCCTCCCTGCGGACCGCCACGGTCGACCCTCTGCCTCTGCCTCGGTGGTCCCTCAACCGTCTGCTGCTCCTCGGCACGGCAAGTCGGGCAGTCACGAGCCATGTGGCCCTGCCCGCCGCACGAGTAGCACTGTCTGCCTCTCGAAAGACTGGCTCCGCGCTGTGTGCCCCGCACTGCTGAGCCAGTGTTCTGAGGTCGTCTTCCCAAAGGTCTGGTCTGTCTGGACCCCTGATTCATCCGTCGACTGCCTGCTGTAGATGACTCTGCCACGTGCCGCCCTGCGGTGGGTCGCTGCGCTGGTGTAGACTCAGCAAGGAAGCTCTCGATCAGAAGGGCCCTCTCCAGTACTCCTGTCTGAGTCGGTATGCTGAGGGAGATCAGCGATGCCCTGATCTCGTGTCTCAAACCCTGTTCGAAGGTCCGGGCCCGGAAGAATGGGTCTCGTACCATGTCGGTCGAGTAGCGCGAGAGATCGTTAAATCTCGTCGAGTACTGAGCGACCGTCATGCTGCCCTGCCGCAGCTGTAGAAGCTCCTGGATACGCACCGCACGAAGGGTGGCTGGGACGAACTCCGAGCGGAAGAGGCTCTCAAAGTCCGTCCAAAGTAGAGATGCCTCATCGTGCACCTGGAGCATCAAGCTCCACCATCGTCCTGCTGCTGCGTGTAGTAGGCTCGCAGTGAGGATCACCATGAGGTCTGCTGGTGTCCTCACTAGCCTAAACACTCGTACCACTGCCTCCATCCAGTCCTCTGCTGCCTGGGGATCCGTATCTCCGCGAAACCTGGGCGGTCGCTGGCGCTGAAACTCATGCAGTACGCTGAGGCGACGTGCATCGTCAGCGGCTGCTGCTGGAAGCATCGGGGGCTCGGCGGGTAGAGCTACCGCCGGTGCCACTGCTGACAAAGGGCCCTGCACCGAGGCCTCGTCGCTCGGTGGGCTGTCGTCACGCACGACTCTCGGAACCCTAGCTGGCTGCCGTCGTGGGGCCATCCTGAAAAGGAAACAGGTGCGCCACGGTCAGAACAGTATACCTGGTGAGCTGATATAAGTAATCACAAAGAAAACTTTGAAACACACACGCAATCAATGTTTTCGTGCATTAAGTCGGAAATCAGAAGTCAGGGTCCTGGTGTACGGATACGTCGGCCGCCGCACCAACACTGGACTCCCTGGACTGATAACCACACTCAATACGTTAAACATTATTGCTTCACATAGAAAAGATCAGAGTTCGCGGTAGAACCGAACTCCTCTGATACCAATTTGTCACGACCCGCCCTCGGGGTCCATGCCGTGACTACCCCAAGCCCGCCTTCCATAGGCCAGGGGCTGGCGACTAGCACCAAGGCGTAAATCCCGGTAAAAAGGGAAGGCATTGCCTTTGAAAAGTAAACAAACACCACAGAGTAAGCAAGCGGAAAGTAAACACTAAACAAAAGAAGAGTACAACTGAAAGTGCAGAAAAGTAAATGGGCCAGTATACAAACCCAAACTGAAAGTAAAGTACAACTCGAAAGGGAAAACAGCAACTGAAAAGTAAAAGCCGCTACACCGAGCTGTCCACTGGAAATCCCACCTGAAGGTTGGGTACAGATAGCTCCTCTGCTCCACGGGTCCCACCGTCCGCTCCGTGCACGTCCCGCCCAGTGGTCCACCTCCGGGTACCGTCTCGCTCTGCTAGCCTCAGCTAAGGTCAACGCTGTCCGTCGTCTGCAACCAACACAATGTAGTGCGGGCAAAGCCCGTGCAGGGATGAGTATAAGCTACTCAGTAGGGACCCCGAGACCCCTGAAGGTCTCTCAAATCCACAAAGGATAAATCACAAAGAAAGGTACAATCACGAAGTAACAACTGACACTGCTTAGGTATATGTCCATACATATACCTAAGTCATCAATTTCAAATACGCTCCAACCTCCGAGCCCAAGTACAACTCAGTCCACACAGGAAAGTAAACGTATTCCACACAGGAAAGCAAAACGTAATCCACACAGGATTGCACAACACAATCCACACAGGAAAGAAACAGGATTCAGCTCACACAGGAATACTTCTTCGAAAGACGATAAAGATGATCTCTGATCCATCTAAGTCGTCGGACCCACGAAGGATCGATAGGTAACTAACCCCCGCAAAGACCCACATAGGATCGGGCCCACACAGGACCTGTAGGCGCTGGTTCACACAGGACCGCTGAGCGCAAGGACCCACACAGGATCGGACCCACACAGGATCGGGGCCACACAGGACCTGTAGCACTGATCCATGTAGGATCGCTGAGTGTTGTAGTCGTCATCGTCGAATCCACACAGGATCTCTGTACTGTCGTCGTCGCAGTCACAGTAGCAGTAGTAGCAGTAGTAGTCACAGTAACAGTCGCAGCCAGCACTAGGGTTCCCGCACAAAGCAAGCTCGTTCGGAGGGTCCGCTCCACGAGCCGAGAGGCTGATACATCAACTGTCACAATGTCCAGAGTTGATGTATCCAAAAGTTCCGTATCGTCAACAGGAACTCAACGCAACAGACGGCGCGTCGATCGGACGCCCGGTCTGAGAGTTATTGGCATTTTCGTCCCCGGGGCCCGGTTGGTTTTTAAGGCAAAACCAACCCGACCGTACTCCACCTGCATCCAAACCTCGGGCGGAGTATGCCAAAAGATCCGTCTCACTAAGAGGAACACAAAGCGGCTGACGGCACGTCAATCGGACGTTCATAGCTCAAGATATGAGCGTTTCCGCTCCGAAGGCCCGGTTGGTTTCGTGAACGAACCAACCCGGCCGAACTCAAAGTAATCCGAAAACTTGAGTGCAATATACCGAAACGACCGTCTCGATCCAAGGACCGCGTTGCCGTAGACGGTTCGTCAATCGGAGGTTCGTGGCTCACGATATGGCCAAAAGACCGAATCTGATTCGAAACGGGGGGGTCCGGGTCCGGGCCGACCCGGCCCGACCCCCCCCCCCCCCCCTTGGGTCGGCAACCGGGTCGACCCGGCCCGGCCGGCCGGCGGCGCAGCGGCCGCGGCGGCCTGGCACCGCATGAAGGCGGCACGCGGGGGGAATCAATCCCCCGCTGATTGAAGAGGCGGTGCGGCTTTTTAGCCGCGCCTGTTTGCAACCCCCCCCCCCAACGTGGGGGGCTTGATTGGCAGGAAACGGGGGGGGCCTCCTGCCCCCCTCAAGGAAATCGCCCCCCTCATAAAGAGGGGAAGTTTTGTGAGCTGGCCGGGGGATTAATTTCCCCCGGTTTATTGCCATCCAGCCGGCCAGCTGGCCGGCCGGTTTTCTCCAACGGGACCGGAAAATCTGGTCCCCTCTTCGGCTTCCGACACCGGCGGCCTGGCCACTGGTCTTCTCATCCCGCCGCGGCCCGGAACCGGCCGTGGTGTTCGTCGTCTGGCGCGGTGCGACGGCACCGCGCCCCTCCAACGCGCCTTCGTTTCCCCTTGACGCGGCGCGACGGCGTCGCGTTCTTGATGATTCTTCCACGGCGCGGCGCGACGGCGCCGCGCAATATAAACGCGCGATTAACCACGTGGTGCGACGGCACCACGCCACCTTGTTTCCACCCGCAAAGCAATTCAACAAGAACGATGGAGGGGGTTCGGCCATGTTCATGCGGTCCGGCCCCCTCACGTTAAACAATAACACAACTTAAAAATCCTTACGTTAATCATGCATGAACCACGAACAAGGATAATTAAATAACCAAAAATACAACAACCCCTACCTTGGTATAAGGTTCGAAGATTTGTCAACGTTCCGCGGAAGACGACGTCGCGGAGGTTGGGCGTCGCGGTAGCCGTTCGTCAAATCCGATGACGAAGAGGTGCGTCCGAAGAAGTACGTCGTTGATGAATCTTCGTATGCCGACGAAGGATGTCCGAGGAATAAGTGGCGTTCCCTTTCGTTGACACGGTAGACGAAGAAGGGAGGAGCGGCGTTCTTCGTCGGAGCTTGAGCGTTCTTCGTCGGAACTTGAGCGTTCTTCGTCAAAGCTTGAAGAAGGAAGAAAAGCTCTCAACCTCTCCAACATGGATAAAGAGTTCTAACATAACAAAATAAGATAAAGTATTATTTTATTCACAAAAAGAATTTCAAAGGTTTGAAATTCAAAGAGATAACTCCACATTAATTATCAAGTTGTCATGTTAATTAAAGAGGGGTTAAGGGGGTTTGAGGGAAGATGTAAAGTTTAGGTTTCGTGTGGGCCCCACCACACTTAATCCTCTCAAGGGAGGTTAAGTGGGTGTGGGTCCCACACCTAACTTCCTTTGAGAGAAGATAACCAACAAGTTTAAATAAAAATTTGTAACCCACAATTTTTATTTAACTTATTCTAAACTCCCAAAACTAACTCTCAACCCGAAATAAACGCAACCTCGGAAAATGTCTCCTTAAGCGAATATCGGCGCTGCGAGTTCATCGGTGCCCTCGGATTTCAATTCCGAGCACCGGATCAAAAGTTAGAAATTCCCGCTCGTTCGTTCACTAAACGTACCCGAGCCAAACTTCGGAAATTGATTCCGGGCACTCCGGGCCTCGGAATCAGGTGCCGTCTGAAACCGCGCTCTTGTAAAATTCTAAAGAAAATTAAGAAAAAATTTCCCTTGAATTTTACGGGTCTTTACATCGTTGGCAAAGGGGGAGAAAATAGTGATTGTTAAAGGGGGAGACAATGTGGAGATTTGACAAATCATGAATGATACGGGGAGAAGCTGACCAGTGGAGCATCCAGATATGAAGAGAAATGAGAAAGGGGGAGAGTATGAAATATGAAGATGCTAGAAGTGATCGATCAAAGAATAGAAATCATGACAGCTGAGGATCATGATAAAAGCAGAACAGTGATATTGGAATGGTGCGAAAAGGTGTCCAGCTATCACCAATTGGGATCAGTGTGGTTCAACAATTGGTATCAATTTAAGAATTGGTATCAGGGTGGAATCGACAATTGGGGTCTGACATGAAGTGATTCATTGATGAACTTTTCATACTACTCTTGTTTCTCACGCCGAGCATTGCTCATGTGGGCTTAGAGTACGTGTTAATTGAATCCTTGAATGCTATCAGAATCGAAAGGGGTGAATGGTAGTAGTGGCTAGAAGAAGACTCAGTCAGGTATCAAAGTGCAGAAAATCATCCTGAGCAGAATTGTGAAGAGTTGTCAACAAACCCAAAGGGGGAGATTGTTGGGCAAAAATCCCTCAAGGTAACATTGCAGTATTTTTGGGTTGATTGTGTTTGTTGACAAAGCAGGTTTTAATGGATATTTGTCGAGTTCCTGAGAAGTTTTTGACAGTCAATGTTGACAAAGAACGATGACAAAGGAAAGGACGATCTGGAGGCGGTACAAAAGAGCAGTACAAGGTGGCGCCGTTTCCCAGTGTTTGCCAAATTTTTGGGGTCCAAAATTTAGAGTTTGGTGAGCATCGCGAAAAGAGGATTTCCATGAAGAGCATAATTTAATATGGCAAAGGCATGAATTTCTCCAAGATAGGATGCATGGTTTGGAAATCGCGAAGACCAGAAGAATGGAGGCGGTGATGCTTTGCGAGTACGTCAAGCTTCGCGAACGGTAGAGGCTGAAGCGCATCGCGGCGGTGAAGGGCTTTGCGAGGGAGCTTCGCGGCGAAGTTGTGAAGGTATGTTGACGGTGATTCATCGCGACTATGTCAAGCTCCGCAAATGGAAGATTGCCGTGGAGCTTCGCGATTTGGACAGAATTTCGACAGAATCTTTGGAGCTTCGCAATTTGAGATGATGTGGTGTTGACTTCGCGCGGAAGGGACGAGGGTCGGTGGAATCACCTATAAATAGAGGCCGACCCCTTCGAGCGAAGTAGAGAGCATTTTCATATAACATCATTCGCTCTCGATTTGCGAAGGTGGTTTGCGGAGCCAGTGTGCTTCGCGAAAGAGGTGTTTCGCGGCGGCTATTGTAGCTCCATGAAACCTGCGAGCTCCGCGTTGGCTTACTAAGCTTCGCGAGGTTCGTTGCTTTGCGACGGCTTGATCATCGCGAGAGTGCTTCGCGAAAGAGCATCGCGAGAGAGCTTCGCGAAAAGGTATGAGCTTCGCGCAGGCTTGTTTGAGCTTCGCAAAATTGGGAGCTTAGACAAGTAGGGTGCTTTGCGAAGGTCTTTCCAAAGGTTGTTTGCCTAGTGGATAGTGGCAAAGGGTTATTCATCTACGGGTGAAAGTTGAACTTCAACAGAGCATCTACATACAGAGAAAGATGCATTGCTTAATGGAAATTAAGATACCTACAGGTCTATAAACTATGAATGAATCCCTTCTGGAGCAGTGAGCTTAGGAAGAGGAAGTAGGTGATCCTCTCCACCGGCAGTGACCAGAGAGAGAGAAACAGGGAGTGACCCTTGGGAAAGCAGTGAGCTGACCCTAAACCATGTATAGGTAGTTAGCCTGGGAATAGAAGTGATCTAGCCCGAACATTGTAATCCACAACTAGTGAAGTCTAGTGGAATTTGGTACGAACCGGAAACTTGTCGGCGTATGCTCCTTGGACGTAGCCCTTAGCGGTGAACCAAGTAAAAATCTTTGTGTCTGCCTGCTTACTTCCCTGCATTGCATTCAAATCATCATCATCAGGTAAAGGAGACAAGTGATCACAGTAACCACACAAATGCAAACAAAGTGACCCTTCTAACAAAGAGGTCAAGATCCAGTGGGGTAGAAAGAACCTTGAAAAAGAATATCCATACCCTGATTCACCCCCCCTCTCAGGGTATATAGGCCCCTATTGGTCCTAACAAGTTCACTATTAGTTTTTATTTATTAAACTTCTTACAATTTTTTCCAAAAACATATTTTAAGCTTTAAAGTAAAAATTGCATGCCCACACTTGAATTATGATTTACTTGACTAATCTTGGTGACATGAGTTTCTTAGGAATATTGTGATTCCATGTTTTAGATTTAAATGTTGATATGATTAAATGAGTAAAATGGAAAATGGAATATTTAATGTGAAGGATAGATACTGAAATGATGACTCATGATTTGAAGGAATTGATTAATTAATATAAATGAAATTCCCCAACAATATTTCATACTTTGATTTTTTTTGAATTTATAAGAATTTATTTGTTATTATTAATCATTCCTTGAGTGATTTTACAACATCATAATTCTATTCCCAAGAATATTTCTAGACCAAATACTTCTCATTTTATCTAAAACATATTTCTTTAATGATATTGGGACATGCCACCCACTAAAACATGAATTTGAACTTGTCAAAGCTATTATTATGTAAAGATGCATTTAAAAAGATTGAGGAATACTTTGAAAAGACACATATCCTTAAAATACTACCTTTAAATCAATCTTTATTTATCCCATAGAGACCATGAATGACCATTTTAGGGATGATCCATGTTTCAAGACACTTTTTTCATTCCTACCCTACTCTTAGTAATTGCATGATATTTTAAAGTTGAAGTGTGGGGGTAAATGGTATCACGGTAAAGGGGATGATTTACATTGTAAGGAAGAAGTGTGGGGGTGATTGTTATGGGAATTATAAAAGTCTGGGGAATCATTTATTGTACTCTATTGATTTTTCCATATGAAATTAAAAAATATTAATAACAAAAAAGAACCAAAAAATGAGAAAAATGGGTTGTGATTTGGGTAAACCAAAAATCACCATTACTAGACCCATTTTTTCTTTCATATGTGGTTATGTGATTAGTGTGAGGTTTATTCTAAATCATAACTTTTGAAACAGAAAAAAATGAGAAAAATGTTCTTGGAAAAATAAAAAAATGAATAAAAGTAAAAGAATATTCAATAGATGAGACAAATCATTCATTATGCTTAAACTGATCAAGATCTTTACATTGAGTCTTTCAAAAAGTTGAGTGTTGTTAAAATTTTAAGGGGAGAATTTCATTAAACTTCTTACTTTGAATATCATGCTTTATGATTTAGAGTTAACCTTGTCCTTAAGATTTATTTTTAAACATCAAATCCTATCCAACATAAGCCTAAGATTCATTATAACCCTAATTACAAGTCCTCGTGATTTTATATTCTTTTTGTCTTTACAAAAGGGAGAAAGTAGTTCATTTACAAGATTATAGATAAGAAGTATGTTTTAATGGTATGATAATAACTATACATGATTTTAATCATGATAGATGATTTAAAATATTTGAAGGTGAGGTAAATCATAATTTGGCAAGTTTAATAAAAATAAATTGAGGATATTTAGTGAATGAAAGTAGAAGCTCCATCATTTTTCAAAGGAGAAAATTAAAATACATGGATTTATTATTTCATTAAAAAAATGATAAATTAAATTTATATTTTATGTTGAAATTGAAAATATGATTTTAGATTTTTTTTGATTTTATTGCATTGAAATTTAAATATTCACAACATCAGTTCCCTCTGATTTTCAATGTTGATAATTTATGCATGAGGAAAAGCATGATTTAAGTGTGGGGTAATTGAAAAAACAATTTTTTGCATAATTTTTCATTATATTCCAATATTTTTATACCCAAAATTTTTTTATTTTATTATATATTTTCACATTTTTATGTTTTTGTAGAAATTTGAGCTTAATTGTAAAAATGACCAAATTTTGAGATTTAACTATTTAGTTTTTATTCGGTATTTTAGACATAAAATTTTCAAAACAAATTTAAATTGTGAAATTTATTTTTTTTAGGATACAATACATTCAGGGATTCATTTCATTCTTCTGTACCTAAAGCTGAATCCACCATTTGGAAGCTCCAAACCAGCTGCCGAATTGGCTCTTGAAAATGGTTTATAGATCTAAAGATTTTTTTTGGGACTATATCTCATGAATTGGGGGTCTAGACTGTCTAAAATTATGAGTTTGGATGTTAAATACGTTTAGTAACAACTTTATTTAAGGATTAAATCCATTAATCATCTTTTTGGAAGGCCATTAAAGAATGGTAATCCAGATACATGGAATTTAGAGAGGCTATCTAAGTAGATTAAATTATCATAGTGAAATGGTCATATATTTCTCTCCGAAATGAAAAATATGCTGAAATTTTCAGGATAGATTCCCAATAAAATGGGAAACAATGTTCATTAAGGGTGCCACGCTATAATTGGCCATTTAATAGTTTTAACAAATGGTTTATTTTGAAGAGAAAATATGTCCTATAAAAGGAGGAGTGCTCCTCCTTACCAAATCATTCCTTCCCATCCCATTTCATCAGAGGTACAAAGGAGTAGATATCCAATGAGTTATTCTAGCTGCAAATCTCCCCTATTTATTCTTCTTCATTTTTCATTTTTCTTTGTTTTATTTTTAGTTCAATTGTAATTTAAATTTTTAGTTTTATTAATCCATGCATTTGTGTTTCTCCATTCATCCCATAATTCTTATTTTCAATTATTTAATTTTAATTATAATTATTACTATTATTAGTACTAATATTAAAAATATTATTAATATTAATATTATCATTTTTATAATTATCACATTCTTATTTTAAAATTATTTTATTATTTTTCTCTAACATTTTTCAGAAACTATTTTCATAATTAATAATAATTAATATTAGTATTATTATTTTAATAGTCATTATAAATTATTTATTGCTCTATACCTCACTCTCTTCCCATCCATCAACCATTGTGTTCTCTTATGCTCGAAAATGATAGGCTAGCCCTGATTCTTGGCTCATGGGGAGCTCAAGGTGTTCGTGGATGTTCTTGGATGTTTATTTTAAGTTTATGGAAAATTTGAGTAGCATGCTTTGGTGAGGAGAATGTAATCGATGTGGTGACTACCACCAATAATGTGAAAATCCAACTATTTCTATTCTAAAAAATAACTGTGATTCAACCGTGATATTTCATGTTTATGTTATCAAACTAAAAATAAACAAATAAAATAAAATTATGATTGAACCAAATATTGAACCCCATAACAAAGTGATTTCTTCTTAACTCTTTCTATCTAGTTTACATGTTAGTATAAATTATAATTTCCATTATTTCATGTCATTATTCAAAACAAAACCTAAAAATATGGTCTTTGTTTTCATTAAACACTTAAAACCATAAAAATAATTATAATCAGTGATTTTTTAAAAGTTGTTGACCAAATTGAAAGGATCCTCAAGTGAGATAGCCTTGGTTAGACACTATGTTGCACTATGAAAAAATTATAATTTCTCTTTTACATGCCCTGCAATAGGTGAGTGTGAATACTTGAGACATTTCTTGGGATCCAATCAATAATTCATTTACTCTTTCAATATTCATATCTTAGGTATATTTCATTTAATTTTATAAAAAAACTAAAAACAAGACTTCTATGATGTATTCAAATTCATAATATTATACATAGATAAATTACTCAAAGTTCCAGAAAAAATAAGAAAAAAAACAATGAAGATTATAGTACAGATCAGTTTCAATAACTTAAAGAAATAATTGAATAACTAAAAAGAAAGTCTGATAGAGTATTTGATTATGTTTATGCATTATTCGAGCAACTCAACCCTTAGCTGGAGTAAGATCCTGAGAATGTGGTGGAATAAATTTTACCACTTATATTTAAAATTGAAAAACATAAGGAGGAAAAGGAGGAATAAATTCCTATTATGAAACATGTGGGAGATCAATAGTAATTTGAAGAATTTTGTAATGAATGTGAGGAACTGCTTAATATCCCCAAGCCTTGAAAAGAAGAAGAGCCAACACCACTAAAAGAAGACACAACCCAAGGGGTGGAATTTGATTTCAAGATGGACGAGCCTGAATACCTACCTCCATCCTCAGAGAGTCTACTCCAAGAGGCACTTACCACTAAGGTAGAGATTGAAGATTAACCAAACCAAGGAGTTGAGCCTTTATTTGACACTATATCTTATGATTTTATTGAATATGAATTGTGCATCACTTCCAATTGTTTTGATTATACATAATTATGAATTATTTGCTATGACTTTGAGGAATAAATAGAAACTAGACATGCACCTATGAGGAACATACTCCCTAATTTCAATAAACATGCATTGAAGGAGCTCCATCAATAGATCCATGTAGCTGACCCTGAAGAAATCAGACAAGAGGTTTCTTTTATTGAACCTCTCATGAATCCAACACTAGAATATAAGAATGTTACACAAGTATAAATAAAGGAGGATGATGGTATATACTTCATCATACCCCTTCCATGAAAACTATACCTCATTGTGAAGGGGGGAAGCATAATCTTAGAAAATCCACATGTGGTGGTTCAAATCAAAGAAGCTTCATCCACCATCTGATTTTGGATAATAGCTGGTACTTCCCTCTGGAGGCAGTAAAAATTTGGGGCCCACTTGGGGGATCATACCTAGACTTATCTCTTTAATTTTTATAAAGGAATTTATATTTTAATTTCTTTTCTTCGGATGTAGTTCATAATTCCGCCCCCTCCCTCTATCTTTTTTAGCTTAAATGACATAATCCTTGTGATTAATTTTTTTTTATAGGTTAATAATGGTAGTAGAATCCTCAGAAATTTAAGGTAAAGGACTAATCTTCATTTCAAAATAGAGTTCACTTTTAGTGTTTATCTTTTAAACTACTTAAATTTTTTTCCAAAAACCTATTTTGAGATTTAAAGTGAAAATTACATGCCCACACTTGAATTATAATTTACATGACGAATCTTGGAGACATGATTTTCTTAAGAATCTTGTGATTCCATGTTTTATATTTCAATGTTGATATGATTAAATGAGTAAAATATAAAATTTAATGTTTAAACTTATGCATAGATATTGAAATTATGAATCGTGATTTGAAAGAATTAATTGATTCATATAAATGAAATTACCCAACCATATTTTATAATTGGAATTTCTATAATTTATGTAAATTTATTTGTTATTATTAATCATTCATTGAGTGATTTTCCTATATCATAAGTCCATTCCTGAGAGGATTTATATACCAAATACTTAAAATTTAATCTAGAACAAATTTCATGACTCATCTTGGGATATGCCACCTTCTAGAACACGAATTCAAAATTTTCAAATCTATTATAGTGTAAAAAACATTTAAAATGATTGATTAACCCTTTGAAAAGCTACATATCCTTAAAATACCACCTTTAAATAAATCCTTCTATAGCCCATATAGATTATGAGGGACCTTTTTCGGATGATCCATGTTTCAATCCATTTTTTCCATTCCTACCCTACTCTTAGTAACTGCATGATATTTTAAAGTTGAAGTGTGGGGTAAAGGGTATCATATTAAATGGGATGATTTACATTGTAAGGAAGAAGTGTTGGGGTTATTATTATTGGAATTGTAAAAGGCTGTGTAATAATTTATTATACTCTATTGTTTCTTCCCTCTTGAATTTAAAAATATTAATAACAAAAATAACCAAGAAAATGAGAAAAAATGGGTTGTTATTTGGGTAAACCAAAAATCACCATTACTAGACCTATGATTTCTATCATACTTGGTTAGGTGATGGATGTGAGGTTTATTCTAAATAAATACTTTTGATAAAGAAAAAATGATAAAAAGGTTCTTTGAAAAATAAAAAAAAAAGAATAAAAGTAAAAAATATTCAAGAGATGAGACAAATCATTCATTATACTTAAACTGATCATGATCTTTACTTTGAGTATTTTGGAATGTTGGGAGTTGTTGTAATTTTAAGGGGAGAATTTCATTAAAAATTTTAATTTTAATATCATGTTTTATGCTTTAAGAGTTAAACCTACTTCTATAGATTTATTTTTAAACATCAAATCCTACCCACCTTAAGCCTAAGAGTCATTAGAACCTTAATAACTATTCCTCCTGATTTTATATTCTTTTTGTATCTATAAAGTGTAGAAAGTAGTTATTTTACAAGATTATAGATAAGGAGTATATTATCATGATATGATCATAACTATATATAAACTGTATCTTGAGAGATGAGATAAAAGATTCAAAGGTGATGTCAATCATGATTTGGTATGTTTAATAAAAATAAATTGAGGATCGTGAGTGAATGAAAGCAGAAGCTCCATAATTTTTTAAAGGGGAAAATTAGAATACATGGACTTATTATTTCATTAAGAATAAAAAATTGAATTTATATTTTATTTGTAATTTAAATTTTTGATTTTACATTGAAAATTGTTTTATTTTATTACATTTAAATTTGAATATTGACATCATCGGTGGCCTCTGATTTTCAATGTTGATATTTTATGCTTGAAGACAAGCCTGATTTAAGTGTGTGGAAATTGATAGAAAAAATATTTTTCAAAATTTTTTGTTAAATTTATAAATTTTTATATGCTCCAAAGTTTTATTTTATTATAAATTTTTACATTTTTATGTTTTTTGTGGAAATTTGAGTTTAATTGTAAAAATGGAAAAATTTTGAGATTTAACTATTTTATTTTTATTCTATATTTTGGAAATAACTTTTTAAAAACTAATTTTAATTGTGAAATTTATTTTTTGTAGGATCCAAGACATGCAGGGAATCATTTCATTTTTTTTACCCAAATATGAATCCTCCATTTGGAAGCTCAAAACTAACTCATAAGTTGGATCTTGAAAACTATTTACAGGTATGGATATTTTTTTTGTTTTCGGGACAATATCTCATGAATTGGGGGGCCAAAATAATCTACAATTCTGATGGTGGACATGAAAGACGTTTAGGAGAAACTTTCATTGAGGATTCAATGCATGAATCGGATTTTTAAAAGGCCATTAAAGTATGGTAATCCTAATACTAGGAATATAGAGAGGTTGTTTGGGTAGATTGAATTCTTAAAGTGAAATGGTCATAAATTTATCCCCACAAGGCCAAATACACTAAAATTTTGAGGAGGAACATGAATGAAAATGAAAAAGAACTTTTGAGAAGGGTTCCATGAATGAATTTACCATTATTGGTTCAAACGCATGGTGCATTTTGAATGGAAAATCTAGCCGATAAAAGGAGGAGAGCTCCTCATTCCCAAATCATTCCTTTCCATCCCATTTCACCTAAGGAACCAAGGAGGAGATCCCCACCGAGAGAGTTTCTCTACAAGTCACCCCCATTTATTCTTCTTTATTGTTTTAGTTTTATTTATTCTATTTTTATTTAAATTATAATTTAAATTTTAGTTTTATTAATCCATGCATTTGTGTTTCTCCATCCATCCAACAATTCTTGTTCTCAATTAACTTATTTTAATTATAAGTATTATTATTAGTATTAATAATAATATTATTATCATTATTATCATTATCATAATTATAATTATGACATTCTTATTTTAATATTATTTTATTATTTTCTTCTCTCCTTTTTCGAAAACTATTTTCTTAATTAATAATAACAATTATTATTTTTATTATTATTATTTTAACACTCATTATAAATTATTTATCTCTCTTCTCATCCATCCACCATTTTGATCTCTTACTCACTAAAATTAGAGGATATCCCTGATCCTTATTCTGAGGGAGGTCAAGGTGTTCTTAAATATTCTTTAATGTTTATTTTAAGTTTCTCGTATATTTGAGTAGCATTATTGGGTGAGGTGAATTTCTATGATGGGGTGACTGCCCCTAATAATGTTAAACTCAAACTATTTATTTTTTGGAAAGGAATAGGTATTCAAACATGAAATTTAATTTTTGGATTGTCAAAATAAAATTAAAAACTTAAAATAAAAATATTATTGAAACAAATACTTAACCCCAAAACCAAGTTCTTTATTCTTAACTCATTCTCTCCAGTTTTCATGTTAGTATAAATTATAATTTATATTATTGTATATAATTTTTCAAAAAAACCCAAAACTATTTTTTTGTTTTCATTAAACACTTAAAACCACATATGGAATTAGAATAGTCTATTTAGATAAAGTTGGAGAAGAAATTGAAAGGCTCATAAAGTGAGATGGCCTTGGGTAGCCACTATGATACACTAAGAGAAAATTATAATTTCTTTTTTCCACGCCCCATGATAGGCTTCTGTCAATGGTCCAAATTATCAACCATGCTTTAGAACATTCTATTCATAGTGGGAATACTTAAATGTGTTGTTTTTGGATATAGTTAAAGGCCTGAGATGTGTCTTGGTAGTTTTGATGGGTTTCGAGATCATTTGGCTTTCGAATACCTTTTTTTGGAAATCCAAAGAGAGGAATATGGTTAATTCTAACCTTTTATCCAAAACATAAATCCTTATAAGTAAGTCACATAATTTTTTACACCATAAACCCTAGGATGCACATCCATGTAATAAGCTACATAGGTTTTATAGAGGAGAATCATGGTCTATGCATGGTTTGTCAAACTATCTACATAGCCACAAGGTTATTACCACTTAGAACGTTTCCCGCATGGTTTAGGTTCACAGTTTTTAAAACAATGTGTCCAAACCATGAACCTATTTAAATGAGTGAAATTACCTTTCTTCACTAATTTAGTTTAACCTTCCTCCTCTATTTCTTCACTCCACTCGAACATAGAAAATTTCCACATATATATCTCTCCTTTATTACTCCAAGGCATGGATATTTATCCCTCATT
Source organism: Viscum album (assembly GCA_963277665.1). Taxonomy (NCBI): domain Eukaryota; kingdom Viridiplantae; phylum Streptophyta; class Magnoliopsida; order Santalales; family Viscaceae; genus Viscum; species Viscum album. The sequence continues at coordinate 1,968,309,705 of OY728133.1, forward strand.
TGAGCTCTAAATAAACCATTTTTTAAAATTGGTATCCCTTAGTAGGTCTAACATTCCTCTTATGAATTTTCTCTATGTTATTTCTCCATATAAATGTTGTCATATTGTGATCTAATAGGACTAAATTTCAATCCATTTCTATTTCTTTGATTTCTCTCACCGTGGGTCAAAGAAAATCCCAATAAATAATAAGTAGAGTGTCCTAATCATGAGATAGGTGGTCTATGTATCTTCTCAAAAAGTCTTTTTTTATTATAAAATATTACCATTGTGCTACACATAGGATTCTTCGTGTGTTTATCTTAAGTTATAAAATGACTTAAATTAAATGTTGGGATCGTAACCATGATGATTCCTCACACCACATTTACATGGTTAGAGTTTTAGGAACTCAAAAAAATCCATCACATAAGGTGGGTTTGTTTTTAATACTAAATGATCATGGTTATACTGTTGTATTGTATCACCGATTGAGGTGTATTTTTTATTCAGAAACGATATAAATAAATTAACATAAATGAAATGGGAAATGGATTGAACACACTATTTTAATCTTTATAAATTCGGAATTATACTCTAGGATATTATTATTATGAAGTTCATTTGATCCTTGTTTAAGTTTCACTCGACTATGGTCAATGGCCTTGAATTAATTTACCCTTCGTGTGAGTTCTTAAAATTTATTAATAATCACAATGTTGATTTTATAATAATACCACCTCATAGGTGTGATCTCTTTAAAAATATAAATGGTATAGTTATGTGAAAATTTACTGAAGTGTGGAATTGTAAAATCATCCACCTTATTATGCCCTTGTGATAAAACCATCTTCTAAATGGTTTTTTCTTGATTTCAAATTGAGTGTTTAATTAAATTAATAGATGAAGTTAATAGGAAAACCATTCCATGTTCCCCTTATATAAAGTGTGAATTATTCCATAGGATAAATGAAATGAGAAATTTCGGAAATCCACATCATGGATTATGTTAGGAATGTCATGTAATTAAGGATTATTCCTATGATTGTACAACCATGTATATTGGTTGATGATGCACTGTCAAGGTAAGTGATATATGCAATACCATATTTATAGATGATTATGGGTTCGATTGAAACAATATCATCTTCCTGGATAACTGTGTATTTGATGGATGCAATACCATCTTCCCAGTTGGAGGGTTGATGGATGCAATATCATTTTCCTGGTTGGATGGTTTTGATGGATATAATATCATCTTCTCAGACCTAGGTCTATGAACTATTTCTTCTGATTATAATGATACTCTTACGATTATGTACATAAACCTTGGCCAATTATTCTAGGGCTTAACCCATATAGGTCTGATAATTATCATATATTTACCCATAAATTATCGTAGTTGATTCCTTATTCGATTATACATATATTTTCATTCATAGGTTGTTTTTGACATAGATTTTTTTTAGTTGAGAATTTCCCACGAGCCTCAACTATTTTATCCTTCTATTTCATGGGGATTTGAGATTAGATAACAATTCCTAGAGACTTTATAGGCCTAACCCTAGTTTTTGAATTGACTCCTTATGCTTTAATATGGGTCATCTCATTGGGGTAGCACCATGAAATGTGAAATTTCTAAACTTTTAAGCTGAGTTTCTAGGCATGGTATGTGGTGTATATTTGACTGTTTTAGTAGGGTAGGACTCTTAGTTGATGGAATGACACCATTTATTAGGAATTTTACTTTTGGTAAGTTTTACCATGAGGGGGTATTCCCTTATTCATATTCTTGTGACCATCATCTTATAAATCTTTTCTTGATGATTTTGACCCTCTAGGGTGCACTTCCCTTATGAGAATGGTCATAGAGGATCAATGCCCTTTTATCTCAATGCATGGTAGGTAATACCTTAAGGGTTTAACAAATTAAAATTTGATTTGAGTTATATTTTATCAATGGGTTTCGCTTAAATGGGTTTCAATGTACAACTTAAAGATCATTTTCCTCCTTAACTATAATTTAAAACTCCTATAAGTGAGCCATGTTGATGAGTGATAAACCTTTTAGTTCGATATCCATTTTTATTATTTTAAATTTACCTCTTTAAATAGATTTTACTGGTTCATTGGATTCTGTGTGATTGAGACCCCCCTTATGTGAGATATGTTTCTCATGAGAGAGACCATTAGTTTTAGATCATACCATAGGGAGCAGTATTTGATTTAATCAATAGAAACCTAAGATAGAAGTTGACCAAGGTTACTATTTTCCTTTAATAGTATAGAGCTTCAATTGAAAATCATTTAGAGAGTTAGGAATGGTAAATTCTCAAGTTATGAAATAAAATCATGATGATGCATGTAGTTTTCAAGGTGTCATTGGGAGTGATCAAGTATAGAGACCCGCTTCGATGGGAATAATTGTTCTATGTTTGGTCCTATAGGCCATTTTTTACATTTGATACTCAATTTTAGAGAAAAAATCCATGAAAATAGAATTTATTGATAATTTATAGAACATGTAGGTGAAGAGTTTTATAATTAGGTTCCAGGGGAAATCTTTCTTAAAGAGACTAGTGTGCATAGTAGAATAATTATCTTATGCTTGTTGACAGATGAAACTCGGAAGTGTGAGTCAAGTTTTTAAATTGGGTTGTACAGGAGTGTGCACCTATAGTGTAGATCTTAAATGATAAATTTCTCTCCATAGTATAGAATTCTAAAACTTTGGACTGGGCATCGTGATCTGGTTGACCCATATTTAGACCTGGACATGCATTGTTAGAAGACTTAGTATAGGGGTTTATTAAAGGAATGTATAGCCTTGTTGATGTGAGTGTGGCGTAGGAAGAGAAATATATTCCTACCGATGGAATATTGGAATGTTTTTGGTTTTATACAATCATTACCCTATCTTGGAATCATTTTGTTAATGCTAAGAGAGCATCGATTATACATGGAGAAAAATAAAAACTAAATTGCCTTTTGTGGGTTGATAAAGGAAACATTATGAGTGTCACAAATTGATAAATTTAAGGTACGATATATAGTGTGGTGTACATCCTTTTCCACTGAGATTGATAACCCTAGTCAAAATTTTAAATCACATAAAATTTCATAGAAACTATTCTTGAGAAGCCGTAATGGTTTTTGGGGTGACGTTTTCATTACCACTCAAAAGTGAGTGGGTTATTAGCCATACAACTTGTTATGTACAGTAATAGTGAAGGCATGGGATAACTTAATTATAAAGTTGTTTTTATAGCATGCTGATAAGGATTCCCTTATGTTGGGGAGTGGGATGTCAATTTCTAGTATATGACCCCCATGTGAGAAGGGTTTTTACCTTTCTTGACCAGTAATTAGATATTCATATCATTTTTTGTATGTCATGAAAAATGAAACTATATAAATCTAGATTTCTTGGAAAATTATTGGTACAATGTGGGATAAAAACATATTAGAATGTTTGAGTGTGAGTTTTAAATTTGGGATAGCTTTTGATTATACAAGGATGATGGATCGATAATGATTCAATGTTATTTTGGTGGCATGACGATTTTTTTAATGTGAGATGGTTATTCTGGTAGACATCACTAAAATTTAGTTACGGAATTCAATGGACATTATTAGAATAATATAGATAAACCTCAAGGTAAAGGCCTCAAAATCCAGTTATTAATGCATTGGTAGTTAAGGCCAAAAAAATTCCTCATTCTGTTTTGTATGGTCGGTGATAGACTACTTAAAGAACGTTGTGTTTTTACATGAGTTTTGATTAAGGATTAGCCTAGGATATTCAAGGAGAGGTCAATGAGACCAGGTTAATCTTAATAGAAGTAAATTTGACTATTTTAATTAAATTGGGACTAGGGTTATCATAATATTTTGTAATCATGTGTAACAAGTTAGGAAACATGCCAAAAGCAATGTGAGGATGATAAGGATGTGATTCTATAAGATGTTTTGATAGTGGAAGTTATATGACTCGAAATTAGATGTTAAAGTAGGACATATGGTTTACATTTCCATGTTCAATATCTTTATAGAGATGATGATGTGATCTTGTATCATGTTAGATGGGTTCTGGTAATATTTTCTCTATTTTTGAGTTGTGGTTCTGAGCGTTGGCTCATGTTTTGATGGATCAAGTACTAGTTGTTTAAAAAAATATTTAGAAGGTGTGTTGGGTGTTTGTAAATGAATTGAAACCGTTTTAATGGGAATATCTAACCAAGGTATGTCATTTTTTTATCATTATACCCCAAGACTTGTCGAGGATGATAATTTCTAAGGTGGGAATATTGAAAGGTCTTCTATTTTAGATGGGTTTAATTTTCAAAGGAATTCAGGTTTTCCAGTTTCATGGATAGTACAAATTACAAATAAATCTTTGGAACTTGATTATAAGAGTGGTAACACTTAAATGTTTTGTTTTTGGATATAGTTAAAGGATTTAGAGGTGTCTTAGGAGAATTTGGATGGGTTTTCAGAGCATCATTCTCTGAAATCTTGGTTTTTGGAAATTCTGAGGGGGGTACACGGTAAGAATGATGTTAGTATTAATTTTGCAACCAAAACATGAGTCCCTATAAAGGGATCACATAGTTTTTCAAACAATGTACCCTACGACACACGTCTATGATAGAAACTACCAATTTTTTATAGAAATCCCTCATGGTTTAGGCGCACAGTTTTAAAAACTATGAGACTATTTAAAGGGGTGAAATCACCTTTCTATCAATGATTACTTTTAGCCTTCCTCCTCCATTTATACTACCCACTCACTCACAACAACTACCCATGCATGGATCTCTCCTCTCTTCCTCCTATATAAGTATGGTTATCCCTCATTTAACATCCTAATTGACCATAATTCATAACATTAGTTATCTATTGGTAAGTCTAAGAGTCTTATTACCTATTTTTTCCATTTTCTACCTCCATATAAATGTTATCATAGTGAGACCTAATATTCATAATTTTTTGGGAATTTTTTGGTTTTTTTTATTCCTATCATCATGGATCTAACCAAAGCCTAAGAATGGATTATTAGAGTATCCTAAGAATTAGGAAATTGGTATATGGATCTTCCCTTAAATTATCAACATTTTATAAAATAAATACACTGTGCTGCATACCATATTCTTCAAGTGTTTATATTAAGTTATAAAATTCCTTAAATTAAATGTGTGGATCACAACACTAATCATTCCTTATACCTCCTTTACATGGTTGGAGTTAAAAAAAATTATCTTATACCACCACTTAAGCTGATTTCATTTTTTATACTAAATTATCATGGTTAAACCATTCTATTATATAATTGGTTGAGGTGTGTTGTTTTATTTATAATTTATATGGATAAATGGAATTAAATAAAATTTAAAATAGTTTGAATACACCTTTAAACCCTTTTTAAATTACATATTATATTTGAGTCAAATATAATTATAATGGATGTTTGATACTTGTTTAAGTTTCACTTGACTAATGTTGAGGAACTTGAATTAAACCACCCATGGGGTGTGTTCATAAAATTTCTTAATAATCATGATGTTGATTTTATAATAAAACTACCTTTTCAGTGCATTGTATTATAAAATGTAAATGGGATAGTTATATAAAAAATGATTTAACTATTGAGTGGTAAAATGCTCCACCTTATTATCCCCCTGTGACCAAATCATCTTATGGATATTTTTGTCTTGATTTTAAATTTAATGTTTAATTAAATTAATGAATGAAGTGAATTGTAAGAAAATTTATTGTTCCCCTTATATAAATTCTGAATTATGCCTTGGGATAAATGAAATGTAATATGGTGGAAATCCACCTCACAGATTATGTTAACCATATCATGTAATGACTATTTATTCCTATGATTATACAAACATCGATATTGGTTGGTGGGATATGGTCAAGGTATTTGATTAATGAAATTACATATGATCAAATGATTATGAGTTTGATGGATGCAATACCATCATATTTAATATATATGGATTTTATGGATGTAATTCTATCTTCCTAGTTAGATTGATGATATATTTTAAACCATATTCCAAGAAGGTTGTGTTTAATGGATGTGATTTCGTCTTCCCAAACCTTTCCCTATGAGTTATTACTTAATTTGAGAATGATACTCTAGTGATTATGTATGAACATCTTATCCAATGGTCTTGGGTATTGACCCACATTGTTCTGATACCTGACATGTATTTTATCTGGTGATTACTATTGCAAATTTCATATTCTATTATGCAATTATTTTTTATAGACTGATTTTTACATATCTTTTTTGAGTTGATACTCCTTTGATATATTATCATGTGATCACCTTATTCTTATGCATTGTTCCATTTCTAGTCAGATATCTAAATATATATATATATGTCGGTTCATATATATCTATATATATGACAAAACTTGTTTTGAGATATTTCATCTTAGGATGAAGTATGTATTTTCTTCCATGTGTCCCCAAAGGAACCTGATTCTGAAATAGATTTATATTACAGAACATCCATAATTTTATATACCTATACACTACTTATTTTATACTCACATACTATATTATTTATTATACATTTTTGGTGGTGGCCTACTAAGTTTATCTCACGCCTTTTTCAGGCTGTCGTTTGGTACTTGGACAGATCTACTCATTGGATGTCATGATTTGGATTATGTTATGTGTTGTTTCTCTTGGATATGGGAGATTAGGAGTACAATACTGAGATGGGGAACTAGATTCTCATAGATATATCCCTTGGAAATTTTTTATTTTTATTATATATATGTCGTATTGTATGTCAAATACTTTATAAATTATCACATGTTCATGCATGGTTGTATATATAGTGTTTCATTGGTTGTTGTTTATTATTACTTTCCAGTTATTATTATCTTTTTCTTCTATTCATTTATTATGTTTTTTGTATGTTTTATTACTAATCCAAATGGTATATTCTCCCCACTATACCTACATTACACCCTCATTGGTAGTCGGAAACCTCTAGTGTACATGGAGGCGCACTTGATTCCATGTGGTGTAATGGATTAGGGAACCATTATAGTGAATCCCTGGTCGAGAAGTTACATTTCATGAAAATTATTATTTGAATTCATGGTAAATCATTAAATGAAACTTAAATTATAAATCATTATCATTTATTATTCTCTCATATTATCTATCATTTATTATACAATTTAAATAGATATAATGTTTGGGAGTAAGTACATATTATGCATACATATATTTTAAGGTTTTAATTCATGTTTTTTAATGTTTGAATAAATATAATGACCTAAAGAGTGTCCTTCGATCATATAAATTATAAAACGTTATGATGGTTGGGTGTGTGTGGATTGACATCCTTGTCCTATTTTAAATCTCCCTATACCATTTTCTCTCTTTAATCTTCCTCCTCGTTCATATAAGGTGCATGAATATCATGGAGTGAAGGTGGATCCCACTAGATCTTCAAGTGATTCAAGAATAGCCTGTGGATACACCGTAGAGGTGTGATGCTTATGTTTTCCACATTAGTGATATTTATCAAACACATGTGAATATAAAGATGATGTGGTGAATTCTTTAGTCTAAGGTACTCTATATATATTGTTTTATCCATTTCTAGTATTTACCATAGTTTTGATTTTATCATTGATGTAGATACACAAAAAATGGGATTAATAATTTCTTCTACTTATTATAAACGCTATTAGATTCATACAAAACCCTTTAGATCCATCAGATGTTTTTTTGGTGTAATGATATATTGAGAGATTACTTAATTAAATTAATTGAATGTGATCATAAATAAGAATATGAATTATGGAATGACAATGGAAGAATCCATTAGGGTGTTTCTTATGAATTTTCTCCTAGTCTGTAAATGACTGACTTCTTTTAAGAAGGGGGAGGAAATATTTCTCGTAACACTATGGGTTGGGGTAAACTATTATCTATGAAAATCATGCTTGTGGTCCATTTGTAATTTTATGATTCCAAGGATGGTAGTGGTAGTAAAACTTTTTTCATACCTGCTAGTTTGGGATTCTTCTATACTACCACTAGGAATGTTGTTATGTCCTTCTTGACCATTTAGAATTTTATCTTGGTGTGTGTTGGATGCAGTTCATTTTCTAGGTGATAGGTACTCATTTTTTAAGGTTCATATATGACTTCATGTTTTTATTTCCTCAAATGGGATGCATGTTTTAATTTCCATGAAACTAGGTAAATAAGTTTATCAATGGATTACTCTTTTTGAGTATTCCTTTTATGGGATTCTATAATGAAGGGTCTTTATTGGAAAAACTGATTAGAATTTGAAAATATTGGACCTGATACATGGACTGAAATGATGAAATTTAAATTTTATTTCCCCAATGAGATTTATCGACCTATGAGGTAAGGGAAATGTAGAAACCTATATTCTCCCCACTCATAAATATTCATGCAGGTGATGTTTTAATGAATATTTGGTTCAGAAATATCATATTACTAAGGTATTCATAACAAAATTTCTCACATTATTTTCATGATTTATGATTCCTCTTCACTAAAATGTAAACCAATTCAACATGTAGACACAATTCATTTATCACCTTGAAATTATTAGAATACTCATTGTAAGAATAGTATCTAATCTTGAGATGGTGGATCACCACCTATAAGTTCTAATGGAGGTAAGGTATGTATTATCCCTTCAATATATTCATAATATCATACTAAAAATTGTCCATGTTCAAGAAAATGTCCTTTATTATATCCTTGGATATTCTTTCCGCATGAAAATTGAGTTTTTTAAATCTTCATTTAAGGGTTATTCAAACTAATACAAACTCAAAGGTCATTTCTACACTATTTTTTGGGATGATTTGGATCATTTTGAAACATTGACATCATATAAATGGGTGAATGGTATGGGGGAGGTGGAGATAATGATCATGGACACTGATTTAACATTTTTTGGATGAGACACCACTAATTGGTGGTGAGGTACTTGATATAGCTAGCCTCGGTTTCTCAAGTTCCCCTCAATATAAGGTAATTTTTTTTTAACTATGACACAGTGAGAAAATTCATACTGAGGAAATATATTATTACATTGAGTATCTAAATAATGATAACCATGGGTAGGTCTTGCCTGGTTTATTTCTAATTTTCCATTGTGATGAGTACCTTCATTATTATAGAATTCATTATCATATGGAGGACCTCCATAACATATTCCCTAGGGATAACCTCCAAAGTTATTAGTTATTTATTATGGGTGGGCCTTTTTTTCTATTTTTGGTTTCATTTAAGGGGAGAACCTCTATATTGGTTTTATAATTTTTCACAGGGATAACCTTTGCAATATATAACCTTGTGAGGACTTCCAAAGTAGATATCTTTGTTTCCATAAGGAGGGACTTTGTAATAATTCATTTTTGAGGAATCGTCATGGAGAGGAACTCCTTTTTTATAAATGTTTATGTTACAAGGAAGACCTCTACAACTGAATTCAGGAGGAGTTCCTTTATTATTGATCACTAGAATTATATGGGAAGGACTTCCATAATAGGTTCTCCGATGAGAAATTTAAAATCTTATTTATATCATCTAATAAAAAGAGTTCCTCAATGGCTCGTGATCTTTTTTTCTACCATTAAGGGGCGTTCATGTTGGATATTTTCAAATTCATAGGGAGGAAAATCATGAAATTTACCTAGGGATGACCACCAAGTTTATTTTTCATGGAACCAAAGATAAGGCCTCACTATGACTACCTTCACCTTAGCCTACTATCATGGTATTCCAATTAACCATGGATATTTCAGAGTCCTTGAGGGTTTTAAAATTCTCCTAGATTATGGATTTCCTCTAGATATCCCTCTTTATATATTTTTTCAATAAAGTTTCCATGTTCAGAACCATTATTATAAATGGGGTTTTAAAATGTGGGCAATGACATTCATGAATAGGATCCTTTATAGGCATCTCCTTTGTGGTCATTAGGATATTCCAATGAGATTTATAATTTTTGATAGGAACAAGTGTTTGAACCTACTTTTGGTCTCCATTATTCAACTACCTTTGGGGATCCCTCCTCTAGGATGCATTAGTTTGTAAAATCAATGTCGTGATCTTTGAGGTGACCTACTCAACGCGTTCTTGAGGGGTCAAGATCGGGAGGCATGTTCAATGATGGAGACTAGTGGGATCCCTTATAGGAATCTCCCGTTAAGTGGTAGTTATGTAGTTGAAATGTTTCATCACCTTTATAAGATAATAAAGATGGGTGTTTTATATATCTAGGGATAGTCTCCTAAAGTAATTAAATATTTAAACATGGTACACTTAATTCCCATCATCCTCTTATTATTATTATTGCATACAATGATTCATCTCTTAGAAGTTCTCATGAATTGTCTCCAAAGTAGGGATTGAGTTGTTGAGATGATACTTCCACCTAAGTGTGTTGACTATATGAAACTTTATGTGTTTATTTGGTGATATTTTTTTACAATCCCAAAGGTTTGGGTTAGATTTTTTGGCAAGAAGTATTGGTTTTATTAACAATGAGATTATGGAAAAAAATATTTAATGCTCAATGTATTGTAAAAAAAAATTATATTATTACTTTTTTAATGGATTTATTAATAAGTCATATTGATGGTTGTTGTTTTGGATAAATCGTACACAAAAATGAAGGGAGAAAGTCTAGAGGAAATATGGAAGTTTGAAGTTATTATATTAGAATCCTATATAGTCAAGAGAGGGCCTATGGAATCTTAGATAAGGAAGAGAAGACCATTCCATAGAAAAAATAATTGTATTATGATATTTTCCAAAATGGAAAAGGCTATTCCCTAGTCAGTTTTTATGGTGAAAGTGAAGGAGAAACTAGGATTCACCATACCCATAGCATGGGGCATGTTTAAGAGGATAATTTTCTACATGGTAAACTGGAAAGGGACCACATCACAGTGGCCACTGTGGTGGAATTACAATGAACTTCTAAAACAATTTCAAGGCCAATGTGGTCATAGAGAGGGTTTTGGTAGATTGGATGTGTTAAATTTTAAATCTAGAGTTTCAAATAAGAACATTAAGGGTTATTCCATGTTATGGTGTTGGATTTGGTGGCATAGGCGTGTTCCTATAAAACATGGGGAATTCCATTATGGGTATAGTAGTGTTTGATGGGGGTTTTGGTTGTCAAGTGGATCTAAAATCCGAAACATCCAATTACAAGTAACCATATCATATTTTATGATGTTTTGAGGTCACAGCATCCAAAAATATCACTAAGTTATGGAGAATAACATTTTTATTAGTGAATTATATATTTTAGGAGAAATAATTATGGTAATATATTGATAGTTCTTAATTGCTTCATACACATGGGAATCAATTTAAGGCCATGTTCCAAGCTTGATGTGAAGTATTTTTCAGTGTTACAAACTTTAATTAAATAGATATTTAATTAATGATACATAAAAAAGAGAAATGGATCCACAAATAGATTATTATTTTTTGTTATATAGGAAATCATGGAAGAGGTTGTGACGAGTTATGAGAATTTTAAATGGCCTAGAATGAAACTAAAAGGTATCCAATAAATGGGTACATGGACTCCTGATTTTAATAAGGGGGTATTTACTACAAAAAACTAAAGAATAAATATACCTTGTCATATATTTCATATCTTACTCTTAGATGGAAGAGAGATTTGTTTCCATAAATGGGAAATAAAAAGGAGTTATCACCTATTGAAGACTCATCCAAAGAATAAAAAACTGTTTAATGATATAAATAGATAGAATATTTGTTTTATATTCAATATAAAAGAAGAAGAATAAGGTGTTATGAGAATATATTCACATATTGTGAATTATAAACCCAATAGAACATTAAAATATCATTCATTCATATATAAGGATTCAATACAAGCTAATGAATCTAGTGAAGAGACCTTCAAGTTTATAAATTATTTAAAGGTGATAAATTCCACTAAAATTGAGCATTGGAAGGAATGTTTAATAGAGTGAACCATGGGAATTAGTGAGATTCCCTTAAACCATTATAAAGGGGAGTGACCCTTGTAAATATATGTTAGTTGTATATAGATTTGGTGCATGATTCAATACCAATTCATGCTCCTTGGACATATCCTAGTGAGGTTGAACTATAAAAATGACCATTTTCATTTTTAATTTATACATGCACACCAAAATAGATCAATAACCTTAAATTTTGTTTGGTAAAAGAGTATACAAGTGGCCCTAAACGTTGAGAGTTCAATATCCTTTAGGTAAAGTGAAACCATAAAGGAAAAAGTGTTTTAATTGTGTAAGAAATTTCAGACCCTGATTCCCCCCCCCCATATTTGGGTAATTTTACCATAATTCTATATTGAGAGACAAATAATTATTATCAAAGGATGTGGTTTATCTTTATTGGTTTTTTTCTCTAACTTGGTTTTAAGTTTTTTAAAGAGATAATCCACATTGAGGACTCCATTGTTTAATATAAATTATTTCAAATAAGGGAAAAAGTAGTTAATTTCCTATATTGATGATTAAATTGGAGTTCTGCAAGTATTTTTTAGGAAATAAATAATATATAAAGAAGAAATAGAGTTATATTTTTAATATATCAAAGAAACATTGATATTTATGCCTTAATTAAAAACACATTAAAGTATTCCCTTAGAGAAGAAGTTTACCATGATATTTATAATGGAATATTCCCATATTAAATGTGGATGAATTTTGAATAAATAAATAACAATGTTGATGAGGATTTACATATTTCAAAAGGAAATAATAATTGAAACATTAATAAGTAATCTTAGAAGTTTTATTCTCTAATAAATGTAATTATTAAAAAAATTCCTTATCTAATACTAACACTAGTTTGTTGAAAGAGTATAGTATTTCAAAATAAATCAAGGAACTGAAGGGCAGTTTTGTTTCTGGTGATAAAGAGGAATCAATGTTAGGATTATTTTCTAGAGGATGTACAGGTAATTCCCATTAGGAGATCCCAATTCAATAAGAAAAGGTGGAACTATGGGAAGTCATGCATGGGGTTTATTTTAAAATGATTTAAGATATATCCCTAAAAAATAAGAGTTTTAAAAGAGAATAGGTGGCCTTGACTTTTAGTATAAAGATAATGGAGACAATGATGAATTAATAAAGTGATGTTATAGAAGATATTTCCAATGATATTTTGAAGAAAATTTCCACAAAGAAGAAGTTCAAGGCTAATAACATGCCACCAAATACCCATATTTAATAACAAAGAAAATCCAATATAGATAAAGATTCCAGATTCAAGGAAATAGGTAGAAAATTGAAGAGTAAAAATAAGGGAACCAAGGGGCTTAAGGGGAAGGTCAAAACACACAATGATAGGAATAGGTACCCTTCTTTAAAAGCTTTAATATATTTTGCAGGTCCAGATTAAAAATAGGGAATAAAAAGGAATTTCCACATGAGATGATGAAGGACCCCGGGACACCCTTAGATGGGAGGGGTGAATCATGGTGACAAATTTTTCTTTTAATTTTATGGATCTTGTTCCCACATTGGTAGGAACTTGTTGAACCTGTATGATGAATACGATCCGAAAGCAAACATTCACATGCACAGAGAAGACACAACACTTTTTACTTGGTTCACCACTAAGGGCTACATCCAAGGGGCATATGCCGACACATTGTCATTCGTACCAAATTTGCACTAATATTCACTAACTGTGGATTACAAAGTTTCAGGAACAGTCAATCTGTCCCAGGATTACTACCTTTATAATTATTTAGGGATAGCTCACTGCTTCCCTTAGGTCACTCCCGTTGACTCCCCTGGCTCACTGCCCTTAGTGAATTCACACTCAGTTTATAGATGTGAAGGTCTCTTCATCATTGAAAAGTAATGCAACCTCTGTTGAATGTTGATGCTCTATTGAAGTCCAACTTTCACTCATATACTAATCCCACTTTGCACCGAAGGTATCGGGAAATATTCCAGTTTTCTTACAGCTCCAAAATGATCGGCGTACAACAACCTCACCTGGCGCGCTTCTCCTAGACCAGCGCGCAAGTTTTAAGAATGGAACACAAGTCACTTGCGCGGTACAAATTCAAAGTTCAGGTGTCACCAACCCACTTCCGCGACACTGCTTATTTCAACTCCAAACATGCGCAACGTTGCACCTTTAACTCCCAAACCGCCTTGGTCACGCAGCCAGCAACAGGCACGCAGCCTCCACTTGCACGACCTAACTACCACTTGCGTGACTCAACCACTTGCGTGACAAGAGCTCGAAAAATCTCTAATTCTTTAATTTCATTACAAATGATGAGGGGTGGTCCTCTATTTATAGACAACTGGACCCCCTGTGCGATGGCACGCAAGTCTTCCCTTGGTGCGCAGGTTCTTGGGCGCAGCTCATCCTCCCTAGCCTCTGTCGTGCTACTCACTTGTGCGATCAAACCAATACATGCGTGACCTTCTTTCCTTTGCAATATTTTGAAGTTATTATATTTAAAAAAAATAGGTGCGCAAGTTTCCAATCCTCCTAGGCATCGGTGCACAAGTCTCTTCACGACGCGCTAGTCATTTCCGCGACCATCCCAAAACTTGTGCGACCCTTATCCCTTTGCCATTTTTCCATGTTCTGATCATGAAAAACATATGGCATGTAATTTTCCTCTCCTTCATGTACACGACGCACAAGTCTCTTTACCAGAAACACTTTTATCCATTTGTCGACTTTCAGGCCCAAATATTTGGCAAACACTGGGAAATGGCACCACCTTCAATACTGTTGTCTACTTGAACTGTATGATCTCATCGCTGGTACACATTCTGAACCTCCACTAAGGATTGACAACAAACACAAACCATACTCTAAATCATGCATAGAAGACCACAGTTCCAACAATCTCCCCCTTTGGGTTTGTTGGAAATCAGAAAATAAATTCAATAGATCTCCATCCATGTGCAAACCAAAACGCAAGAATCAACTCAGCCAACAATCTAAGTCTACGTGAGCAATTCTTGGTGTAGAAATCAAGATAGGAATATTGAATTGGGTTCCCATGTTTTGGAATTCTCATTGACACCCAAGAATCATTACATGACCAATGTATTCCTTCTCATTCTTCTCATCACAGAAACATGACTTGCCTGAACATGCCTGAATTTATTCTCTCATCACAGAAGCATTACTTGCCGAAACATGACTGAATTTATTCCTTTCTCCCCCATTAACAATAAATCCAAAGACCATTAATTTTTTCAAATTTCAGCTCAAACCATACTCCCCCTAGATAGTATCTCCCCTATAAACCTACATCACATCCATAAATAGATAAAAACAGTTATCATAAACGGGGAGAGGAGATTTTCGTAACCTCCTTATGCACTGGGAGGGGGCCGAACACCGAGGTTCAAACGATGTTTCTCAAACACTACTACTGATAGTGGCTTGGTCAGAATATCAACCACTTATTCATTAGTTCCCATATGGTCCATTCTAATCACTCCTTGCTCAACTTTTTCTTTGATAAAGTGATACCTGATTTCAATATGTTTTGTTTGAGAATGCTGAATAGGATTATTCATAAGATCAATTGCGCTCTTTTTATGATAGTAAATAACCATTTGTTGCTTCACCTCATCACCAATGTCCGTTAGTTGTTTCTTCATCCATAGCAGTTGTGTGCATGCCTTTGTGGCAGAGATATATTCAGCTTCAACAGTACTAAGAGAAGTACTTTCTTGTTTCTTGCTTAACTAGCCAGCACATTTATTCTCAACATAGAATGCTCCACCACTGGTGGACTTTCTATCTACTACATCACCAGCCCAGTCAACATCAGAAAATGCTGATAATTCACTCTCTTCTTGAAGAAAAGTATAATCCACAATTGTGAGTACCTTGAATATACCTCATGATTCTTTTTACTACTTCCATATCTTTTTCTTTTGGATTACTCTAAAAGCAGGCTGCAAGACATGTAGCAAAGACAATATCTAGCTATGTCACTATCAGGTACAGTAAGCTTCCAATGATCCTTTTGTACATGGTGGGATATATAGAGGCCCCATCCTCATGCTTTCCAAGTTTAGTTCCAACTTCAATCGTAGTTGACATTGGTTTGGAGTCTTGTATATTAAACTTCTTCAGCAGTTCTCTTGCATACTTTTCCTGAGAAATGAAAGTGTATTCCTTCTTTTGAATCACCTACATCCCCAAGAAATATGTGAGCTCCCCAATCATAGACATTTTAAATTCTGATTTCATGTGGTTGGAAAATTCATCCACTGATTTCTGCCTGCTTCCACTAAATATGATATCATCAAATTAGACTATAACCATGAATTGATCTTTTGGAGAATTCTTCACATGGAGATTGTGATATACTCCTCCTCTTTTGAAATCCAGCTTCTTGAGATGTGAAGCCAGCCTCGAGTAGCACGCTCGTGGTGCCTGCTTCAAACCTTATAGAGCTTTCTTTAGTTTGCAGACCTTTGTTTCATCAGTACCTAAAACAAATCCCACTGGCTGTTCAATGTAGACTTCTTCTTCAAGTACACCATTCAAGAATGTTGTCTTGACATCCATTTGATATACTATATATCCTCTTTGGAGTGTCACGGCAACGAAAAGCCTGATTGACTTCAGTCTATCCACTAGAGAAAAGGTTTCTTCAACATCAATGCCTTCAATCTAGGAGTATCCTTTACATATGAGTCGTGCCTTGTTCCTGATGACACTTCCATGCTCATCAAACTTATTTTTGAAGATCCATTTGTACCAATCACATTGTGACCTTCGGTTCTCTAGACAAGATCCCATGTCTGATTCTTGTCAATTTGACCTAATTCATCATTCATGGCTTTCACCCAAGATTCATCATTTGCAGCTTCTTCAAATGAGGAAGGCTCTATAATAGACAGAAATTCAGATTACATGTTATTCCTCATCCTTCTTGTTTGAGTGGGTTCACTCATGTCCCAAATTATGTTAGATGGATCAATCTCATCTCTTCGATTTCTCCTATGAGGTTTAGTTGCATTTTCTTCAGCCATAGTTTCTTCTTCAGATTCTTCCTCTGAGTCAACATCATGATGTGACTACTGAGTGTTTTGTTCAACTTCCTCTATTTTTTCATTTGTATTTTCTTCACGTTCACTTTCTTCATAAATTTCTATCACATCAACATATGACTTCCTTGAATAATTTGTGGTTTTCTCTTTAATTATCTTAACATCACTGCTTTCCATAATCCTTCTTAAACACTTTTTAAAACATGTGTAGGATTTGCGGCTCATTGAGTAACCGAGGAATATTCCTTCATCTGCATTGTCGTCATACTTCCCTTGATTTCCTTCTTTGTTCCTGATGAATCATTTACTTCCAAAGACACAAAAGTATTTTAAAGAGAGATTCCATCCATGCCAAAATTCATATGGTATCTTCATATCACCCATATAAAGTCCTATTCGATTCTGGATGTACAATGTAGCTTGAACAGCCTCTTTTAAGTAATGTCGTGGAATACGACTCTCAATCAGCATAGTTCATGCCATTTTGTTCACCTGTCAAGTCCTACGTTCAACAAATCCATTTTGTTGTGGAGTTCTCACAGCAGCTACCTCATGTGGTATCCCATGATTTTCTAGATAATTTTAAAATTCAATGGATGTGTATTCTCCTCCATTTTCAGATCACAGCACTTTGATTGTTCGTCCAGTATCATTATCGGTGATTCGCTGATATGTTTTCATGCAGTCAAGGACTTTTTATTTCCTGTGAATGACCATCAGACATGCCATTCTACTGTAATCATCTATGAAAAGGACAAAGTACCATTCTCCATGAGTTCCAGCAACATTTATCGGCCCACATACATCTGTATGAATCAGATCAAGAAGGTGAGATTCCCTTTTCTTCTTTGGCCGATATGAACTCCAGATCAACTTCCCACGAATGCAACCATCACAAGATTTTTCACGCTCACGCTTCTGGTTTGGAATGTCCATTACAATTATCAATTTTGATATTTTCTCCATGTCTGGTTGATTGATGTGTCCCAGTCTCTGATGCTACAAATTGTTTTCTTCTTCAACAATCATGTAATAGACATTTTCTTCACTATCAACCTGATACAAGTTGACATCTATTCTGCATCCCTTCATAAGTGAATTGCCTGTCTTTCCCTTGATAGTACAGCCTTTCTGATTAAAAGTAACTTTAAGTCCCGAGTCACAGAGTTGACTCACGCTGAGGAGATTATGATGTTGTCCATCTACGTAAAGGACTTCAGTCTTCTTTAGTTCTCCATTAGCTAATTCAGTACTTCCACTCCCTTTGATTTTCAGAGCTCCATAATTACCAAATTGTAATGTACCATCAACCTTCCTTTTGATATCCGTTAATAGGCCGGCATTACCTGTCATATGAGATGAACAACCGCTATCTAGAATCCAGGTACTGTTGTTATTTTTAGCTCTGAGATCCACCTATACAAGGTTGGATTTCTCAATCCTCTTCCTTTCCTTCCATGAGACATTGGATTGAGTATATAGTACTGATGGCGTTTCAATTTTCTCTTCCAAATACCCAGTTTCTTCAAAGTCAAAATCTTCTTTGAGTGGAGAAAACCTATTTGAAAGAGCAACATTGTCTTGCTGACGATACTTGACTTCTCTTGAACTTCAGTATGAGGTGTCCATGTCCTTTCTCTGCCTGCAATTAGTAGCCTTATGACCAAAGTTAGAACAACGATAACAATATCCATAGAAATGGTTTCTTATATATGAATTAGGATATGAAATTTTTCTCCTTTTTTGAAATTCAATATCTTCTCCATTCAGATAGATTCTTACCTTTTCTCAATAAGACATGGTATGGCCCAAATAGCCATAGAACTGACACTTCATGAGAGGAAATGTCTTCTCACTTGAATTTCTCCTCATACCTTCTTCCTTGGGAGAATAGTTAGACTGTCTGTTATTTCTGAATATTTGAGGATAATTTTTAGTTCTCCTTTTAGTTTGGATTGAGGGTTCCTTTTTCAGCACTTTAGGAAATGTTTCAACATGTTCAACTTTCATCTTATCTTTCTTTTGGATCTTTTCACTTCCAGCAATTGATGTCTCAACTTCACAGCCAATTCCACTCTTTCCCATGCAAGTGGGTCTTTGATCACTCAAGATTTTTCCAACCCCATCTGAACCACACTTGGATCTTTCCATTAATTCTGCATCTGAGAATCTTCCAAACTGTATTTTCTTCCTCGATTCTTTTGGAATTGACTCAGTCTCAAGTTTACCCCTAAGAGTAACAACTACCTCCTCAAGATCCTCCGTAGTCTTGGATTTTTCATCTAGTCTGGAGGTGAGGTCATTGATGACCTTTGACTTCTCTTCAATTCTTAGCTTTAGATACACAACATCATCATTTCTTTCAATTATTTTAGACTATACCTTCACAAATTCTTCCAGTATTTCAATTTCGGCTTCAAGTTGATCAATGTATTCATTTGATTCTTCTACAATTGATTTCCACTTATTACAACTCTTATATTTAGTCTTAAGCTTACTAACTACATCATTAAGTTTCATCTTAGGATCTACCCAAGTTCTCAGTTGTTTTTCTCCACCAGTATCTTCTGACTTTTCAACAGTGGCCATCATGGAAGCATGGTTCCATTTTTGAATTCTGGTTCTTCTTCATCATAGAATTCATTATCATCATCTTCCTCTTCACAGAAAAAACATGTACTTTGCATTTTCTTTCCAGATTTGAAGTCTCCCTTTTTGAAGAACCTTCTCCGAGGCTTCTCGAAGCTTTAATCTTCACTATCTTCATCATTGATATTTCTTAATCACTAAGAGGTAATGTGCCCAACTTTTTCGCAATGAAAACATATGATAGGTAACTTCCCTTTGAATTTACCTTTTCCCTTCTAGAACTTCTTTGCAATGAGAGAAATAATTTATTTTTCTTATTCATCTTCACCACTACTATCTATTGAAATTTTTAGTTTATCCATTGCCTTAAATTCCATTTCCTTGCTCACACGAGTCGTAGTATCTTCTGGTTTGATTCTCATTTCATATGCTTCCAAGCTGCATAGATGGTCATCCAGAGAAAGTTTTGAAAGATATCTTTCCTCAAGGACTGATACCTTTTCATTGTATAGAGGTGTAAGTCTTCATAGTATTTTCTTCACAATGTCAACATCTTTGATTTCTTCTCCTAGTCCATGAATTTCTCCAACTACTCCAATGATTCAATTAAAGAAGGAGTATGCATTCTCATCAGGATGCATCTTCAAATCATCGAAGCTATTGTGAAGAACATATAGTTTCGCCTCCTTCACTTTTATATCTCCTTCATAAATATTCTCGAGTTTATCCCAAATGGATTTTTCTTAGGTGCAATTCTTCACCTTTAGGTAGATCTGATCAGAAAGGGCTGCAGTGAGTGCATTTTGTGCTTTAACATCTACATCAAGGATTTTCCTGTTTGTTTTAGTCATAGTCAGGCCTGTTGGATCAGTGACTTGTATTCCTTACATAGTAGAAAAGAGAACTTCCATTCCAAGATATCTTAGATGAGATATCATTCTATTCTTCCATATCTAGAAATTACTTCCATCGATGTGAGGTACTCCCCTGACATTGACTGCATTCTCCATGACGATAAAGGAAAGATTCAACATCAGCAACCTTTACCCTCTGATACCACTTGAAGGACCCTGGGACACCCTGAGAGGGGAGGGGTGAATCAGGGTGACAAATTTTTCTTTTAATGTGATGGGTCTTGTTCCCACATTGGTAGGAACTTGTTGAACCTGTATGATGAATATGATCAAAAAGAAAACATTCACATGCATAGACAATACACAAAACTTTTTACTTGGTTCATCACTAAGGGCTACGTCCAAGGAGCATATGCCGACACATTGTCGGTCATACCAAATTTCACTAATCTTCAATAACTGTGGATTACAAAGGTTTGGGAACAGTCACTCTATCCGAGGCTTACTAGCTTTACAATTGTTCAGGGATAGCTCACTACTTCCCTCGGGTCACTCTCGTTGACTCCCCCTGGTTCACTGCCCTTGGTGAAGTCACGCTCAGTTTATAGACGTGAAGGTCTCTTCATCATTGCAAAATAATGCATCCTCTGTTGAATGTAGATTCTCTTTTGAAGTCCAACTTTCACTCATATACTAATCCCACTTTTCACCGAAGGCATCAGGCAATCTTCCATTTTTCTTACAGCTCCAAAATGATCGGCATACAACAACCTCACCAGGCACGCTTCTCCAAGACCAGCGCGCAAGTTTCAAGAATGGCGTGCAAGTCACTTGCGCGGTATAAATTCAGTGCACAGGTCACACCAACCCACTTGTGTGGAACTGCTTCTTTCAACTCTAAACTTGCGTGACACTGCACCTTTAACTCCCAAACCTCCTTGGTCACGCAGCCAATAATCGGCGCACAGCCTCCACTTGTGCGACCTAACTACCACTTGCGCAACTCAACCACTTGCGCGATGAGAGCTCAAAAAATCTATAAGTCTTGAATTTCATTACAAATTAGTAGGGGTGGTCCTCTATTTATAGGCAAATTGGACCCCCTGTGCGGTGGCACGCAAGTCTTCCCTTGGCGCGCAGGTTCCGGCGCGCAGCTCATCCTCCCTAACCTTTGTCGCGCTACTCACTTGCGCGATCACACCAATACATGCACAAAATTCTTTCATTTTTCATATTTTGAAGTTATGATTTTGAAAAACAATAGGCGTGCATGTTTTCAATCCTCCTAGGCATCAGCGCACAAGTCTCTTCACGGCGCGCAGGTCATTTGCGCGACCAGCCCAAAACTTGTGCGGCCCTTATCCCTTTTCCATTTTTCCATGTTCTGATCTTGAAAAACATATGGCATGAAAGTTTCCTCTCCTTCAAGTACACGATGCGCAAGTCTCTTTACCAGAAACACTTTTCTCCATTTGTCGATTTTCAGGCCCAAAAATTTGGCAAACACTAGGAAATGGTGCCACCTTCAATACTGTTGTCTGCTTGAACTGTATGATCTCTTTTCTGGTACACATTTTGAACCTCCACTAAAGATTAAGAACAAAAACAAACCATAGAAGACCATGGTTCCAACAGATGAGATCCATAAAAAGGGTACAAATAAAGTGATCATATTTTGGAATAATTTATCACATCGTGAGTAGGTGTTTCGAATCCAACAAACCCAAAAATGTGATTTATACTCTATAAATCACAATACATAAATCAATGAGAGACAACATGAGGTATGATTCTTATGGTAGAGGGTTTATTTGTTCTAACCTTAGTCACATGGAAAGCTATTTCACTCGTAGGAATGCATAGAAGGATTAATAATCCATACATAAACACTCCACTCCTAAGACATACTAGGAGAATTCTTATCCTAGAATAAGGACTGTTAATCTAGAAAGTAGGTTCAATATTTTGGAGACTAAAAATATTCTCAATGAAAGAGATATCGATCACCAAGATAAAGATACCCATAAAAATTATATTTTACATAAAGAAAGAAAAACTATATTCAAATGTAATAGATTGTACCAGCAGTCAGAAAGTTGTAAGAACAATTGGAAGAGAATCCACCAATAAAGAAGAAGTATTACAAGATGGAACTCATTTCCAAAAAGGAAGAATTTTTCTAAAATTTTCCCATATAAAATACTAAAGTAAAAAATATTAATATTAAATAGAGAAGAAAATCAGGGTTGAGATCCACTTATGATGATACATAGGAATTTACTTGTTCAATTTTAATTTATACCATAATTTTTTGAAAGCCCAAGACATGGAAGGATGATAATTATTACATACATAAAATTAATTTTGCAATTTTTATCAGAAAAAAATGATTCTAGGGAAATATTTTAATAATTATGGGTAAAAATTATGATGAATAAGTTGAATAAATGATGTCATTCCTTTCACAAAAAATAAATAAATGAAAAGAAAAGATTTAAGTAAAATAATTGGTCCATATTAACTATCCCCATTCCACTACTGGTGGAACCTTCAGGTACCCATACCTCTATATTATTTATTACTTATAAAAAATTCTGAAATAGGATCATAAATAATTGAGAGATACATTTCATGGGGTGGTTTTACAAGTAATTAACATGATAGTGGGAAATGGAAGCACCGAAATTTCACATTCATATAATTTATTTTATTACATTTGGTATCAGTTGTAATGAAATATAGGATAAAAAATATTAAGATGAAGAATTTATTCCCATATATGGTAACCCAATTTGAACATCAACAATTGGTGTCAAATTCTAAATTCATAGGGGGATAAGTGATAAAAATTCAAAGAGTTCTTAGCCTTATCTAGAATTTAAATATTCCTATGAATTTTTTGAAGTGTAAGGTTTCAATTGGTATCAATGTTTATTTTAAAATTCATAAAAAAAATTTATTATGTGGTATGAATCTCCCAAGAAAATGCCTTATTTTTATTCATTAATGGTTTTGTGTGAAAGTTTGATGGATTTTATAGATTATGGTAATAAGTTAAAAATCCAATGTTGTTATTAGTTATTCAATAGTATTGATGAGTGACATAGAATGGCTTGTTGTTCTCTATAAAAACACTTTATTCCTACATTTATCTTAGGAAAAATGGTCTTAGATGATTTATTAACATCTAAAGTTCCATTTATTCAATTAACTCAATTAATCTCTTGAAAAAAAATAGCATGAATAGACATTTTCCTATATATGTTTTCTAGCAATGGGTATTCTAAACTAAACAATTTTCTATTTGGTTTCAAAGGATTTAACTAATAAACATGTGGTTGATGCTAAAGTTTGAATATGTTTTAAAATGTGGGAAGAATACATAAATTGTGTAAGTCCTTCCTATCCTCATAGGGGTAGTCAAATTCCATGGGAAATCCTTCGTTAATGTTTAAAAAATAAGGGGGAGTTGATATTTCTTATAGTTTATTCCCACATAGTATGAGAGATAAAGGATTTTAAGATTGAAGGAAATAACCCCATTCAATATGGGTGAGTATAAAATGAAAAGTAGATTCCCCACATTTGAATTAGCCATATGATCCCTTTTTATTTATTTTCTAATAAGGGGGAATGTATTTAATATTTTAAAGAAAATACAATGGGATGGATTTTTATAAATCGCATAGTATTACGTTTGATTTATTGACAAGAAGTGTTGTATTTATTAACAAGAATATTGTTAACAAGAATAGTTGATGATTATTGGTTTTTTAACAATTATATTTATTAATTTTTGAATGTATTTTTTGATAAGATATATTGAAGGTTCTTATATTGGATACATCATCCACACAAATGAAGTAAGAAAGTTTGGAGGAAATCTGAAAGTATGAAGGTATTCTATAAGGAGACTATGTGATCAAGATAAGGGCATAAGTAATCATCGAGAAGGAATATCAAGAACATTCCTTAGCATAAGGAATGGTGTTTTTTTGTTCCTACACATGGAAAATACCAAACTTTGGTCAGTGGGTGTGGTGAAAGTGATGAACTAACCATGTGTGGCTACACCCATAATGTAGGGCATGTGCAAGAGGAGAATTACCAACATGGTAAAATGAAAAGTTACTACGCCATAGAAGTCATTGTGGTAGAATTCCATCTCACCTATGTAAAATTATCAAGGAAATATAGTTGTGGGGTAGTTTGTGGTAGAGACGATGTGATATTTTTAAGATCTGTAGTTTAAATAAGGGATAACATAGGATAATCTACGTTGTAGTGGTGGATGTAGTGTCTTTGGTGGTTGTGGTCTTTAGCTATAGCTTTAAGAAAAAATGGCCAACATTAGGTGACCCTTTCACAGTTCATGGTATTTTTAGGTCAAAACATACAATTTTTTTCACTACATCATGGTGAAGTACATGTCAATGAGTGATGCAAAAAAATTGGGAGAAACAATTTTGGTGATGATTGGATGGTTTATAATTTCTTCATACATCATAGACCTTAAACCCGGGCCATGGTCCAATCCTTATGTAAATGATTTTTCAGTGTTACACTTGTGAATTAAATGAAGATATAATTTACGCTGCAAGAAAAGGGAAATGGATCCCTAAAGTCGATATGGTCATGGTTATGGAGGAATAAGATATGAGGGGTTATGGGAATTTTTAGTATCCTATAATGAAGTTCATATAATTCCAATGAATGGATACATGTCCTCCCTACTTTAAGAAGGGTATATTTACTATAAGAATATAAGATAAGAGACATACCTGAGTATATATTTCATATCAAATTATCATAGGGAAGAGATAGGTATTTTATGATAAGGGTTTAAATGGAGTTGGAACTGGTTTAATACTCTTCCAATGAAAAAAGGAGGTATCTATTATATCAATAAAGATAATTTGATTTTTATAATCACTTTTGTAGAAGAATAAGATGGTTTTTTGAGGAGATATAGCACATTGTAAATAAGAAACCCATTGGGTTATAAATGGAGCATCTATTCATACTTACATATACAAGATTAGAAAATGATGTTGGTCAAGGGACCTGTGTGTCCATAAATTATGTGGAGGTGATCCTTTCCATATGTAGTGAGTATTAGAAGTAATGTTTGAGGTACTGACCCTTGGTATGTTTTGAGTTATACCTAAACCATTGTAAAGGTCAATGGAACTTGTAAATACCAGTGACCATTAAAGTTATTTGTTACATGTATTATTACTTATTCATGTCCCTTAGGTGTATCCTAGTGAGTTTGAACCATATAAATTCTTGATTCCCTATTTAAATTATGAATTCACACCAAAATAATTATTAGGAAACCTAAAGTATATTCAGTAAAAGATTATATAATGTGACTATAAAGTTTGAGGGGTCAAGATCCTCTCAGGAAAGTGATATATTATGGTAACAAGTATTTTAATTTGTAAATACTTTCGGTACCTTAATTCACCCCCACCTCCTCCCCTAGGGGTAATATCAAACTAATACTTTATTTAGAGACCAAAAATAATGTTCATCAAGACTGTAAAAACACTATCATCACCACATGTAAGGAAAATATCCTATACACCTGTAGCTTGTGGGTGGTAGCTTGATGTTTCATGAAATTTACCACATCCTTTCTAGGTAACATGATATGAAATTTTGTATTTAGTGACTCCATTTGGATGTAATATGAGATCCTAAATTGAAAAACAATAAGAAATGAATTTATTAGTGAAACATTAGAATTAAAATTAAATGATCAATTGATATCTTTCATAGGTAAAGTATTTTATATCGGTTTTTCAATTTTTTTCTCTTGCACACTCCCTCCCATTTATTTTGGTTTTAGACCTTTTTTCCAAAGTTACATGGTTATAGGGATATTTCTATGACAATTTAAATTTCACATGGAGAAAGATTGTATGTGAGTTTGAATCATTCCTTAAGGGGCCTTATTACTATTCTAGGACTCTATTATATGTTTGATATATATTTGTGAAATCCCTCCTAGTAATAATATTGGATACCTTGTCAGTGAGAGTGGTCGATCACTACGAGGCATCGATGTAGATTAGATGTCCTTCATATTTTAATTAATTATTTATTACACTGTTTTTTAAATCCGCAAAGTGGTCAATCTAGTATTTATCACTATAAAAGGATTCAATAGGAATTTTAGTCTTAGGATCGAGCCCATTATAGGGGATACCTATGTCTTCCTATGAATGGAATAAGAACCCTTATTGTTTGGGGATTTTTAATGGGAAACATTATATTATTTAAGGAAATTTTACAAGGATTAATGTGGTAAATTTTATGATCATGAAACCATGACCAAATGAAGATCCATTTAAGGTCGTGTATCTAAGACCAAAGTGCCTTTTAGTTTAATTAACAATGGTTGGTGTGGAACTTAAGAATTTTCAAACCTATATTATTGAACCTATATATTGGAAACCTAGTTAGAGTGGGTAGGATTTAATCTTATATATAGTAGGTGGACCATAGTATTTAAGCCTCATTGAATTGGTAAAAGGCTGAGATCATCAATGAGAATAATATTTAAGCTTAAACTTAGTAGGAGGAAAATTGTTTTATGGATCATTGATAGGTTACAAGGATGATATCATTAATGATAGCATGATCAGGTCGTATACCTAGTAAGAGGCCAATGATATTAATTTCTCATTATCGGTGCGTAGGGATGAGATCATCAATGAGGAAAAGGATGGGTATTTCACCTATTATGAGGAACATGGAATTTTACCTCTTGTATATTGGTGAATAAAAAGGGAAGGATGTGTTTAGGGATTACACCTAAATTAAGGAACATGGTATATGTGACTTAGTATAGGGTGTATTCAAGATAACGAGGATCAGTATAGCCTTTTGGGAAATTTATTTAGCCCAATAAAAGTGCCTAATGAAACAGGGTTCTCATGTTGGTTTTATAATGGGAAAACACTAGGATCTAAGTGTGTCCCCTATTATAAGAGTTAGGTGAAGGGGAACCTAGTGATCTTAATTGGCCATATGTGTACTCTGTTGGAATGAATATGTGGTTAGGATTCTATATTGATGAACTAAATGTTATTGGTGCCCAATTAGGTGGGTCAGGTGAACCTCCCATGATGAAGACCTTGGAACCTTGTAGAGGAGATCTCATAGGTTGAATACCGTTCTAAATTAGAGACCTAAGGAAATCGGTACTCAGTTGTGTAGCATCTAAGAACAAGGCATGAACCTTTAATGTCACACAAGGAACTACCCCTTTATAGAGAATAGGGAACTTGAATATTTTTCTCTTTTTTCTTAGGATCGATACAGGAAAATGGTCTTTCACCCTAGTAATGGTGATAACATGGGTGAAATGTTCTATTCGGGATCATAATCATTGAAATACATTAATACACTTCACTTTTATTAATTTTCCTTATTTTAGTTTTGTAAAACACTTAAATGGGAAGCTTTAAAAGTCTATTAATAGATTCCTTATTCTCATATTTTACTAATATTTATACTCTTGAACTTATTCTATATTTGGTGTCAAAATTAGGGGTTAGGGGATTATTATATTAGACATGGGAGATAATAGACCCAATACCAATTAGTAACATCTTTGGGCACCAAATGCCTTTGAACAAGATGCACAATGTGAGTGTGATTTGTTCTAGCCATGTGGCATGGTGTGGAACTTTTGAAGGTAGGGTGAATATAATCTTTCTGGAGTAGGGTTTCAAATGGATGAGCGCATAGTTATCTTCTCCCCCTTTTGAAAATTATTTAGTCTTTTAAAGAATTAGTGGAATTTATCCATTTGATGAAATTAAAGATATTTTATTTCTCATCCATTATTATTATTATAAGGACCTCCTCACCATAAAATCATTTAAATTAAACAAAAAATAATCACCCCCCCCCCCCTCACATTACTTGTGTGTAATGTTCCCACATGCTTTCATTGCATCACACTCAAACCCATCCCAAGATCTCAAATTTTTTCACACACCTGAAACAAATTAGTTCCTCATCAAAATTATCCTATGATGTTAAAGAACAATATAAATCATGGTTCAATAAAACCATAAATATAACCCTGTACAATCTCATTATCTAAACAGTAATAAATCTCACTAATCCAAAACTTATAGTAAGACAACATAGGATAATGCATCTTTTTATTTGTGTGAACTAGACACTAATTGAAATTTTTTATGACAACAAAAATGTGTCCAGAACAGATTTTCTTAAATTTAAATAATCACATAAAAATATCATCCTTCATTGAGGAAGAAAATAAATACCATTTTAGTGAATCAAAAAACATATCTCAATAGAAAAGTAGAGAGTGTGCATCAGTTTAATAATATTTATGCAATAAATGTTTCATAGTGTCTCAATTATATATAAATATTAATAAAAATTAATCATAAACCATAACCTAAACTATTTAATGATTTAAACTTCATCTTATTATAATTAATATCTAATTATATAGCCTATCACTCTAACCAATAATATAATATTTTGTATTGATTGAATTATGTGTATGTTTAGCCTTTTCCTAATCAATAAATTCTTCACTAGAAATCATTATACCACCTCATAACACTAGTGTGTACCAAAAATTATAGGTAAATTGGTCTAAAACCCCATTATTTAAATCTAAAAATATCACCATAATTAAATTAAGGGAGTGACCTACCTATATATTCACTACCAAAACACAATATTGTTAGTTATTTTTGTTGACTCCAAAGATTCCACTACATGAAATTTCATCCAAAAGTTTCACCATGATCTGAAATATTTTAAAATTAATTAAATTTAATCAATTCATAATAGTATCATAAATCCACTGTTAATTTTAACATTAGTCATCCTCCTAACTCAGCTGTTCCATTTAATTATATGATGATGTAGCACTCAAACTATACTATATAATAAATTTTATATTTAATTGATTTAGTAAAGAAAAATTAGACTCCTTACATAAGAATGTTTCATCCATTACACCCAGAATGGGTTCATTAGCCAATCCAAATGAAACTCTAATACCTCTAAAAATGTTTCCATGTCCTTCCTAGCTAATCCAAACCCACAATTCAACCTAACTCCATACACTAAACTATATATGAACTAAATTATTTAACCGCTAAATAACAAAATACAAGACTAAAAAATAAAATTAAAATCACCAAAACCTTAAAAAGAATGAATTATTTAGAAAAAAATATCATAAATAATGAATAATGCATCAATTTCACCCCATAGAACAATGAAATATAACCATTTTTGATAGATCGACCACTAACCCCAATAATTAAAAAGAACCCACAAAACTAATATACCACAATATTACATGAGTAGTATTTATACACAAGTCTTCTATTATTAAACTCAATCGTCGATTTAATGTCACATAAATACTATAATAACTGAATTATTTTTAACTTAGTATAAAATTAAGAGTAAGTATATTCACACACTCAGTTAGGAATCCACTAATGAAGAAAAAACTAAGTTAATTCCATACATTCATAATAATAAAAGAAGTAAAATCATAATACATAGTCATGTCCTCATAAATCATAACCACCTAGTGTTAATCTTGGTTAAACATTAGCTAGTCGATGATATTATACTCAAAACCTCAAATGATATTCTATTAAATTATATTCAATCCTGGTAATCCACATGTTATAGTTCTTATGTATAACTTTTTAGAGTATTCCATTAATAATATAATTATAATAATTACTCATCAAAAATAATATTTGAATAGTATAACAAAAACCATGAAAATATAGAAAGTACCCTTGCAAACTAACTCCAACTAGCCTATGTTATGCTCCTAAATGACTAATTCTCTAACAACATCCATATCCTCAACATATCCAAATAGTGGAGTTAAGGAAAGTCCAATAAGTTGGTTGTCTATTTTTTCAAATGTTAATTAAATATTTTTAAAATATAGAAGGACCACCAAAAACCAACTCTAACTAATTAGTGTCATTTTATCTAACAACTAACACTCTAAAACCAGTGTAAACCTCTAAATATCAAAGTAGTGGTAGTAACCCAATGGAAACTACTAAAATGGATATAGGGTCACACCTAATGAAATCATCTTAGGTGTTCTGTTTCATAGAGAAAGGAACACTCATCATTTATGTAGAATAAAAAATAAAATAATTTATAATTTATGTAATTCAAAACTATGGGTTGACTCATCATCAACGTTATCATTATAAATTTTTTATCATTCTGTATCAATATGTAGATATAAAAAGGTCAGGGTTATCATGATAATAATCATGAAACCATACTAAACCTTGGAATTCATCTCTATGAGTAACTATATACATTCCATTTATACAATTAGTTTACATCATCCTCACAATAAACATCTCTAAGGATACAAATATATTTTTAAATCCTATACAACATGGTAAACTAGTTAAAAAGCATTAAATTAGTTTTGATCACCATTTAAAAATATAATCACATTTAGAAAGAAAATTCTAACATAATTATATTCTTATAAATGTATAACACTTTGGGTATACTACCCCCCTATTATTTGTAAAAAGAGATAAATATGAAGAAAAAGTATTATTATCTTGTTTTATCATAATAACTAAACTTAGAGTTCATGAGAAATATATTCAAATAATGAATACACATCATTGATAAGACATGGTCCAATTCATCACAACACACAATATTCATTGTCATTATAGGAAAATTTCATCATGATAAAGATTCAAACATCATATCTTCAACTACCACATTAAATCATATTAAGCATCTTGAAATCCTTGAGTCTCGTGTCTCAACCCAAAATCCTCACCAAATAATTATCACTATTTTATAATATAGATAACATCATTAAACTTCCATGTTATTGTGAATCCATAATTTATTTAAGTCATTATAAATATACATATAGTTATTCCCTTTGAATACTCATATATAAATGCCATTGCGGAATTTGGAGGACCACTCAGTCACACACTTGCATCTAAAAACTCATCTTAAAAAATTTATCTTCTCGGGATCTTCAAACATACAAATATAGGTAAATATACTGATATACTCATGAAAACTCCCCAAATAGTTTCTTTAAAAAATAAGCTATATTATTAACAATTTTAGTGCCCAATATCATGAAACAACAAAAAATACCATTAAATTCACATTAATACCCTCAAAATTATAATTTTTTTATCTATGAGTGAAAATAATTAAGATAAACTATTTAATTATTTAAATTTAACACCATGATAGAAAAAAAATATTCACACATATATGCGTTAATGTATTTATGTATTTATAAAATGATAATAATAATAATAAAGTCATTATAATTGCTAAAATAAATAAAAATATTAATAATAGAATATTTTTAGTATCAAAATAAAATTTCTATACATATATATATATCAATATATCATATAAATAATATAGGTTATAGTTATTTGATATAGCCATAAAATGATATAGGATACACCGAGAGGTGGATAAATAAGTGAAAAAATGAAACATTTCTCAAAAAACAAAAAACAAAAAACATTTTATTTAGTTCGTAAAACATCTAATCAATTAAAAAATGATGATGATAGATAGTGAGATATATGGAACAATAAAAAATAAAAGATACTTTAACAAGGTCCAACAACTCGTTTTATCAAGTGGAGATGTCCTTAGTGTCTAGCAGTTTCAACTCATCTTCACATGTCCCCATTTAATTATATGAAATTTATAGATTATAGAGTGTAAAGTTGATCATGAAGTTTATACATGTATACATGATGAAATAAAAGGATTAAAGATCAACAATGAGTGAAAATAATGATGAATGATCATCTTACATCCTTCCCAAGCACCTCTGATCAATGGATGATGTGTTAACATTATTATTCTCCTAAAATATTACCCTTTCCTCTCTATAATTATATAAATATAGTTGGGGTGTAAATATATATGTTTTATCACTCTTCCCAATGTGAAAATCCAAATATAAAAAATATTCAAAAACTATAGTGTGATTTCTTATGTTAAATCCCAATCCATAGAAAAACTCAGATTAAAAAAAATCATGGATTAAATATCATATAAAACCAAAAAAACCACCAACTAAGTCCTTAAAATCCATATATATATCAAACATATTGTATAATGATGTATTTAATCATGTTTTAATTAATTTAAAGATTATAATCCTTATGAAAACTCTAAATATTCAATGTACCATAAAAAATTGGTATTAAACTTTGACCTTTGATTCTAATTGTTTCAAAAAAATTACATGGTTAGTGAATTATAATAAAATCTTATGAAATATTGTATATTTTTTGAAATTTTTTTGTGGAATATTCCTGGTAATTCCACCCATCTCAACCCCTTCATCCTCCTTAAAAATCACAATTTTTGGAACTCATTTTTTTAAATAATATCATGATATTACGACATAAAATTTATATAATATTAAACCCGTAATTTTCATGTATTTTAAACATATAAAACTCAAATAATCAAGGTAAAACAATAAAATTCATTTACATTATTTCCTCACATATTTAAATACTCTTTCCATGGATAGGAAAATTGTGGCATAATTCATCCCCTCTAACAACATGATTTTCCAAACACATGAAAACTATATTAATTTGATTTATTTATATCAAAAATAAAACTCAAAATAATACATGATAATATTTAACATAATTATAATAACAATAAATTTATAAAACTTTAATTAATAACTAATTAAATTAATAATAGTATACTCTAAATTTAAAATATATTTAAACACCATACAACCGAATGGATTAATTTTTTCATAGAATTCTAGTTCTAAATTCAAAGATGATTATTATATTAACCATGTCTCATTGAGGGATTACCATTATTATATTTTTTAACTCACATAAAAATGGATCCTAAACCCCCCCACCAAAATTTATTTTTTATAACAATGAATATAAATTTTAAAGTCTCCAAATAGTATTAATGTATCTTTATATTACTATATATGAGGATGCTCCCCTAAAACACTAATATCCATTTGTTAAATACCTAAGTGAAAAGGAATTATCCCCCTATGTTTGAATATTTCACAATATATTCTCCCTATTTCCCATAAAAATTTATAGAAATTGAAGAGGAAAAATATTAAACATAAACTCATATGCACTCTTAACTACACTCTCAAGTGTTGAAAGGCATACTTCATTAATGGATCTATCAAGTTATCAATTACTTTTTTCCTTTATAGAAATATATTTCTGGTTGATATCACCATGTTACCATATTCCTAGATTATGTAATATTTAATATAAATATATTTCATTATCAAATATTACATTTAAATCTTTGACAAGTTTATTAAAATTTGATTGTCATGATCAATCATAAATGGATATGTGATTTACACTCACATGTCATTAAGATCTGACTTTATCCAAATCATTTAAATTATATTTTATGATTTTTAATATTATAATATTCTATTTTTCTTATATTGACTAATGTTTTGTTATTATAGTACTATGTAACACATATTTCATGATTAAATAATACTCTTCAAGAAGTATACTTTAAATCTCTAACACCACCAAATCAATAAGTAATAGAAAAACAATAAATATAAAATGATATATCTATGTCACACATTAATCCACACTCAAGACTACCTTTGATATGGAAAAACATAATCTCTTATGCCATAATATACAACTCCTTAGGGTTACTTTAGAATTGTGTCTAAATTGTAATATCATAGACAATGTTTGATCTTGAAATCATAAAGTAGAGTAAAATTATAATAATCTTTTGAAACTCCTCATCAATACCCCTTACTTATTATCTATTGGATAATTTAATCTCAATTGAAATTTTAATAGATACTTCTCTTGATACATCATGTTAACATCTCATATGAGTATTGTTTCTACTATGTGATGGATTGTTTTCATCCTTAACAAGGTAAATTGAAGCACGTTTGATTTTTTATTCATCATGTAAATTTTTTTTTGAGGAATTTGATTTCCTATTAGATGAAACATTAGAGCTAAAAATATAATTTATTTGTATATGGAATGATAATAGATATTGAATATGTTTGAAGATAGTTAAAGAAGATTTGGTAAGTTTCATAACATTAATAGTTAAATGGTGTTGTGACTCTAGTCATATATAGTTTATAAGGACTTGTAAAACATAGAGTATAATTAAGACACAGCTTCACTATGAAAAGACCATGAAAAATTTCTTGGTATATAAGTATCATTCTACATTAATTAAATAGTGGTTATGGATGTGTTTTGAGGTGTTTAGGAAGTTCATGTAGAAAATTTAAGTAATGGAAAAAATTCATGAAAGGCTATGAAGACACTCCTGAAAATGTTTTGTTATGTGAATATAGTTCCTTTGGTGAAATCAAAACACTACATAAAGTGGGTGTTGTACACAATAGTTTTGTTCAATAAAGATTTATTTAATTGAAGGATTTTATGATTAATGAAGCATCAATATTTTTCCTATAAGTTCATAAGAATTAAAGAAGAATTAGTGAGATAAATTTAGTGGAGAAAGATTTTGAGAGAGTGAAAAAAATTTCCCAAGAAGCTGTTATAAAAAAGGATTATATGAAAATTTATATTGTTTGAGTATCTTATATTGGTCACTACATTCCATAAACATTATATTTTTATGAATATTGTTTTTTTTTGAAGAAATTATTTTGGAAAAGAACTAAACTTTAATGGGTTATTTTATACAGACTTACAGGATAATTCGTACATGAAAAGAAGTTTCACAAAAGTGACTATTAGGAATTCTTAAAAAATGAACAATTATAAAAGTGAACTGGAAATAATTAAAGACATTTAATAAAGAAGAATCTATTCATATAAAATATATTATATATCATCAAAGAAATTGAATCTATTGTTAATAATAATTTTACATGTCATGTGTGAAATATAGTTGTGTAAATATCAACAAGAACATACCTATACTTGGTAAAAAAAATATAGTGAAGTATTACATTAGTGTGTATTCCAAAGTGTTATTCCTCCATTATCAGTGAGAAAAATAGGTGAAAGAGGGAGTGAATCTTTGGGTGAAAATTGATTTAACCCTAAATAATTATAAAGGAAGTGACCCTAGTTTGGTAGTGAACTATCCCTAAATCATTTTAAGGGGTGTGACCCCAAGATTGGAGTGGCTTTTTCTAAACTCACCATTGAATATTGAGTTTATTTGATTTTAGTAAATCCTATGTCTTTTTAGGATCCTTGTCTTAGATAGGTATGATTAAACCACGTAAAATTATTGTGTACTGTGTTCATGCTTTACAGAATTTCTAGAAGACATGAATCTATGTGTTTGGGTTAAGTATTCATTAAATAAACTTAATTAAGGTAAAGAAGGTTGAATTAACAATTGGATCATCATAAAAAAATTAAAGAGTTTCACTACAAATATCAAGGTAAGTATCATTTTGAATTTATAAGAGTTTATGGAATAAGTGATTAAGTGGAAGTGAGTTCCATACCTTGATTCACACCCCCAAGGTATCTCTCACAAAATACCCATGTTGATATAGTAAGTGGTATCAGATATTAAGTTTATCCTGTTGGATTTTTTTATGGATTCATATTATTATTTCTTGGTGTTCAGTTCTATTTTACCCCTATATTCTTTTGGTGATATGTGAAAGAGAATGAATCTGAATAAGAATAAGAAGAAAAAAAACTCTAAAGTAATTCTGTATAATGGAGTAGGTTTTGATAGAAGATTGATTTAGTTAGAATATTCAAGAATCTTTTAAAAATAACGTATGAATGATTATGACTATAAATATATTAACTCATTTAGTGATATTGTAGGATTAGATAATGGACATGATATCCCTAGTGATTTCTAATCAATTGATAATGAGGTTATACTAATAAACATAAAGTTTTAAGTTTTATACTTATCAGAGTAGTGGTATTTAGAAAAAAAAATTCATGATTCTAAAGAATCAGAATTAAAAACGTGGGTTCCATGTTGAATGATTGAATTTTGAGATAAAAAAGATGAAAATATTGAACAAAATAATTTCTAAATTGATTATTGATCAAAAATATATTAATGATGTACAATCCAAATAATTATAAGAGGTTTCCTACAAGTTATAAAATAATAAAAGTTATTTACAATGAGAAGGTATTTGAATCAAAATAAAATATAAATTTAAAGGCTATGAAGGATAAAAATTTTGTACACAAGATGAAATTGATTGAGTAGAATCAAAGGTTAAAACCTGAAATGGTTATCCTTAAGGATTTTACTACTCATATTAAATCCAATATAAAATAAAAAATTGACATTTTATATGTTGTTTAACAAGGATTAAAAGATAAATTTTCTAATTTAAAGAAACTTAAGAAATAATTGAAAACTCAACTTGAAGTGAAAAGAAAAAAATATCCATCAATACGAATATGAATTTATCATTGTCAAAAATAAATTGAAACAACTAAATAATAAGGGTAGAATAATTTTAATATATCTTTTAAAATTTTTATTTGATTATACCTTGGTGGGATATAGTGTTATAAACATAAAATATACTAAATATGAAGAGAAACATGAAATAATTGTTATGAAAAAAAGTTTGTATTATATAGGAAAACCTAGCATTGGACATGGTAGAGCATCACTAAAGTTTGAGATAAAAAAATTGTGGGTGTTCCCAAGTTAAGATAAAATATTGATTATTATGAAAACATACATAATAATTTCCATATAATAAGAAAAAAATTATGAGTTTCCATAGAAAGTATAGAGAAATTTTCCTTTATTATGGAATATAGTGTTGTATCTCTATATTTT
The DNA here is from genome assembly GCA_963277665.1 of Viscum album. Lineage (NCBI taxonomy): Eukaryota > Viridiplantae > Streptophyta > Magnoliopsida > Santalales > Viscaceae > Viscum > Viscum album. The sequence continues at coordinate 1,968,347,141 of OY728133.1, forward strand.
ATTATAAAAATATATAATGTATTTATTATTGTGAAATTAATGTAAGTTTGGGGAAATATAGATTAGAACCACACAAAAAAGAAGTTAAAAATTCTCTATCAATAATTCTTTTCATTTCAATCAAGTATATAGAAGATATTTTTAGAGAATTTACGTTGGAATGATTGGTGAAAACAGAGTCCATTAAATTGAAAATTTATTCTTTTAAGGAAAATATTTCATGCAATAGCTGAAGAAGAACACAATGATCAATGTTTTTTGAATATAACTTAAAAATATTTTTCTGACTGAAAATATTGTGGGGATTATAGGAAGTAGATTTGGAAAAATGAAGGATGTTCATGTTAAAAAAATAAAGTATGACTACGAAAGGTATGTGTTAGGAATCTAATGATTCTTTCAAGGATAAAGAGGTTTTCAAGAAGGTTTGGAAAAAATTCCAATAAATGATGTATCAAGAGATCCTTAATGTAAAGAAAAACCAAGGAGTAAAATCTTGTTAATTAGTAAATGAAAATTAGATCCATCCCAAGGAAACTAATAGCAAGTTTAATTCTATAAGATCTAAAGATAGACTTTGAAATGAAGGATAAAGTAAAATCAGTGGTCTATAGTGACATTCAAGTTTTTTATAAAATTGAGAAACTTTAAGTACCCCTCTCCCCATATATATAAAATTACATTACTATTATGGATGTGTTGTAGGTTTTTGTGTAGATTTAATCCATGGGGATAAAAAATAAAAATATTTAATTGGTATCAAGGCATTATCAAAAATTCCTATTAGTATTAAAAAAATGTAAGTAGAATATTTTTTAATTTGGATGTGAAAAAAATTGAATAAAATAAGAGATTTTGAAACAATAATGATTTTTATCAAAGTCAAATTGAATTTAATGTTTCAATAACACCTATGTTCAAACAAAAATTTGTCCTTTATGATGGAAGATGACACTTTGATGGAGAAGTAGTAACAAAAGGAAGTACATGATTTATTTGTTTTGATCTGACATGTGATATTATCTTGTTGTATCCATGATATCAAAATCTACTATAGATATAAGAATCTCATATTAGAAATAATTTCTATATATAGTTAATTAGTAATGATATTTGATGAAATTTTTAATCCAAACATCCAGAATATGTTATCCACATTAACCAAGGAAAAATAGACATTGGATAAAATAGAAAATCCATTATACCAAATTAGTGTCTATAGATGATAATTATAATAGAAAACTAGTATGACTCGTGAACTTAGTGATTTATGGTTGTTTAAATAATTATTTAGTGAAAGTTTGGTTGATTATATAGGTATAGTTACTTCATAAATGAAAATTATTTATTGATTCCTAAAAATTTTGGAAATAAGTTTGTGTAATAGACAATAGTAATGTAATTATCTTAAAATATTTTTTCCTAGATAGATTTTCTACTCAATAAACTTTGAGGTTTTTTTTATGAATGTTTTCTTAGTGGTGATTTCACCAACTAAAAATATGTGAGAGTGAATATTTAATTTAAATATATTTTTGAGATTTAGATAATACTCAATCCTACGGAAAAAGAGGGAGAAATAATATAATGTAGAATTATAGTTAAATCCCTACATGATTTATAGGATTATAAGATATATAGGATTTTAATATAATAGGAGGATCTAGGTATCTCTAAATCTATGTCAACAAAAATGTCAATGGAGGGGGAGAAAATCTATTTGGAATACACCTATGTATATCATTGATAAAGGATGAGTTTATTAAAATAATTCAAGATGTTCGTGGTAAAAAGGACATAAAATAATTAAAATGTTTGCCATAAAGATGAAAGGATAGTATAACAATATAGATGAATATATTATCCATGTTCCCATGGTAAAGTATTTTTTAAATATTTCAGATTTGTAACATTTTGTGAAAGGTATGATTTAGACTTTATGTCCAAGGGGGGAAGAGAGTGTTATGAACCTAAAATCCCTAGTAGTGGAAACATCACGGATATAATGAGTTATTTGTTTTTTTCATGATGTGTAGTTTTTATTGGATACATTAAATTATTTTAAATTAAATAAAAGGTTAGATAATAAGTATCTAATTTTAGAATTGGTGTTATTATGTGTTGGATTTTTTGTGAACCTTGACATGCTGAGTTGTAGTGTGTTGTATTTTTTATTCAACACGTCACCAATTTTTGAGAAAATGGATTTAGTATCTAATGAAACATTAGTGATGTAAAAATACATTATGTTCCACAAAATGATAATGTAAATTGATAAGTATTGAATATGGTTGAAGAAAATTTGGGGAGTTCCCTACATTGAGAGTTAGAGGGTGTCATGACTCTAGTTTCCTGCATATCATGGAGACTTATGCAATATATAAGAAAATAAAGGCATAAATACACTATTAAAATTACATGAAACTATTCTAGGACTATGATGATATTTCAAAATTAAAAGAGTGGTTCTGGAGGTGTTTGAAGTTGATAAGGAAACTTGGGTAGAAAGTTAAAGAAAAAGAGAAATTTTTGTAAAAGGCCCTATTGGAACTTTTGTAAATGGGGATTTGAGATAATTTGGTTCCATTAGAGAAATAAAGGAACCATGAAAAGGAATTTTTTTATAAATTAGGGTTGAGTGAGGTAGAGTTTTTATATAAGGATATCCCAATAAAAAATAACTTAGAATATTTTCTTTAAATACCTGATCCCCATAGAATAATTATTGAGGGAAATTTGGTTTAAGAATATTTTTAGAGAACTAAATGTGTTAATTTTTTAAAATATATAGTTGTGTGAAAGGATTATATAAAATATTATGTCTCATGGGTATATTTTGTTAACCACTATGTTCCATGAACATTTTCTTTTTCCAAATAATTTTTTTGTGAAAAGGCTTATATAAAAGAACTAAAGTTGAATAGGTTCATTCATATGGACTTACGTGGGAATAATTGGGTGAATTGGAGTTTTTTGAAAGTTACTATCAGGAATTAATAATGATTTAATAGAATGGAAAGTGAATTTTCACTCATTGATGACCTTTCCAAAAGAATAATTTATTCCTTACTGTTGCCTTAGTTATCATCTGGGGCTGTGAAGTTGTTGTTATAGATAATTTCACATGTCACATTCTAAATATATGTCTATAAAGATCAATGAAAACCTACCAATACTTGGTGAAAAATTGATTCATTGAATTATTTTTCTTTCATATGTATTGAATTGTTACTACTCTATGAGTAATTATTAAAGGAGAGGAAGGAGGGGTAACTCTAATGGTAAGAAGTTACTAAACCCTAAATCGATGTAAAGTGGGTGATTTTATAGAGGTATGAAACCATCCTTAAATCAATGTAAGTGTATTAAACCTTTTATTTTAATTATATTTCCTAATCCCACCACTTAACAGTTATTCTGGTGTATTTTAGTACATTTTCACATTGTCATTGTATACTCCGTGAATTATCCCATTGTGGGTGCCCTGAGTAAAATTGTTATGTTTGGTGAATATGATTTACTTACTTTGTTATGGATATAATTCATTGAATTTTGGTTATATATTCATTGAAAAAATTATAATAAGTCAAAGAAAAGTAAATTAATAATCAGCTCATCTTCGAAATAATAACTTAAGAGTGACTCGACTAATAGTTGCAAAATATATTCATACAACATAGTTTATGGAATAATCATTTAATAAGACATCCTATTTGGAGAAATGAAATATTTTATAACTCTTGTAATCTTCTTTAGTCAAATATATATCACTAATTATTATTTGAGGATCAAGTATTTATTGGAAAATCTTGATATTTTTCACATTGTGAAATATTTTCTTTACCTAACTCTACCATGTGTAACCCTTATATACACAACACATAATTTATGTGGCCCCACGATTTATCTAATGAATAAAAATTCACACAAATCAATATTTTTACTAGAACCAACATCACCTTTCCTGAAAAATTATCCTTTTCTTGAATTTTATCTAAATAATTTCAGCAACACATGAGAAAATTTTTTTATGAAAAGAAATAAATAATTTGTTTTATTAAACACTTTAAAGTCTTTGAAAAATTTCATCTCAATAATAATAGATAGTTTAAGGTGTTAATTTTTTAGGGTAATATTGTATTAAAATGTTTATTCTTCATTTTTGGATAAAAATTATGTCATCAATATGTATTATCACAATGGGTGAGTAAGTTTCATTTTTGGACATATTTATTTTATCCATTATTCCTCCTTTAAAATTCATGTTCATTGAGATTATCTTAATATAGAATATTATGATAAGGGAACTTTTTTAATTCTATAAAGATCTTTATTCTCTTAACTCACTTAAAAATGAACCCAATTAACAATAAATCACTATGCCTATTCAATATACAACTCGTCATCATGTTCTATATTAAAAAATGTAGACTTTGCATCTATCTAGGAAACATTATATTTTCATTGAGCATAAATCATTTAATAATCATGTAATTTTTAGCCTTAAAATTGGAGGGAAATTCTCATGAAAATAAATACCATCTATTTGAGAGTAACCTCTTCAAACATGATGATCCTTTTTCTAGGAAACATCTCCTTTCTAGTTGATCTTATTCTTGAAAACCCATATTATATCATATTCTTTTCTTTGGGATGTGGAACAAGATCATATGTTTCAATATTATAAACTATATTTAATTATTCTTCTATAATTTAAATCCATTATTTATGTTTAAAATCCTCTTAAATAATTTTTGCTTCCACTTTTAAAAGTAGGTGTTTTTACCAGAACTCCTCAAATATCATATTTTTTTGAACTCTTTTCATGATATATTTAACAATAATTTCAATTTATAAAATTTTTATAAGTCTCTATAACTTTGATCCAAATTGAGCTAGGCCTTCCTCATTACTTGATACTTCTAAATTAGAGTGTGAATTTTTTTAAAAAAATTACTATAATTTAATTTTTACAATGCAGATCATCACTAACTCCTTGAACTTTCTCAATATCATCATCAAATGGAAATGATATTCATAAATTACCAGGATCCTAAATGAAAGTAAAATTAATCTTTTAAATATATTCTTAAGATTCATTTTTTGACACCAATATATTCTAAACCATGTGTATAATAAAAAATAAATACCATCAATATGTTGTTAATTAAGATTTCCCAAATTAATTCATTTGATTTTGATAAAACATGGGCTAGTGAACACCTAAAAGTTATCCATGTTTTGTTTACTCCTAATAAACTTTTCATAAGGCATGTTTAAGAAATTTAGATAATGTAATAATAAATTTAAAATATAAGTGGTAACTATTTTAGTTTTTATATAAAACTATTTTGATGTTCTATGATCTAATAACATGGTACTTCCAATGTATAATAAATTTATATTCTTCTGATCTAGTACTATATTTATTAAGAAATATATGGATGACTATATTCATGAATTATTCTATGGTACTCAATATATGATTCAAAGTATTAATTGATGTATTCAAATCCATTTTTGGGCTAAAATAACTTGTTAGCATACCCTATTTTATTTTCAATATCCCTTTAATAACTCTTGAACCTATAAAGAGTTAGTGACTTGTTATTGAATGAAACATATTTCATACAAATATAGTCATCAAAAAAATTATTCAAATATTTATCTTCACTTATTGATTTCATAATCATCAGGACACATATATTTGAATGTATTAGTTTATGTGGATTCTCTGTTTTGATTTTGAATGACTTTTAACATTGTTTTTACATATTACCATTATTATAAACATCACAATAGATTCTTATTTCCTAGTATATCTTTTAATTAATTATCACATAATCATATTGAAAATTTTCCTTATGTTTTTTTGGATCAAGTGGTCAAGACTTCTATATTATCGATCATTATAATATTTTATACTCCTATAAAAATTATTTCTATAAAAATTAATTTGAAATAGATTTCAACTTTTTATCTTTTATATCATGATTATTGTGACTTCTTTAAATATTATAACTAACATATATAATATTTCAAAAAAACTTCATTCCTACTATCCCAAAGTTGATATGCACTAAACAAATTTTGTTTCAATCCATCAATGAAATAATATTGTTTTAGGTACCATTTTTCTTAAAATATTTACTGCATATAATTTCATTCAATTTTAAATAACTATCACTAACATATAGAAAAAACATAAATTATATTTATGAGATTCCATAAAAATATATTTCCCTACATTCATGTGTTTCAATAAACCACAATCTAAAATACAATTTTTTTTTACACTTTAATGCTTTGTATGCAACCTCAACTACCATTGCACATTCTTAATCACTCTTATTCTTGGAATATTTGTAATTACATATTTGTATTAGCTGTTATAGTATAATATAAAGACACAAATTTGTGTTATTTTCATGTTTATCACACCTACAATAATTTTATTTAAGTACATCGATGGTATTTTTCACTTTCACCTTTTCTTTGGGATCCTACATTTGTTCATTCAATGAATTTTTATAATGTATCCATCAAAAATCACATCCTCTATTTGATTTAAAGATAGATAAATTATATCCAAAAACTTATGGATTGTGTACATACATTCTACAACACCAAAAACTTCCTTCAAATTAAAATCTTTTCATAGGTTAGAAATTTTATTAATTAAAAACTACTTTTATCTTTTTTTAATTATGAAATTCACTAATGTTTCTTAGTCATCTCATGGTTTGTTAATGATTCATTTAATTATTTGTACTTATCTTAAGTTATAATAAAATTTTATATTTCAAAGTTATTCACTTATTATATTTGGGTAACAATTCCATTTATATCACTAATCTTTTTAAAATATTCATCTTCATTATATCATCTGTCTTGAAATTAAATTTTTCTCAATATATTTCTTTAATGATTAAACATATTTCTCATGTTTATTATTTTTATGAGTCAAACCATGATATAAATTCCCACTTATAAATCATTTACTATTTATTATAAATCATCATCATTTACTTCCCTACTTCCTACTTAATTATAGGATTTATTATTGTGCTTTGATTGTTCCATGAAATATTGAGCACATTCATCTTCGAATTAATTTTTTCCCTTTCACGTTATTCTTAACAATATGACAATACATGATTTAGTATAAAATTCATTTTATTTAATGGTATGTTCTTTATATTTTTTTCATTACATAATTTCCTTTAACAATGACCATTTATCACCTTGTTTCAGTTCTTTGATGATCTTTCAGATTGATCATCATTATCCTCATATTAGTTCTTATCTGATAATATTTTTCTAAATAATATAATAATTTCAAAATTTAAATTCTTAAATTTAATTTTTCATTAATATATATCATTGACTCTTTAAAACCCTTCAGAAAAAAGTGATAAAAAGACAACAAAAATCTCGTCATCTTTATCAACCTCAAATTATTCTTCTCGAGCCCTTGGATAAATCGATCCTTGAGCCTTTAGATGATTTAAAAGTATTATAATAATATTTTTTACCTTTCATATTCAAGGTATAACCTCTTAAAATATCATATTTTATCACAATATTGTTGAGTTTATCAATTTTTTTAGCGTTCAAGGTTTTTGAATGGGTCGTTTTCCAGTTAAAATTGAACTTTTTGTGTTTGGTGGGTGGGATAAATTTCATTTTGATATACACTACCTAATTGTAAGAGATTTGTTGATCCAAGTACTATTTTTAGAGTGTTTTAACTCTCAAAAGGTTCATTGGGTTTTTATTTAGGTTTTTGGAGCATCAGTCCTCAAAAACCTAGTTTTGGGAAAGTGTGGACTGAGGCACACAATTTAGACAAACTATGTGGCCTCCCTAGAGAAACTATGTGACCTAACTACTGTAAAGGAATGGTTTGGAGAATTTTATGCCTAGCCCATACATATAGGGTTTTTGGATACTGGGAACCACACTTTTGGAGCATGGTTAGCCACACCATGTGGAAAAACTATGATGACCATTAATAAGTGGGAAATTTTATTTTCCCACTCATACCTTTATATTTTTCTTCCAAATTTACTTTAATTTTCATTATAACATGGAAAGGTTTATCCATTCCTCATACACTTATAATTTGAACTAATTCCGCCATCTAGACCCCAATATTTGATCTGTTGGAGGATACAGAATCATCTTGGTAATACCTTCAATCCACTATCCTATTTTATTTTTTTATCTCTCTATATGGAATGCTAAATTTTTGTGATCTAATTTGAAATATTTTTAGGGAAATCATATAAAATTATATTTTCTTCTGATCTAAATTGATTTAGAGGCTAATATCATATGAGCAATAACATACTAGTATGATGTAGGTGGTTCTTAGATTTCCCCCTATTTTTATGAGTGTGTTGGGGGTGAGTGCATATTTTCCATATGGTTTTTCCAATAGAGACCCTTTTAATAGACTACTTGTATTTAAATTATTAAATTGATGGTGTAAGATGCTTGTTGTCATGCTCTCTCTCGATTATGAATGGTCATGCTAGACAAGGGGCTTGGACTAACATGGGCAGTTTTGGCTAAGAGTGTTTATTTAATTAAACTGAATTTTTTAATTTGAATTGACTGGTTCCATAGGAACATGATGAGAATGCCCCAAGGATTTAGGTATTGTTGACCACCTGGATTAAGTGGGGATTTTTCATTAGGATGTGCTTGGACTAGGTTACTTGGGAATATTTTGATCACCATTTTGGGGGATATGGTTGTGGGATTGCGGTGATGATGTCATCTGGATGGTATCATAGCTCTCTAGACTTGAGGTGGTGTTGACCATCATGATATAGTAATACAGACATAGGGGAGTGAGGTTTCGGATGATGTGGCTTAGTTTGTTTGGTGACAGTCAATCATTGTTTGTTGGTTGATGAACTTTTAGAGTTGTGTTCACATGGATTAGGATCATATTGAGGTGGTGTTGACCACTAATTGTGGGTAGAGGCCCCCATAAACTATGTGTCATAGGTGATGGTATTGACCATTAGATTTTGTTGGGGGTGATCACCGTATAAAACCATGTGGATAGTGATGGACCATCGGTTGATGGTGATGAGACCATTGGTTGAGGGTTGAGGGTCGTTGTGATAATTGAGGTTCTTGGGCATGAATATTGGGAGGATGAATATTATCGTACCTCAAGACGTTGGTTGTTGAGCTGATAGTGATTCTTATTTGGAGGATAGAAATCATTGTGCCTTAGGATAATGGCCTTTAAGACGACAAGGACTTATAAGATGAGCTTTGAGGGACAAGGTACTTATTTTTTGGGGGTGTCATTTAGACTCTAGGTTACATTATTGAGGTCACAAGTTTCTATGTTATATACTTTTTAGTGGAACTTAACGATTCACCTGAGATTTTTTTAGGGGATTCCTTTTTCACTATTATATGGGTCCTCTCCACTACAATTATATATGTGTGTGTATTTCATTATATATATGTAACTGGGGGCATATATTAAGAGATTACCGGTGATGGAAAAAGTAGGTGGTTTCTTCCTTGTTCATGTTGATCATAAGAGAAGCGGGTTATTTATTAAAAGTGTATGCACTTCCTTTTATTTGATTTTAGAATACACTTTCATTATCATGGATTTAATATAGACACAAGTTGGTGGCGACCTACTGATATTTATTCTCACACCCAACATGGGCCCCATGGGTCACATTTATAATTTTTGTCTTTGAGATCAGGTAAGGGACTAAGATCAGGATCTAGACATTTGTGATCATGTTATGTTTATTAGCATGGGATGTATGGAATATTGACATGGTGGTTTTTTCATCAACTAGAGTTTACTTTGGATATTTCATCATGATTTATATATGTATGTATTGATGGTCTTCCATGGGTGACCCAATTTTGTTTCTTATGTATGACCAGTTATGGAATGTGTTGTTTGTATATGGTACTTCATTCCACTACTATTCCCTTATGCTCCTGATGGATTTTTTATATTTCTTACAATTTTTTTGTCCTTATGATACTATATTTATGTATAGACCATTATCATTATCACCACTTGAGGGTACAATATCCCCACTATCACCCCTCTAAACACTCACTACTAGTCGGTAGCCTTTGGCATATGGGGAGGTGTTCCTATGGCCCAAGGGTACTTTGGCATAGAGGATGATTTTTAAGTGGATCCTGGGTCGTGAAAATACAAATGGTATTAGAGAGGGTTCTTGTTGGTGTTTTTAGAATCATTATAAGACCTATCTATTAAATGGTAACTATGTTCGGTGTGTTACAAATGATATCAGATTCTTTAATTTCAGTTGGTCTTGTTATTTGGGATATCGTAGAATAGAGACTTGGATGTTGTTGGAACTAGTTAAATAGCTCATGTTTGGGTTCCTAAATCATAATTCATGGGGGATAGACCAAGTTTTGAGTGGTGTTAAATTGATTTTATGTTTTGTGATTGAATATATTGATTTTATTTTCACATTGGTTGGCACCCTTGTGTGTGATTGTTATATACTATGTGAATTTTGACCCTTGTTCTGGTATAGGAACTTAGGCTCATATGATGTGTTTCTTATGATTTTCATTGGGAACCTAGATTTCACAAAGAAGGGTTGGATTGTTTAAAGTGTCAATAAAGAATCTAAATAGTGTTTTCTTACTTATCCTCTTTTGGTAGAATTCTAATCATCCAGGCCAGGCATGTGGTTCTAATGAGATATGTATGGGATACTATGTGATTCTATATGCAAGTAATATATATATTCCTGACTCTAATATGGGTAGGAAGGGATGATGATAGGGTTTGAGTTGTTTAATGTTTCAACAAAGAAGATAAATAGTTTTTCCCTATATAACCTCTTTGGTGGAATTATACTTAGCTACCTTGGATGGATACATTTTATATGATTACTTACACTATTATAGGAATTTAAGGGTCCATGAGGTTAGATTATGCTTGATACCTGACCTTGATATGGGTAGGTATGTGGACTTGAGGTTGGATGTCCTATGACATAGGGCATTAGGGGAGTGTTAAGGGTGGTGAGATGTGCTACCTATTATGGAATTCCCTATCTGTGATGTTGATATATATATATATATATATATATACTATTATTGTTGTTTGAGCATTGTATTGGTATTCAATGGGATTCCACCTAGACATGATTTAGTGGAGGATTAAAAGGTAAGTGATTTAGTTTCGCATGAGCATTCATGGGATGAGCCCCCTGAGGGTTAAGATGAGGCCTTGGAGGGTCAAGATGATCATAATTTATTGGTATAAGCTCATTTATAGGCTCTAGTATAGACAAGATAGATTCTTATGGTGGGTTTTGGTTTGTGGCTTGATGAACAGCTTAGGTAAATCCTAGTTCAGGTTATATAGGGTATTGATAAGGGATATTAGGGAGTTCAGACATCTCTAGAAAACATGACACATGAGTTATAGTCATAAAACCCACCACTATTTTAGGGTGATGATGGATGATATGTGGTAGAGAACTAGAACGAGTAATTCTAGACCATTTACCAGCTCAAGATACCCCCACGGTGGAGGGTGAAGATCGAGAGGTGCATGTTCAGAGGGTCGGAAGAGCACTGGTGTGATGTACAGGTTCAGGGAGGTAGACACAAGGGACTATTTTGGAAGGATTTCATGGCCATGTTCTTTGAGAACTTATTCCATGTATGTGGATGTTGTATATATCCCACAAGTTCAAGAATATATTGCAAGAAGATAATTTTATCATAGACTACACTACCAAATTCATAGAAATATCTCATTTTTCAGCTTCTATGGTGGGAAAAGACATTTATGGTGTGTAGGAATATGGGAATTAATGTGATTTGGGTTCTATATGAAGTTCTTAGGAATCAATATTTTAATGTGTATTCCTATGTATATATAATGTGGGATGATTTTCATCATCTGATGAGATGAAATCTATGGTTAGTGTCGTGTATATCACAAGTATTTATGGGAATCTGATGGGATGCAAGTTTTGATGGGTGTTAAATGTTACACGAACAAGATTTGATCACCTGATGAGGTTTAATAATGTAAATTAATCATGGGGGGACTTTTTATTCTATGTATGGTTGGTGCACCATCAGGATGTTTTCTTTGGTTCAAAAAGTAGCCTGGTAGATAATTCTTAAGGTGGGGAGAACCTAAAGGGTAATTGACCTATGACAGATTGGGGTAGACCGGGTTGATATCAATAATATGAGTATGTTTGGTACCATATTTAGTTAAGTCTTCATATCTTGGGGATAATCTATGTTAAGGTTTATAGATTGTTACATCCTAAGTTTTTGAATGGGTTGTTTTCTAGTTAAATTTGAACTTTTTGAGTTTAGTGAGTTGGACAACATTATTTTTGATCTTCAGAACCTAAATAATTTAGTTTGGCTTACCCAAGGAATTTTTTTAGAATTTTTTTAATGATTTTAATGATTATTAGGGTTTCATATGGGTTTCAGGAGCATTGGTCCCTGAAAACCCTATTTTAGGAAAGTACATACTAAGGTGCACAGTTTGTAAAAATTATGCGTCCTCTTAGAAGAAATTGTGTGGCCTACCTATAGAACCGACAAGGTTTTTCAAACTGTGTGGGTAGGGATTCATGGCCATGCGATATCTATTTCATTTTTGACATAGGTATTTTTTACATTTTTTATGTAGTTTGGAAAACCATGTTCCTAGCTCGTGCGCATGTGTTTTTTGGACAGTGGGAACCACCCAGTTGGCTCATGGTTATCCAAACCGTGTGGCCCATTAAAAAGTTGGAAAATAAATTTTTACCCTCCTCAATTTATTTTTTTCTTAATACTTTCATTTTTATTTCATCCTTACACAACAGGGGCTTCTCCCTTCCCCTTCCACCTTGGATTTGATACAATTCCTCCATCTGGACTCATATATTTGATCTGTTGGTTGATATGAAATCATCTTCGTAATACCTTTAATCTTATATACACTTTTATTCATCTATCTCTCTATATATAATGAAACATCTTTGTGAGATCATTTACCCTATTTTTTGAGAGTTCATCTAAAACTTCATTTTCTTCTGATTCATATCGAATTAGAGGTTGATATCATACAAGAGAGAAAATACTAGTACGAGGTAGGTGGTGCCAAGATTTCTCCTTGTTTTGTGAGTGTTTTGTGGGTTATTTCATATATTATATGTGGGTATTCTGAGAGATACCCTAATTAATTAATTTATTTTATTTAAATTATTAAATTGATGATGTGAGATGCTTTTGGGAATGCTCTTAATACACTAAAAATGGTCAAGCCAGGTAAGGGTCTTAGACAAACCTAGTTAGTTTAGGTCAGGTGTTTATATTTAATTAAAGTGAATTGTTTAATTTCACTTGATTAGTTCTATGGGACTGTGGCAGGCATGGCCTGAGGATTGAGGTGGTTTTGACCACCGAGACTAAGGTATCATTTTTAATCAGGATGGTCTTTTCCCAGGTTACTTGGGGTGATTTTGATCACCATGTTAGGATAAGTGGTCTTTGTATTGAAGAAAATTGGTTTTCAGGTTGATTGAATGACTCTTAGGACTTTACATGGGGATGATTATCATGATTTAGTTACATGGTCAAATGGGAATGAGGTGCTAGATGATGTGTATTTGTTTTTTTTTTGGTAATTTCCACTCAGTGTTTATTGTTTGATACACTATTGGAGTTGTGTTCATGGTGATAAGATTTAGGTTGAGCTGATTTTGACAACTCATTGTGAGTGTAGGCCCTAGTAGACTCTATAGCAAAGGTTATGATGTTGAAAATGAGATTTTTTTGGAGGTTCTCACTATTGAAATCCATGTAGATGGTGATGGACCATCAGTTTATGGGGATGAGAACATCATATGGGTGTTGAGGCCCACCATAATACTTCAATACATTTTTCTAGGATATTGGGATAATAGATCTTACTATACCTCAGTACGTTGGCTATTGATTTGACATTGATTGTTATTGGGAAGATATACATTGTTGTTTCTATGTACATGAGGATTTGAGTCAAAGGGGAATTCTGAGATGATATTTGAGGGACCAGGTACTTATTGTTTGGGAATTCTATTTGGACATTGAGTTACATTTTTTATGGAATGAGGTTCTAGGTTCAATACTTTTTAGTGGAACCATAGGGTAAACTTGGGTTTCTTTTCATCAGGGGATTCCTTACACTCTATGCCATGGATCCTCTCCACTATATATATATATTGAAATTTACTTTATTCTATATATATAAATTTGGGAACGTGTTCAAATATCATTGGTGATGGCCAAAACAGGTGTTTGCTTCCCCGTGGCTTCATAGAACAAGGGAAGCAGGTTATTTATTAAACATGGATGTGTTTTCTTATATTTATTTTTAGAATACACCTGCATTATCATGGATGTCAGATAGGATCACATTAGGGGTGGCCTACTTATATTTATTCTCACACCCTACATTGGCCCCTCAGGACATGTGTAGACTTTATATCTTTTAGATCGGGTAAGGGACTAAGCTCGAGAGGTCCTTAGTGATTGTGTTTTGATTATTACCATGGGATGGATAGAATATAGAACATAGTGGTTCCTTTTCATCATCTATTATTTCATTTTTTGTTTTCAGAATGCATTATATATGTACACACTAATTTTCAAACATGGAAAACCATGTTTATTTTTTTATATTTATGATCGGTTATGGAAAGTGTTGTCTGCATATGGTATTTCTTTCTGTTGTTGTTTCCTTATGCTTTCACAGTATTGTGTTATTTATTTGTTGTTCTTTTGTCCTTCTACTACTATATTTATGTATGGACCATTATCATTATCACCACCTGAGGGTATAGTCTCACCATTATCACCACTTTATACCATTGCTTCTAGTTGGTATCATTTGGTGTACGAGGAGGCGTGACTAAGTCCTAGTAGTACTCCAGCCCAGGGTATAGTTTTTAAGTGGCTCTCGGGTCAGGGAACTAAAATTTTAAACTCTTCAAAGTCTTAATCCTCGATGTAAAAAATTTTGGTATCAAATTTTTTTAAATATAATCCTTATCAAATTATTCACCATGGTGGAGACTTTTAGAACTTCTCTATAGCTCTCAATATATCTAAAAATTTTGTTTTCATATATATAATTCATCCATTGATTCACCCTAAGTCATATTTATATTGTACAATTTACAATGAGATGTTTGGTGTTGTAACTATATCACCTTTTTATCTACTTTATGAGTGTCATGTTGTTTTATTTATATGAAGTTCACTAATTTGTAACCCATAAAACATTTCAATTATTTATCAAAGAGATATGAGAAAAATGAATTAAATTCTCTCCCATAAGATTCATTATTTTTTATATCACTAAAATTAAAACTTGATCCTTATTTGGGAAGCTTAAAATTATTTTTTATGTTTTCAAGAACATCAAAAATCAATTTTATAAGATGTAGAACCATATTATCCTTCCATAGTTTAAATATTTTTTCTACAAACATTAAAATTCATTTTTTTAACATAAATACTACTCTCTATGAATATAATTTTATTGAAAATCTATAATTATTATCAAAAATAAATTTATTCTTAGTAATATTCATTTCTTAGACATTAAAGAATATCATTGAGAGAGAACCTAAACACTTTTCTCTGATACTACATGATGTACCTAGAAATAAAGTGATATATACTAAAAGTGGTAGAATCAGTTAAACCAGAAACTTTTCCATAAAACATGCAATGATCCTAATTTAGTTTATAGAACATTAAATATATTATAAAAAAGAATAATTATGAGAGATAGTGAGAGAGAGAGATATCAATATATGAACATAAAATATTTTTTATAGGTACATCAACTCTTTATATTGAATGGATATTCCCTTAGAATTTAGTAATTTAAATCCCCCTTTATACTTCCTTGTTTTATTATTAATGAAGAATATAATATGGTTTAAGAAGATGGTCCTATAATCTATAAAAGTATAGAAGATGAAACATATGGAATAAAGACTAATGATGAGTGTAAATTACCAGGAAAAATATTTGTTTATCCTCCTCAAGTTCATTTAGTAAATGGATGATGTGTTTTTATAACAAATAGGTTATGTGTAGGATTTTTTTTCAATGTATAAAAATTACAATATGAAGTTATGTGATTTAGAGGTAAGTTTTTGTGTTGGATATTTTTTCAAAAAATGAACATTCAATCCATGGGATGTTATAAAGTATAAATATAATGGTTATATCATACATAGAAAGTATATAATTCCTTAACATGACTAACTCTAAAAGAATAATTTTTTAATACTTATCACTAACTAATAGAGATATGTATAGATATACATGAAATATCAAGGGATCTTGAGTTGAATTCATCACAGTTTCTATAGAGGTTATGAATGCATTTATAAGGTCAATATGGATTATAAATATTCATTGTCAATATTGGATAAATGAGGTAACTAATTGAAACATTCTATTTAATATTTTTAAATTAGTAGATTATGTTTGAGAATATTTTATGTTCTTTGAGAAGTTTGGAAAAAATTATTGAATAATTCAAAAAATGTGTATTAAATAAAATGATTATATTATTATTTTTTCTTGATTAATTTCCTATAAAATTTGATAAATATTCCATCATGATGGAAAATATTTCATTGTAACTTTTCCCATGTAAGGCTGAATGGATGAGGCAAATAGTTGATCAATAAAAATCATATTGCACCATGAATATTGTAGATTACAGCGCAACTATATTAAATGATAATAATTTGATATTGGGTTATTTGTTTCACCTTGAGAATCACACTATAGTGAGAAGACCTGAGTTTTAAGTGATTTATGGATAAAGATAAATCATTCAACAATTCTTATATATTACACAATGATACCGGACACATATGATTAAGAGATGATGCAGATGGTTGGGTTTATTTGTTTTTATCTAGAGCACATTCCACAAATACATAATATTGTTTTTTATGTTTTAAATCACTCTAAAATAGGTATATGTTGTAATGTGTTTTTTTACAGTTGATAAGGAGGTGTTTGGGTAGTTTTTTGGGGTTTAAGAAAAATGCTACAGTTGAAGGTCATGGTTTGGCACGGGAGAAGATGTTATATTGTAATATTATTCATTACACCACAAATAATAAATTAAAATAATTTTTCAGAGTAGTTAAGTCATGATTCCAATAACATGCAGATTTATGAGGATTTCATTTGTATCAAGATATGATATTTTAAGTTTTTCACCATAGTATAGATCATTGCATCATAATATTTTAGAAATATGGTTAAATTATATATTTCAATATCCTAATGATATAGATATATTTAACTCATTGATTGGTAATTTACCTTAATATATTTGAATATATTTGAACATATATTGATGTGGGGAAAATATGGAATGAATATGAGTGATTTTGAAGACTCAAAATAATCTCAGTCACGGAAGGATATTGAGACACTATTGAAATCATATTGTACATGAAACTAAATAAATAGACAGGATGACAAATATTGGTAGATATAAAGATGTAGAGTACATGGTGAATCATTGACTGGGTTATCAGTAACAAATATAATTTTTGAGAGAAAATGATTATCCTCTATTATGTTCCATTAATATATCTAGATAATTCATAGAGGAGGAAGTTCATGTAAAAGGAAATTTACATTGAAAAGTAATTGATTTTATATGGATGATTGAAGAGTTGTTTTTTATTTATGATTTTATGTTTAGAGATCAATTTTTTAACTATTGGTAAAGAGTTTTCTACATCATGTCATCGCAGTTAGAGGTAGCAACATGGGTTATATCGGAACATCACATTAGGAATTTCATTATTTAGATTACATCTATTTTTAATCTTGATCTATAAGTGAACTAAAAATCTACAAAATATTTTTTTTATTTCAAGGTAGTGTATTAAGATAATATGAAAGGTAATTAACCTTGAGTATTAGTAAGAGATCACTAGACTATTTATAAGGATAGTATAACTTTGTGTGTGGTGATCACTTTCTAAATAATTTATCTATCAAAAAATTCATGGTGATGGATTTTGGTACACAAAAAGTAAGTCTTATGTATTATCCTTGTTTATATACTAGTGTCGATAAACCAAGGAAAATATTTGTCTCTCTGTGTGATTTATATTTTTTTATCATAAATTCATTTATGGGGGAGATATATGTAATGGTTTTACAGATAAAATACGAGTAGGATTCTAAAATGGGTGATGTTATGTTGGATATAGAACTTTTAAATAATTCAACAATAAAATTCACCCCATAAGATATATTGCGGATCACATACTAACCTTCTAGTCCCAATAGATGGTATTATAGCCTATATTTCTTGAATTGAATATCAATCTATCATATCTATTTTGAAATTTTCACCACAAATTAAATAATTTATAAAGCCCAATAATTTTTTTGATACTCACTATGAATTTCACACCCGGTTTTTCTAGTTTTGGTTTAAACTATGATTCGGTGGGAATTTCCAGTCCTTTCTCAGGATTTGGGTGTGAGGGGTGGTAAGATTTGAATTCTTTACTTGTATTTATTTTTCTAGTTTTTTCCCATGGTTGATCCTTGGCTCATTTATAAATTTTTATATAAATCATGGATGTTTTCCCTTGGTAGACTCTGGCACACGGTTGGCACATGGTTAGGGCCAACCATGCAACAAGAAAAAAAACTATGCAATGGTTTATAGAACCTACCATATGGCTACCACATAGTTTTGTAAACGATGTAGTTTATTCCTAGTAAATTATGTGGTCATTCCATTCGTGAGTAGTAGTTGTTGCACGGTTAGTGCATAGTTTCTCAAACTGTGTGGCTTGCCTAGAATTTAAAATTTTGGGATTTACAATTATACCCTCTTAGTATTTTTAACCCAAAACACATACTCCTCCCATATCATGGTTCTTGAGACCCTAAGATTCTCTCCCCTTGCTTACCAGACCTTCTCCTTCTTCCTTGGGTGTGGATCTAAGGGTATTCTTCAATGGTTTGGCTAGATCATCAAGGTATTCCCCCTCCTCTCATCTCCCTCTTCATTCTCCTATCTTTTATTATCGGTTTTCTCTTAACTTATGTTCATGGTGACCTACGTTTTGGTTTTACCTTCGATTATGTTGGGGGTTTTTTTAATTAAGGGTTTCTCTTCGTAGATCTAGGGTTTTAGAACCCTCGTGGAGTGGTTTTGGGGGTGCGTTGTCATTGCACTATAGATCTGAGGTAGTTTTTCCCAAGCACTTTCCTTTTAAATTTAAGAATCATTTGTTTCATGATTTTCACACATTATTTATCTATAAATATTTATATATGATCCTTGGTTTAATTATTTTGTGTGAAAAGTGTTTTATTATTCTTTGGTTTATGATAAATGGAATTGTTGTGTTAAATAACACACACCTAGTGCTTGATTAAATTCTCGGTTTGATTTTATGAATAATTTTTTATGTAAGAAGCATGTTTTAGTTTTTTTAATATATTAGTATTTTGGGAAATTATATATTGGGTGACTTATATGTGTTTACCAAGTGGTTTTGGGTTCTATAAAAAAATGAGGAATGGATTTTAGGGTGTTTTGGTATGTGTTGTCGATGAATGGACCATTTGGTACTTTTATAAGAAATGGTTTGTCTTGAAAGTGTAGTGTGAATGTTTTAAGAGAATTTTTTCAATGATTTTGAAATGGTAAATAGTGTGTTTACACCCTTTATAAAAAATGGATTTGTGTCTTTGATGAATGTTGGTTTTGTGAGAAATGCGTAAAGGAATATTTTGAAACATTGTAAAAATGATGAAAGTTTTTATTTTAAAAACATCCTTTGGATGTTTCTAATTCCTTGTATATATATAATAGATTGTATTTCCTCATTGTGTAATCCTCATGATCTATTATCAGAGTTCCTCTATTGGGACTCTCTGTGTTCTAAATATTGTGTGGCATGAGATCAGTCCTCCGGGTGACTCGAGGTGAGGCATGTTATGAATTATTATATATATATATATATATATATTGATTGGATGCTCATCTAGCATCAGTTGTCTCACCCCCATTATATACAAGATATATGGTAACCTGGCATGTTGAGATAAGTTTATGAGAATGATTTCTACAAGGGTAAGTCACGTACTGGCTAGTGGACCATAGTATGTGGATATATTTTGGTTTATTACTATGGGATTAGGACCCTTGGTTTGTTCGGGGTTGGGTGGCCAGGTGTTTGGATGTTTTTGATTTCATCATTTGTGACATGCTATCAGGGATGTAGTTCCATGTATTGGTATGTTCTATATTTTTCTTGATCTTTTATGTTCACTGATGTTTATTGGATCTTAATTTCTTGTAGTGATGAATGACATACTTGTATGTTTATTTCCATTTCCCTTGTTGTGTAACTATGATTTTGCCTTCTTGTGTAGTTTTTTTATTTTAAATTGATGTGTTAATTTCAAAGTGGTTTATGAAAAAAATGAAAATTGTGTTCTATTCCTCTTTGTACAAGTTTAAAAAATTAACGTCACTTTCCCCTTAAAAATAAAGACGTATCACAAATAGAATGTGTTGGGTTTCGAAATAAATAAGGTCAATGGTCCGTACTTTTTTTAAGTAAAATGTACAGAAAATACTACTTTTATAGATTGTAGTTCAAACATGAAATTTATGTTTCTTTTGTTTTAAAGTAATTTAATTTAGAATAGATAATTTGGCTACCCTACTAAGTTTTAATACTCAAACCTATAGTTCTTTTTTGTTTTTAGCCATTGGGTAGGTTTTATCTTGAGTTTGGTCACCTCAGGTGATGGTTGGTCTTGTGTTGGAGAGTGACCCATGGGGTCACATGGAGATGGTATAGTTTTCTTGTCCAGTTGGTTGTGTTGTGTATCTTGGTTGTATTTTCAGTTTCTTGTATAAATGATATTCAGTTCAGTTTCATATATTTATTGGTCTTACTGTGTATATTCTAGTATTTAACTTTCATTATTTATTTATTTAGTGAAGTAGTCCCCTTTGTGTACTCTATTGATTTCTATCACTAGTTTCCATCCTATGGGGATCAGGAATGCCCTTCGGGCCATGCCACGGATCAGTTCGGGTGACCGGTTTAGGGTTGACCTGGGTTAGTTCATGATAAAATGTTATTAGAGTAAGTTAGTTCTTAGCAGACCTTTCATTTCATATTTCCCTTTGTTACTTGGGAATGTCTTGGTAGATGGAGTAGGATTATCAGGACTTTAGGGGTAGTTGTGGGAAGAGCATCGCGAACCCTTTCTCATTCTGATCCTCTGGTTTCCATGGGAAGTTCAGTTTTGTTAGTTTCTTGTTATTTAGGGATTTTTTGGGAATTTGGATACAACAAGTGGTGTTGGGAAATGGTCTACATGATCTCTTAGGGCCTGAAAATCCATGTGGAGTTGGGGGCATAGTCCTAGAAGGCTCTATGTGTCAGTGGAGTGTTTTGTGTATGGCCTATAACCATGTGGTCAAGTCACCCACCAAAACTAGTTCTCTTTTTGTGGGTCTCCATAAATATTCTTGAATTATAAAAATTTCTTCAAAAATAATTATGTGAGAATTGTGTTGATGTGTTTTAATGGAATGGTTGGATTTTGAAAAGTGTAAAATGGATTTTCATAATTTTCTTTAAGAAAGGTTTTAAAATGTTGGGTTCTTGTAAAACAAATCTTTTGGTAATGCGAAAATGGTTAACTGGGAATTAATTTACTTGATCTAAACATTTAGTTTGTTAAAAATCATGTTTTTTAAAGTATTTATATCATATAATTTTTTTTGGAAACTAGTTTGAACGTTTGGTGTTTTTATGAAATGATTTTGTGAAATTTGAAATGGGTTTTGATCTTTGTGGCTAGCGGGCTATGAAAAGAGTCTTTAATGAATTTTTTAAAATGGAAAATGGTTGATTGAAAGGTAGTGGTTGATTTGGAATTTGTTTTGAATTAAAAAGGAATGTGTTTAAATAAAATAGTTTTTGTGAAATGATATTTATAAAATTTTCAGAAAATTTTTTTGAATGAGATTAAAATGATTTTTGATGGAAGTCTCTGGGACTTAATTTTTCAATCATGGTAAAATGAATTGATGTGTAGAATCCCAAAATGGTTTTTGAATTGGTTTTAAGTGTTCCATGGGAAGGTAATTGATTTTTGAATTTATTTTAATGGTTTGTTTTATAAAATAAGGTTGGTTTTTAGCCTTTGGTGTTTTCATGGGTTCTCAGATGCATGGTTTTATACGGAAATGTGGATGGATACCTAGTATGTCATGGTGGATGGGTGTTTGGGGTGGCATTAAAATGTGCATGTGAGTGATACTCGATGAAACACAATTGGTGAGTTTGAAAATACACTGATTTTGATTTGTTTTATTTTTAAAAAGTGTTTTAAGCTAGAACTTGTGTTGTTTTTTCAAGCTGATTTTTTGTGGCTTGTTTTTCTATGTCTTCGAGGTTTTTTTTATTCAGTATGCTTCTTTATGATCTGGAAGTGATACTCATGTTATGTATTG
Organism: Viscum album; assembly: GCA_963277665.1. Taxonomy (NCBI): domain Eukaryota; kingdom Viridiplantae; phylum Streptophyta; class Magnoliopsida; order Santalales; family Viscaceae; genus Viscum; species Viscum album. Next base: position 1,968,369,747 of record OY728133.1, read on the forward strand.
AAATGGAATCTTGTTGGTGGATCAGTTTTGGAGAAATATTCAGTGGGTTTCTAGAAATTTCTTGGGGTATTTGAGCTGGTTTCCCTCTGTGTTGGTGGTCATTCTATGTGATGATTTGGTTTCATGAGTTGGTTATGATAGAGCTCTTGGTTTCCATGTTGCCTTTTGTTCACCCACATAGAGATGTGATAGATGTTGTAGTATGTATACATGTAGTTATCTATTGGAAAGCCTTCCAGTTGATCAACCAGAGGATTTTTTTTATGAGTTTTAGAAGGTAAATCCACCTCTTTAAAGGATTCCCCCAGCACATCTATTCGAACATTGAGATTTTTGGGCTTCCTCTAGGATGATTTCTTGTTTCATTAACTACCTAGGTTGTGGTATTTATGGTCGGTGGTGTTTGGTGGGTTTCATTGTAAGGCTTGTTCATTATTATCCACATTCAGAGTAAGATATATTGGTGTTGTATATCTCTGAGTCTCTATTTGGTTAAAAGTGTGTTGTTTGAGGAAGTGAGTTTTGTGGTGTGTCATAATCCTTTTTTTATACCTGAGAATGTTATATGGGGTTATGTAGAACTAGAAGAATGGGTTTTGGTTAGGGGTTATTATCTCTTGAATTCAAGACAATAGATTCTTCCTACATCAGAGCCCGAGCCATAGATCTCAGAGTGAAGTTAGCATATAGTTAGCAATCTTGGGGGTTTAAGGGTTTGGCTAAGATCATTCCTTTACTATTGCAGTGAGGCATTACTAATGTTTTTATTTTGGTTTCTCATCACTATGAATTTCCTGTTATCTAAAAGAGTGTGGTAGAATTAACCCTCACATAGTGTTTGTGGTTATGCCTTATTTGATTCGAGTTTCTGTTCATTGTTCTTGTGTGGACCACCCATGTGAATTCGGTGTGGTATTTGATTTTATCATTCCATAAGTTAAGATTGTTGAGTGGTAGTTGGCTATGGTTTTAGTGGCCTAATCATTGGGCCCATTCCCTTCCCTTCCCATGTGGTGGGAGTCTTTTGTTTGTACTAAATTTTTTTTGATCAGTTCTTGTCCTCTATGTTTAGGAGTGGGTAGTTTAATTACACTTGATTTGTTACTCTTAACTTGTATGGTTCTTTTATTGGGTAGGTTGTGGTGGAAGAGTTTTGGTTGTCCTGTGTGGGAAAGTCCCAGATCTAGTTCAATTTGGATTTTTGTTTGGTCATTATTAGTTGGTCCTTAATGGTGGGGAGACCCACTATGGGTCTCATTGGGTTTTCTATTAAGAATTAATTAAGTTATAGTTTATTTATAATGGTTGGGAGTCGGTTCGGGCCTCCCCGATGCTAGTGATCTATTTTTGGTTTGGTTTTGGTTTATCTAATTGATGTGTCTTCTTTAAAAGCTATTGATTTATTAGTTTCCTTTCCAGTTTCGATGATAATTGGGTTTCTTGGTAGAAGGCTTAATGGTCTGGTTTTGGATTGGTTTTGAATGTGTTGGTTTGATCTTTCCCATTGTTTTAGGGAAGTGGTTGTGAGTTGTTGTTTTCTTTCGGAAAAGAGTATTGAGTTCCATTATTGGTGGGTAAAATATTCTTGGCTCAAGAGGTGGAATCATGTTTAAGTGGAATCCTTATGCATTTATCAATCAATTAAAAAGTTTTGTGTCTTTATAGGGGGTGTACATTGTTAACATTGGGGAGAATTTTCACACATGATTTTTCTATTTTTTCCTTAAGCTCTAGTTTAATGGGAATTTCCAATTTTTTCTCAGGTTCTAGGTGCTCTGGGTGTTATTATTTGAAGTGTTTACTTGCCTTTATTTGTCTTGTTTTTCTCCCCATGGATGATCCTTGGATCATTTGGAAATTTTTGGAGAAATAATTAAAATTTGGCCTTGGAAAACCCTAGCCCATGGTTGGTGCACAGTTAGTGCCAACTGTGCATCCAGTCAAAGAAACCATGTAACATGTTACATAACCTTCCACTTGGCCACCACACAGTTGGGGAAACTGTTCAGTTGATTCCCAATAAACCATGTAGTTTTTAAATATATGGTTAGTGTATTCCACAAGGTTACTTCATTGTTTATTAAACCATGCTTCCTAACCAAGAAACTTGCTGAGATTTTAAAATTTTGGGATTTCCAATTATACCCTATTGAAATTTTTAACCCAAGACAACCCTCCTCTCCTATCCTTGTTCGTGATACCCTAAGGTTCTCTCATCTTATTTCCTAATCCTTCTCATCCTTCCTTGGGTGTGTATCAAATGGTTTTCTTCAAGGGTTTGGCTTTATCTTCAAGGTATTCTCGTTCCTCTCATCTCCCTATCCCTTATCCTCTCTTTTGTTCTTAGTTGTATCTTATCCTATAGTCATTGTGACCTAGGGTTTTTTCCTTCTATTATGTTGATGGTTTTTCTCATTAAGGGTGTCTATTCATATATCTAGGGTTTTAGAACACTCATATAGTGGTTTCGGTGGTGCGTTATTTTTCCCCCATGGATCTGAGATAGGTTTTCCCATGCACTTCCCTTTTTAATTTAAGAATCATTTTTTTCATGCTTTTCACACCTTATTTGATTTATAAATATTTATTTATGATATCTTATTTAATTATTTAGTTTGAAAAGTGTTTTTTATGACATGTTTTATGATAAATGTAATTTTTATTTTTAAATAACGCATATTAAGTAATCGATTAAATGCCTGGTTGGATTTTATGAGTAATTTGTGATGTAAGAGGAATGTTTTGGTTTTGTGAATATATTGGTTTTATGGGAAGTGATATTTAAGGTGCCTTATATGGGTTTCCCAAGTGGTTTGGGTTTTTATAAAGAAATGTGGAATGGATTTTAGGTTGTTTCGGCATGTGTTGTCGATGAATGGCCCGTTTGGCACTTTTATAAGAACTTTTTTGCCTTGAAAGTGTAGTTTGAATGTTTTAAGATAATTTTTTCAATGATTTTGAAATGTTAAATGGTGTGTTTACACCCTTTATGAATAGTTTATTCATTATTTGATGAATTTTGGTTTTGTGAAAAATCTTAAAAGATCATTTAGAAACTTTGTGAAAAATGATAAAAGTGTTTAATATGAAAACCTCTTTTGGATGTTTCTCATGCCTTGTCTATGTATAATGGATGGGTTTTCCTCACTGTGGAATCCTCATGATCCATTTCCACAGTTCCTCAGTTTGGACTCTCTACGTTCTAAATAGTCTATTGCATGAGATCAATCCTTGTGGTGACTGGGGGTGAGGCATGTTGTGAATTATTATTATTATTATTATTATTATTATTACAATTATATATATATATATATATTACGATTGGATGCTCAACTTTCATTGGTTGGATCACCCCTATTATATACCTAATACGTGGGAACCTAGCATATTGAGATAATTTTATGAGAATGATTGTCACACTGGTAGGCCATATACTGACTAGTATCCCATAGTAAGTGGGTATATTTGGGCTTACTACTATGGAATTGGGCTTCTCATTCTTTCTTATGTTAGGGTGTCTAGGTTTTTGGGTGTTTTTTATTTTATCACCTATGGAATGCTACTGGGGATGGGGTTTCATGTATTGGTATGTTCTGGATTATTCTTGATCTCCTGGGTTCACCTATGTCTAATGGATCTTAGTTTCCTACAGTGGTGAATGATATACTTGTATGATTATTTCCATTTTCTTTATTTTGTGACTATTCTATTCCCTTCTTATGTAGTGTTTTTTTGGAAAGGTATGTGTTAGTTTCTAAATGGTTTATGAAAATTATTTTAAAAGAAAATAGTGTTTTATTCCTCTTTAGACAATTTGAAAATATTAACATCACTTTCCACATAAAAATGAAAATGTCTCAAAAATGGAATCTGTTGGGTTTCTAAATGAATAATTGTAATGCTTCATACTTTATTTTTAATTAAAATTTGTATAAAATCATACTTTTATATATTCTATTTCAAACAAGAAATTGATGTTTCTTTTATTTTAAAGGAATTCAATCAAGAATAGATAATCAGGCTAGCCTACTGAGTTTTAATACTCATACTTATAGTTCTTTATTTGTTTTATCCCTTGTATAGGTTTCATCTTGAGTTTATTCACCTCGGGAGATGGTTTATATTATCTTTTAGAGTGACACGTGAGGTCACATGGATATTCTTTAGTCTTCTTGTCAATTTGGTTGAGTTGGGTAGCTTGGTTGTATATTCAGTTTCTTGTACAAATGATATGCAAATCAGTTTAATATATGTATTGGGATACATGTTTATATTATGATATTTAAATTTAATTATTTATTTATTGGGATAAATTGTTCCCTTTGTGTACTTTATTGATTCCTGGTACTAGTTGTCAGCCCGTGGGGATCATGAATTCCCTTCAGGCCATGCCACAGATCAGCTCGGGTGACCAGTTCAGGGTTTAACTAGGTTGGATCGTGAAAATGAAGGATATGTATTAGATATTTTTGAATATATAAATAATTATGGTAATTATTTCATAGATTTTATACATCATCATACCAATTTAAGAGTTCACTATGAGATATTTTTTTATTAAGAAGTGAATATTGTGAAATCTTCTATTATAAAAATTCCCTTGGTGCATTTTTAGGTTGTGATTTTTGGAAACATTTTGTATGAAGAGACTTCTAATGGAAATTAAAAGGTCCTGTGAATGATAAAGTATTTTGGAAGAAGGTGGATCAAATCTATCTATATTACATGAGTCACCCCATGAAAACATTTTTCACATCATGAGTAGGTTGTCTCAAAATATTAGTTATGTATGTTAGTATAATAGGGAGTATATCATGAAATGTTAGCGACCCCATGAGAGATAAGATTTGAGAAATTTTCAAGATGATTTGTTACTCATGACATGGTAAGTGGTATCGCTTCATGATTTTCATATTGGATGGGAATATAGAAAATTATAGGGATGAATAAGAGTCATTAGTGGTATGGTAGTGTTGATAACATTATGGGAGAAGTTCCTTTGATAAATGAAAAATGAACATAAAACCATGTATATGTAAAATTATCTATGATATTAAATAAGAGGATCTATATAGAGTATTAGGTTTTAACCTTTTTTGTTTTGAAGAAATATTGGTTCTCTTATGGGATGTATGGCCACACCATGAAGAGGATTATGCATATTTTGATATTATTTCTTTATTGAAGATGTTCACACCATAGGAGAGGCTTAAACCATGATGTTTTGGTATGATGGATATTTAAAACTTATATATCATGTGACCACACCATGTTGGTGAGATCCACACTATGGTGTGCTAGTCAAAGGATAATTCTAAATGTATCGTGATGATATGTTTTTCAGATGAAAGCTATGAAAATTAAAGAGTGTGGGTTATATGTCATGATGAAGAGAATCGTTTCATGGAGGTATGGTATTTTGGACCTGAAAATTTAAAGGAATATAAGTATCATTATATTATATTGTTTTTCATTCCATTATAGGTTTGATTCAATATAATTCCATATTTATATTTTCTAACTTTAAAGAGGTTGATCTGAAAATTAAGTGAGTGATCTTGACTTGAAATTAAATTAGAAAAGTGGAGGAATTTTCCCAAATTACCCAAGGTGAATTAAGGATAAAATAGAGGTACATTTGGTGATTCTATAAATATATGGGATATATAGTTTATTTTATTAAATTGGAAAAGTGAGGGTATATTTGAATAATTTGATAATACAGAATATAGGAGTTCCATATTTGTGATATAAAGTCAAAAATGTTCTAGGATGTTATCTTACTGATGTTTCTTAGAGTTCATTAATTGGATGAAAGTGTATCATATTTATGAACCACTACTGGTGTAAACTCTTTCTATATATTTGAATAACCAAAAATATTATAAGGAGAGTGGTGAGTTCTTACTTATAAAGAGAGTGGTGAGTTTTAAATATTATTTTTTAGGGTTATAAACTTGGAGTGTTAGTGTGACCTCTCTTCATTGTAATAAAAAGTAACGTTCTTAGTACTTCAGGTGTATCAACACATTATTGTTGTGTAATCCTCGTATTATCCTAGTTTTTGTGAACTAAGTAAATTTCTTTTTTCTTTGGTTATTTCTTTATTGGTCTATATTAGTTGTGAGGGAGATAAGTGTTCCTATTAATGGAAGAATAATATCATTAGGGAGGGTAATTTTTAAAATATCGACATACCCTGATTCACCTCCCCCCATCTTAAAGTATTTACCTTTCTTCATACCAAAAAGACGCATCATAACTAATGGTTATTTGTGATTTTTTTTCTCTATAATGAAATGGAAGTTGTCATAAACTACAAGATAATTCTAATCATCAATGAAAATAATTTTTACTTACTGATAAATTGGATGCATAACTATTTCCATCATTGGGAATAGACGTCTATGTGTATTATGTTCATTGGATCTTGGAAATCATTGAGAGAGAAGAATTATCTGAAAAAGACTGAATAAAAATTGATGTTGACCCTAAAGGATTCAACGCATTATGAGACACTTTTTCTAACATAATAAACAAAATAGTGATGTCATGTAAATCCTTGAATGAATTATTTGAAAAACATATAAAAGTATATAAAGGTGATTCCAAGGTACCTAAAGATAAATTGAAGGTTCTTTGTAATATGTAGAAGGATTTGAGGATGCACATAAATGAGTCCATTTATACATTTTTTATTGGGAGAACATAATTTTGGAGGATATGTGTGAGTTTGGTGAAAACCTTGATTATATCAAAATTCTAATGAGAATCATGGTAAGATTACCATCATGTTTTAACATAAATGTATCAATGATTTAAGAAAAATAACTAAGGTAGGTGATGCTAAATATTCTTTATAGAAATATAATTAGATATAAAATTAGGAACAATGAAAATGATTCTTTGATGATGGATAATTATTAGAAATTTTCATTTAATGTGATAAATAAACTTGATTAGGAGTATGATACCAAAGAAAAGGATTTTGATAGGGTGATGCATTTCTTTTCCTCACACATCAAATGGGTAAAGATAATATTCTATGGAATGATTCCAATTTCTTAATTGTGGTGTGGAAAAGTTGTACATATCACTACAATGTTTATGAATACCTCAGTGGTAAATTTAGTTTGGTTTTCATAAAAAAAACATAATTAGAGGATAGTGATGATAAAAATGAAGATATTTAGGGTAGAGTAGTCCTAAAAGTAAACTATAAGTTTTAATGGAAGAAATTGATGTTTGGAAGGATAAAATAAGAAACCTAGTGGAATGTTATGTGATTAAAAACTCTATATACATAAGTAAAAGTAATAAAATTTGAGTTAAAGGATAATATTGAATGTCTTAAATCTATGAAGTTAAGATATTTAGAAAATTTATCAAAGTATAATCACAAAATTGAAGAGAGTGATTATATTATCAATGTATTAACCAATTTAGAAAATAATCATGTCATGAGTATCTAGGAGATCAAAGTTGATTTAGTATCTATGAATTGAAATCTTTATGATGGAAAAATAATTTTAACACTTGTATTGATATTGTTAAGTTATACTATATGGGATTCAAACAAACTAAGGAGGATAAAGGGGATTCAAAAAAGGTAGAAACTTTCCAAAAATTGAATTATTTCAAAGTTAATGTAAAACAATTAAGTGATTGGACATAAGAAAAAATATATTACAATTGATGTGAAACCATAAGAACCTTCTCCCTATAAGAGGGTTGATTTAGGAGATTTAGAAAAGAACCAAAAGGTCCCCATTAAGAGTAATGGAGACATGCAATAATTACCCAAGAATATGGTGATATTATTATGGAAGGTTTGGGTATATACAATATGTTTCTACCATAGTGAAAAGGAATTTTAGGTCTGATGAACAACAACAAAAATAGAATAATTTTCTAAAAACTATAGGTTTTCGATGGATGTTGTTTTTGATGTGAAGGTTATGGACACAAATAAAAAAATTTCTCATAAAGGTTGAAAAAATTGTCAATAAGAACTCAGAAAATGAGATATCAATAAACATAATCTTCATTATGTGGGATTAAAACTTATAATAAATTTTCTTCCTTATAATATCAGGATGATCTAATGAATCTAGAGGTGGAAAATTCTCATTTACCACTAATGTAAGAAAATTAGTGAACATGGATCAAGATAATAAAGGTTGAGAAGGATTATTTTATATATATATATATCTTTGAAAGTGATAGATATTAATGGAGTGTGGAACTTTTATAGTGTAATAAAATTACATATGACTAGAACACAAATTATTTTCATTGTAATCAAGTTTGAAAAATAATTTATTGTTAGTTTTAGCAATGATGATGGTTTGAAGATAACTAGCTCTAAAAAAATCCAAAATCAAGAGAAAATAATATAAATTAAGGGTTGTATTAGTGGTTTAATGATTTAGCTATAATTTTTAAAATGTAAGTAAATTATATTAATAGGGGAATGTGGTAAATTTTAACCATAAGGATTCCATCATTAATGGAAGATGTAGTACAATTATGATAAAAGGTAAGTTTATAAAGTGTCATATCTACCTCATTAGTGGAGAAGATGATGGATGATTTATATACAAGGATAAAGATAATGATATAGGTAACAAGAGTCTTGGAAACTTGATATAAACATAAACGGATGACTTGTGAAAATGAATGTGCTTATGGAATCCTTAAATATTCAAGTGATTGCACTCAAACACATGATACTTTTCAAAAAGGAGAAATCATTATGAAGACTTACAAGAAAAAGGAAAATAATACAATGAGATTTATTGAGTATGAGTATGTTTGTGTGTGTGGTCCAATGTCTAAAACATCCATAGATTGAAAAATGTATTATGTTATATTTATTAATTATTATTTAAATATTTCATAGAATATTTTTATCTCTTATAGTTCTGAAGTATTTTTTACAACACAATATCAGAGTTTGGTGGACAAGATTCCTGGGAAGAAAATTTATAAATTCTAGAAAGATAATGGTGTATAATTTACTAATAATTAAGTGAAATAATATCTCAATAACCATGGAATAATGTACCATGTTTTATCAGTTAGGAGTCCTCAAAAATAGGTGTCATTTACAGAAGAAATTGGATTGTCAACAAATGGCTTGGATGATTCTCATAAAGAAAAATTTACTAGATAAATTTTTGAAAGGAATAAGTTTTAAGATAAATTTATATCTTAAATAGATATTTTTTATATTCAAATATATATAATACACCCTATTATATGTGGTATAAGAAGAATTAAACACTAAAGTACATCTGGATTTTTGGAAGTAAATGATTTCTACAAAGAGAATAACTGCAAGTTTAAGGCTCATGGGGATGAAAAAATTTTCCTTGAATACTCATCAAAAACAAAGTTGAATAAATTAAAAAATAATATTACTAAAAAATTCATTTAAATTCAAGATTAAAATTTTGTGGAAAAAGAGAAGAATCCAAAATCCAGTGAGTAGTTTTCAAAACAAAATGGTGATGGAATATCAAAGGGTGTAATGATAAATTTAGAATCCTTGGGGGAGAATGTGGGGGTAGAATAATACTCAAGAGAATATAGTTATGAAAGAAAATAACATCAATTTTAGTAGTTACAAAGAAGATAATTGTCATAGAACAAATTAGAGAAAGGAATATCATTGGTGACATGATAGCTCCATTGAAAACACTTAGAATGAAGACTCTATAAAAAAATCTCTTTCATGTTAGGTAGTGCTTAATAATTTAGTAAAGGATTTTAAATATTTCAATTGGTTTAATTAAATGAATGAAGAACTTGACTATATTTTAAAGAATCAAACATGTGATGTTTTCTTGAGGTCAGAAAATAAAAATGTCATTGGAACCAAGTTTATGTTCTGTAATAAACTCAATGGAGGTGGTGAGATGACTTAGAATAAGGAATAGTTAGTGTGAAAGGGGTATTCCAAAATTATGTTATCTAAAGTTGATGATACATATTCACTCATATCCTAGTTGGAAATTATTCATCTATTCTTATAAATTATTATAAAAAGAGGATTCAAGGTATAACAAATGGATTTTAAATTAGTATACATCGAAAAACAATATGGATTTGTTATAGATGAAAATTAAATAAATTTGTACTAGTTGGGTAAGGTTTTGTATGGGTTAAAAAATTACCATAAGTTTAGTATTCTATGGTTGATTAATATTTGATAAATCATGGATTACAACACTGAATATTTGATCACAAGATTTATATTAATAAGAAGAATGATAAAAGATTTTTGTGATCATTTATAAGGATTTGATAATAATTACTGTATCATATGATTCAAAATGAATTATATTTATAAAATACATGAGGTGTGAATTCAATATTTCTATGAATGATGAGTTAAAAATTTTCTATAGTTTATAGGAGACTCAAGGAATATATTGAACATTCATTTATCAATCAAAATATCCAAAATAATGTATCAATAAATTTTTAATAAAGTATTCTAGGATTATTAAAACATTAGTGGCTACCTAGATGAAGTTACCAAGAGATTATTATGGAAATAATATCTATGTAATATAATATAATAAAATCCTATGAAGAATATTGTTTTTAATAAGGACACAACTAGACATTATGTTCACCACATTTCAAGTTTCATAATACCAAAGTTTTCAAAAGGATATTCAGATTATAGAGGTTAAGAGGATTATTTGTTAAATAAATATCACAGTTAATTTTATGATGTTTAATTAGAGAACATCATAACTAGAGTTATTGGGATACATGTAGTTGGGGTTTGGCTTAGTGGTAAGCACCCCTTAAATCTACATGAAAATGGGGGTTCAAAACCCATTGGGCGCAGGGTACGATAGCAGTACTGTAGCGTACTGTAGCAGCAGTGGCACTGTAGCAACGGCGGCCACTGTAGCGGTGGAAGGTCACTATAGCAGTGGAAGAGCACTGTAGCAGCGGTGGTATTGTGCAGTACTGTAGCAACACGGGTACTGTAGCAGTACTATTCACAAAATGGGATTTGGGCCAAAAAATTGGGCCTATGGGTCATGTAATGGGCTAAATGCCAACTGGTCCTTTGGGATATATAATGGGTCTCCCTATACCCAGTTAAAGAGGTCTTTGCTTTACTTTATTTATAAAATGAGGCTTCGGCCCCAACCTTTAAAAAAAAGAGTTATTGGGATACATGAATTCATATTGGGCTAGTTCATCAGACAATCACAAGTTGACATCATGTAGTTTGATTTATCTTAAATATTTATGTATTTATTAGCTAAGTAAGAAGTAAGCATGTTTTTCACTTGGCACGATTAAGGATAAATATATAAAGACTACTAAATCATGTACTTGGTCTCTATGAAAAAATAAATAGGATTAGGATTTTGGAGTTGATAAGAAATCTTCTATTACAACTAGATCTGATCATTCTAGTTCCATTAATAAGATAAAAAATCATATGTATTATTCAACTAAAAACATTGAGATAATGTATTATTTCATCAAAGATAAGTTTGAAAAAGTTCTGGTGTAGTTAGAGTACATATCAACAGAAAATTAGGATTCATATATCAAGAAAAAGGACCTACCCAAGGATTATTTTCAAAGACATCAATTTTAATTGGGATTCCAACCAAATCCATTCCGTAGGGTTAGAGGGAGGACCCCCACTCCCCTATGATCTTTAATATCTATAGAAAGTTATGGATAATCTCTTGAATTAAATATTTGTACTTCAAACCCTCTATTTTAGATTTTTAGAGAAGTTGTATTTAGATTCATTGGAAAAGAAGGATAATTTTTTCTATAAGTTACATGGGGAAAATTTCTTAATTAAAGAGGTTGGGATTATTGTTTCTTATTGAAAAAATGGTATTTGTCTCATGATAATGTTTTATAAATTTAAAGATTATTTGACATCCTATTTATTGTAGAAGTTTAGTTAAGAGGTATTGAAGAGTACGAGGACTATTGGGACTACTTTTTTGTGTTGAATTTGTTTTCAATGGACGTCAATGAATATGGATTATCACTAATGTTTGATATTAATGTGAAAGAATTAAGATATTGAATGTTTATTTAAATAATACACTATATTTTTGTGATAAATGTTTCAAGAATGATGAATATTTATTGCCTTTGAAGTTATGGAGATTTTATTTATATTGAAGAAGAAACTTTGTGAGTGATTTGAGTTCATAGAGAATTCAAAATGAGGGTTATTATATCTATGTAAAGAAGGAATTCAAGAATGTCCATCTATATGTATCAACTAAATTTTGAAGTTAAAATGGAAAATAATAGGTGAATTAAATAAAGGTTGGATGTTTTTATTGGGTTATATATTTTGATAAAGGATTCTAAAGAGTTAGAGGGAAAAACAATTACCATCTGAATCCAGTAGAAACACCTATGAATCTAGTAAATCACATGTAAATCCAACCAATATTGAAGGTGTAAACATACAAATACAAACCATTGAGTTGTAATAGAGGATTCAAATCCCTTACATGGGTCAATGAAATAGCAAAGAAGGAAACACAAGTGGGTCAGTTTGGTGAACTGCTGATGTGGATGGCACGTAATGGATTTTTTTGTAGACTTAGGTTTTTCATTTTCTTATTAACCAGTTAATAATCCCATGGAGAAATTGATGTGGTATTCATACTATATAGTAAAATAGGGATATATTCATCAAATCAAGTGTTTCATGAAGCATTTTTATTGAGATATTAACCTATTAAAAAAATAGAAATTATATGTTGTAGATATCGATGAGGTGGAATAGTGAAGAGTAAGGCACCTAGGAATTGAAATAGGGATCACTAAACTATAGTGAATGTTTTTTGGGTGTTTAAATTTAAGGTTTTTTTCTAGGAAAAATGATTAATCTCAAACAGGTTGTGGAGGGGGTTTTCTTGATTTGACATGGGTTGAATAAAAGTATGAGATTAAAAACATAGAGAATTGCACCATAGTATATCCATGATGACCATTTTTAGAAACATATAATGGAGGAAATGATTGGGAAGTTGATTGAGTTTTGAAGTTGGGAGCTACACACCATATAGTATAACATGGTTTGGAGAAAATATCCATGTCCAAACTTTCAAGTGGGAAACAATCCATAGTTTAACTTACTTCCCATTTGGAGATGTTTCATGAAGTATTTGTAAGAGTATGTACATGGGGAGATATAGTTTGTATTGCATGTCATGGTGTTTGAAATGATCCCTCTATAGGAGATTTTGAAAGGAACGTTCCATATTTTTTGTAAATTTTAAGAGAATTTTCCAAGTACCTCAATTCAGTTGGAACAAAACAGGATCTAACAAACCGTAGTACTATCTATGGTTTAAGAAAGTAGTTATATAAAGTGGATATAATGAAATAAATCTATAAATGACTCTGGATAATATAAAAATCGGTCCCTAAATTAATTTTATTTCACCAATGCTGACTAAGATGTCCAAGGTAATTCAATGGTGTTAAAAGAAGTGGGATAAGTTGAGAATTGGTTTAAAGAATTTGGAATCAGGAATTTGAATTTAAAATTTAAATAATAATTTACTCAACTCAAACCCATGAGTTTAATTCAAAATCATATATTTCTAAGAAAATATATATATTTTCCTAACATGTACTATTAATCTATAACATGTAATTGACCCTTAATTATATTCCAAATAAATCAAAAAAATCACACAACATCCATGTGAATTTAAAACACATTAAATTGAATTTTTCAACATCATTGAATTATAAAAATATAATGTTCAGTAACAAAATTTTATCAATAATGATGAAAGAATTTTCCTTTGATTTTATATCACTTAATTTCTCAAGTGTTCATTTTTCTTCTAATGTTAGAATATACTTATAAAAAATACACAAAATAAAAATACATAATTGGTTATTATTATTTTATTCAATGTTTTTCTTATTAAATTGAATTCATTTATGAACTAATTTATCCCTCAAATTACTAAAATCATCAGTATAAATTCATAAATTATATTAAATCACATAAATAAACACTAATAAAATGACATAGGTCACCTATAACAATTTTAATAGACAATCCACTCCAAGAACGAAGGTCTAATTCCTCAAAAATTTCTAATAATTCACAATTCCATCAAACTAGATGAATTTAAGTGAATTATAAAACATTATAGATGAATAAAATATTGGATTTGATTCAATTTCTAGAATATAATAATTACAAAAATACCCTAAATTAAAAAAAACGGTCGAGCAAAAAACTGGGTAGCTGATGTATAACCATCAGAAACCTAGTGATTATTGAAGATATTCTCTTCCTATCTGTCAAAACTAATGGATAATTCATACTATAACATCAAGTACTCAATACCCTTATACCAGGTACTCAATATAAAAATTTCACATATTCTAGTAAAAATCGTTACTTCTTCCCCCTCATCTTCTCTCTTTAACCCAATAAAAAAAATACAAACGTTCAATATAAAATTAAATTCAAATTAAATCAAAAAAAACTTAAAGAATTGGTGAATTGAAGAATTAAAAATTCTTAATAAATAAATCCCTTCATATGAATATATGTTCTAGATGGTGATAAATCAGATGATTTGAAACTTAAGTAACGCAGTATGAAGTAATGAAAATTCAAAAGGTTAAATACGATCCAAAATTTAAATGTAATAAAAATGAACAATAAATTTATTAAAATAAAACGATTGTAGAATGAATAAATAATAACAATAGGTATTTTCAATAAACAATCTCTACATACCTAGAAATTTTATTAATATGGGTATATAAAATTTTCTAGTCCCAAAACATATTTTTTTAATCCCAATTGGTTCGAGGATCTACACTAAGGTTTAGATAAAATAAGTTCTCATAAATAACTTCAATCAAAAATCAACATGAGTAAGTTCATTTCAATGATACTTCTTTGACCAATATGGTTAGAAAAATTAATTCCTTACCCTAGTAATTTTTTAATTAGATTGATTGGAATACTAAAAAACTACTATAAAGAAATTTTTGTAAAATTATAATGAGAAAAAATGAAAATGAAGAACAAAAATAGAACAAATGAAAACAAAAGATAAAATAACTCTCACTAATTCAAATATTTTGTGATCAAAAATAGTTTTTCATCTACTCATGATTTATCCTATATTTATAGGAAACTAAAAAACTAATTGTTGAATTGGTTTCTCTAAAAATCCTAGATGTTAGATATCTTTGAATGAATCTCTAATATTTTTGGGAACTATTGTTATGTGTTAAAATATTTTTTAAGATCTTCATATTATATTGTTTAATTTATCTTAATTTGGACTAAATTCATATATTTTATTACTATTATCATCTATTTATAAAATTTTGATAGTTTAGAATAATATAAATACATAGTGAATACAATCTATATGAAAAAATTCTCCAAATATAAATTTTCAGTAAAATAAACTCGAAGTAAGATATTAATAAAATGAATATGTGTATTTTTATTTATCAAAGAAAAGGATTTAGAAGAAGTAATTTAGAGTAATGACTCAAAAATATTAACTTTTTTATAATCATATAATATGGTGATATAATGTTAAATGAATTATAAAAAAATAAAAAAGATAAAAGGCACCCCCTTCCCATAATTAAACCTTCTCCTATATAATTCCATAGTTACACTCATTCTAAAAGTATTCTCCTCCTACCAAAATAAATTTAATCTATAAAACCAACTTTGATTACCCTTCTAACCCTTTCAGAATCTAAAAAGGATATAAATAATCTTAAGCATGGTGAAATAATATAAAAAAAAGGATAAAAACGTAATAAGATGGTAAAAATGAATTATTTCATTTAAAGAAAATGGATTTCAATGATGGAAATCAAGATTCATGCTCTCCTTAGAGTTCCTCAATATATTTTTCTAATTATTTATTTTTCCTTTAAAATATTCATTATTCTTTTCTATAAATTAATTATTCTTTTCTAAAGTATAATTCTTCTTCTTAAGGACATTGGTTTTATTTTATTTTCAGTCAATATAACTTCTTGATGTTTAGTATATTCTATCATAATTTTCTATATTTCAATGTTTTTGAAAAAATATAGTTTAAAAAGCAATACTTTATCTTTAAATTGTATAAGCTCATGCAGTAGATAATTTTGAGTTGTATCACTTGATGTAACAACATGAAATCTATTATTTTTTTATTTATGATATTGATATGTTTCATGATTTTAAAATTATCAGGCCCTGTTTTGAATAGATTATCCATATTTCCTGAATTTGAGGACATATTATTCTCCATTTTTTTATCTTGGAAAACATATCACCCTTCATAATTTCTTCTAGACTAATTTTTTCATGATCATATTAAGGAAATCTTGAAATTTTATTATTTAAAATCTCATATAAGTTTTTCAAAAAATTGAAAGTTGTGTATTTATTTTCAAAATACTCTTTTCTAAATTCTATAATTCAATAAAAAATATATTTTTCATCAT
The DNA here is from genome assembly GCA_963277665.1 of Viscum album. Taxonomy (NCBI): domain Eukaryota; kingdom Viridiplantae; phylum Streptophyta; class Magnoliopsida; order Santalales; family Viscaceae; genus Viscum; species Viscum album. The sequence goes on from OY728133.1 coordinate 1,968,386,265, forward strand.
TTTATTTCATTTTAGACATACTTGGTAAATTAAATAGAATGTCACTATATTTTTCTATGTAATATTCCTTAGAATATGTTTTTTAGTCTAAATATAATGAATAATCCTTAGAATATAATTTCCATTTTTTAAACAACAAAATTGTATTTAATAACTAACCTTTTCCTTTTTGATCTATTTCCTATGTATGGTCTATTTTTTCTAATTAGGTAGTATCACATTCATTTTTATTATTATCCATTAGATAAAATTCAAAATATGAGTCCATTAAAGTCATCACATTCACCTCTATCATTTTTTCATTAATATTACCAGTATGTGACGGGGTAAAATAGATCATATTCTTTAAATGATTTGTTTCTTTTTTCATTGTGTATTTGAAACTAATTAGAGAAAAAACAAATCATTGTTTATTTGACTTGGGATACTCTAACTTATTCCTTTACTTGTCCACCTCCTTCAATTTCTTATTATATGAAGTTATGAATTTTTTATCTTCTATCTTTTCCTGTTAAACTTTTCCTTTTTCTTTCATTTCAATCATTAATTTATTTTTCAATATATTATGGGAGACAAGATCCTAAATTTCCATCTTTTTCTTGCATAATTCATTTAAATAGTCTTTAAAAATAACAATTCCAAATATTTTTTATTTTTCCAAAAAAATATACACTCTTCCATTCCTATTAAAAGAGATACCTCCATTTCTTCATCCTTAGATAAAATATCATACACTTCATTCTATTATGGTTATAAAAACTCTATATTGTATTTTTTTTAGACTTGTTTCCACTACAAACATATTGAAACTTCAGATTTTATATCAAAAAACTATTTTCCACACCTACCAAAATCAAGAATCATCTTGGTGATATTATATCCATTTATAGAATTATCTAATATCTTTAAAGGTTTTCCAAAATTACCAGGAATTTATATTGTAAGAAATTTCAATAAAATTATATTCATAATATAGCAACATGGTAACATATTTTCCATGAAAACGATAGAATTAATTTTTTCAAAGTAATCCCATGTAAATTATACAATATTATACCTCCATATATAAAATAATCAATCCAATATATATATATATATATATATCCTGGAATTTATTAGTTTCTATATCTTTTTTCCATGACACTAATAAATTTTTAATCCACATTAAAATATTTTTTTTATTTTTAGAAAAGATTAACAATCTTATTTGTCATCTCTATAGAAAATAAAAATCTAACAATAACCACATATTTCATAAATGTTTAGAAGTTTTTAGAAAGTATATGTTAAAATGATAAAATTCTCCTTCTAGTGCAATTACTACTTCATTCTCAAATTTTTCTAAGTTCATATAAAATTAAAGTTGATAAATGGTAAGGTTTTCTATATTTACTCCTCTACAAGTATCATAACTCATAAAACTATAATATTAACGTAAAAATAAATAATTGAAAGTAAAATACCTCTTATTTGGAATATAGATTTGAATCCACTAAAAAATATTTTGAATTGATCAACTTCCCATAACTGATCTCTATTTCAAAAATCTTTTTCCAATCTTTCATTCCCAATATTTTAATAGAGTAATTGTGGGGGAAGGATTTTTGATTGAAGGGTGATTGGTTGATTTTGAAACCCTCAAAAATCTAGAGTGTAAAATTGAGGTTTTGGGAGGAAAATTTATGAGGCTTCTAACCAGGATCACAAGTGTCATTACTTCCTATGATATTAAATCAATTTAGAATTTATAAACATGAAACCATATATCACTAAAACTAAAAACAAGTAGTATTGGATATTCAAGTCCCAAGGTTGAAGCCATGAGAAAAAGGATAACTATGAACCCAATATATAGTACATTTCATTAAATCATAAACTAAAATAACTAAACTAGAGAGTTTAATTGAATGATTAAACAAATGAAGGATGAAAACTGGGAAAATGAATCTAGCTATGGTTTTTTATTATTAAAACAACTCATCCCCACTAATAAAGTAAATTAATTAAATAGTCATGAGGTTACTTGGGGTATCTAGTTCAATATCTCAACAAAAAATAAAAAAATTTGTTCCCTATGATCCCTTTGTTCAAGATAATATATAAAAAACCCCAGTTGCATTAAAATAAATCTCTAAATGAAATAAAAGGTTATGTCGGAACCCACTCTCCCACTCTCCACTATCACATTGTGTTTCGTCACCAAGTTTAAATCTCTCTCTATACAACTAGGGGATATGATTTGGATAAATCCCATTAATATACTAATTAATAATAAAATATCTCAAGACTAGAAGATTCATAAACCATTATATATATATCGCATTTATCAATTCCACCCTCCCCTATAACACTTATCCATTCATGATCAAGTGTTCATAAACCATTAATAAACTAAAAATCATAATGGAGGGAATATAACTATGGATACTAAAACAAATATTCCATGAACTTGGAAGAAAACTTACTTATATTTTTCTCACAACCAACATATGTGTTCTACCAATACACAATGAAAATAAAAAGGGAAAAATTCCAAAATACATAGCATTATGGTTGATGAATATCCTAATATTTTACTCTTCCAAGGTTGGATATCTCTATAACACTAAGCCTCTTATATAAAACCTAATGGTCAATCCAATCTAATTTCACAACCCATTGTGTAGCCGCTTATGTCTCCATCCTATAGAATCCATGGCTGATGTTCCCCCTAAAAAGAACTGGCCTACTCCAATTTATATATCGTACCTCTAACTTTTATCTCTCTCTATATCTTCACATATCTCCATATCTTCAGCATATATATCCTTATTCAAATTTAACTAAAACTCCTCAAATATATTTTATAACCCACATGCACTATTCTTAAAATATATCTTAAAGTAATCCGAGGGATAAGATATACCCAAGTCTATATATATATATATATATATATATATATATATATATATATATATATCTTACATTCACTGAATCAACCTCATATCCCCCCTCTGTATCACACTCTAACTCCCATTAGATATGGTGTACTATACTTGTGCCAAATACTTAAATATTATCTAGAATATATCTTCATATTCACATTGAAACACATTATTGGTTTTCTATATCTATAATAGATATAAGTTATATGGTATGAATAGTATCTTATAGTTCATCCTTGTCACACACTCTTACATGTACAGGAAAATCCACACTGCAACTCTTACTTACTATATTGAAAATGTATTCCCTTATTATCATAAACTCTTCATGAAACTAGGACATAATGTATGGAAATGATAGAGGTGAAACCTCTTTGAACAAGAAATCAACCCCCTTATATTTACCACATATCCATGGTTTAGTAAATAGAACATGGTGTAGCTACCCTATAACTATGAAATCTTCTCACTATCGAATCATGATACACCATGGTGCATGAAAACCCTATGGAACAGTGATCATTATGCCTAAAAACCATGATACTCCTCAAGTAGTAGAACATGAAATAATACAATCATGCTTAACATAGTTAGGCCAATAAGGTAATTGGATTAAGATTATCTTTGATCATCAATGGAAGACTACAGTGAATTGAAACTCCTTTGTGGTTTAATGTTTTTTCTTGGGAATATGATGCACATCCGATTGTGGTATGATCATTTTTTTTAAGTCTATAGTGCCCCCATCATCATTGTCCCACACAAAAAAAAATGAGTGCAGGAGGAGAACATTATATCATACACTCTGAGATGAAATCATCTTAAATAACTGTTATGGTATTGCCCCATGAAACTTCTCCCCTCTTCTCGTGCTAACCTTCACAAGCATAGCACCTCCTAACATCAGGTATCTTTACCACTTTAAAATGATTATCATCTTATCTAAGTTCCAATGAACACCTTCCTTTTCCACACCCATGCCTTGGGTGATGATTAGATATCCCCATAATCTATTATGATAACTTAAAGTGTTTGGATACTTGCCATATTTTTACACCTATAAAACACCCAATTTTTCATAAAATATTATTTTTGTAATTCATATAAATAAATATTACTTTTATTTTACTTTTTAAAAATTCCTTTTAAAAGTTTGATTACCCAAACATAATATAAATCAATTAAAATTAGGTAAAATCACTAAATATATAATAATATTTTATAAATTAATGTTTAAAAATATAGGCAAGAAATATGCTTATCAAATACCCCCACACTTAGAATATGCTTATCCCCAAACATAAATCCCAACTCAAACAACAAATAGAACCCATTCTACCAATATTTAAATTCCACTCATAATGAAATTGAATAAACATCAATGGGGAGAATAGAATTTCAAGATTCACATTGTAATTCCACTTTAACTACTTTTTTTCCAGCAAACAAATCAATAATTTATTTTACTTTTCCCCTTTTTAATTGATGACTCTTCTCATAAATCTCATTAAATCATCTCAATTCATCATTAATAATCATGAAACTTTAATATTTACCTCACTTTAAATTCCTTTCCATTCATCACTAAAGGTAAAAATTTAATATACTTTTTCTAATACCTTGAATGCATGATCCTAACCATATTCTTATATCGGATCTCAAATATACACCTCATAATGATAAAGATCAAAAATATTCAAGAAGGCTTTAAATTTAGGATCATATAGCTCCAAGACTTTAGGGTAAGTAGGTAATTAGGTAAAAAATATAATAATAAAAAATATGGTTATCTCTTAAATCATATTTCAGGATAAAAAAGTAAAAAAAATTAAAATAGTCATTTCATAATATCACCCCTAATCCCTAAAACTAAAAAATAATGGTAATTAACTATATGAAGTAAAATGGTGGATAATCGTCTTTCTTTTTTTTCTACTTTTTTAATTTTTTCATCAAAAAATTCACTTGTAAAAATATCACACACCTCACCCAACCCATATTTTATCTCCTAATAACACTAATTTTAATGGTTATAAAATCATCATAGGTTGATCTAAGATTAATTTATATTTTACCCATGACACATCCGATTTTACCTAAATTTTTAATTTTTCCCCCTTTTTCCACATATTTTTTAATTTTTACAAGAGGGATAACATTTGAATTTAATAAATGATAATAAAAAACCTTTACCATGGCCAAATGAAACACCTCATACATTCTCCATAATGTGGCACATTATTTCCACTATGTAAATCCTCTCCCCCAAACTTAAACAATTGAATATCATGAAAAATAAAAATAATGGGGTAGAAAAGGATAATATGGGAATTTAATGTGGCTCTTACCTAATAAGGTCATTAATGGATTCTATGGGCTTACAAAAAATATGGAGTTTGGTCTCAAGGATAAGGTATTAAATTAAATATACATCAATCATATTAAATGTGACTTTGTAAAATCATAGTTTTGATAAGATACAATGAATGTTCTATAAGATTACATGACCTAATATTATCTCAATAAATATGCTTATAAAGTATAGAAAAAATTGGTATTGAATCCTCTTGAAAATGTTATCATATGATAAAGATTCAATCCCATGTCAAGTATCATAAAAACAAAATAATATACATGAACTTCAGAAAATAATAGAATTGAAATGGAAGAGGAATTCCATCAACCTAAATCAACTAGCCTCTCTAAATCATGATTCTTCCAATTCATACCCCCTTTTTTCTCAACTCGTTTAACCACCCACCTTACTCATTCATTTTCATTAGTATTGAGATATAAAACATGGAAGAATGGGTATCCTAAGTAATTAATTTATCGTAGATCTATGTATATAAAAAATATAAGTGGGTAATGTATTTTATTTATTTTGAAAGTTAAATAATATAAATAAAATTTATGGTGGTTAAAAAAATATAAAACATTTAAAATAATACTCTTATAACGTCCTGGCCTGGGATCCACTTAACCATTTCCCTGAGTTGGTGGGTCACATGGCCTTAAGTGCGCCTCCCCATATGCCAAAGGATTCCAACTATTAGTGAGGGTCTAAGGTGGTACAATGAGGGTACTATACCCTCATATCATAGTGGCATATTGGATATAATAAATAAATAAATAAAAATGGAATACTATATAAACATATTTCACAACATAAAAAAATATAATAATAATAAAATACAGAAACATAAATAACTAATAAATATTAATAATAATAAAAATACTATAAACTGAATCATATATAATGATTTCATAGAATGATGATATATAAAAAGAGGACATATTAGATAGGAATATAAATAATTCTACACATAAATACAAAAAGGACAAAAGAATACTCCACTAGCCTCGTGATCATATTCCCAGTCCTCTGCTCCCATGCTCTACACTATAACAGTAGTAAATAAAACATCTGTAATAGGGTTCTTTTCTTTATCCATGTAATCTACTCAGGTACCAAAGGTTGCCAGAATAGGGTGTGAGATAAACTCATTTGGCCACCACTAAGGGTGTTTAGAAATAATCCATCCAATGTACATAGATAAGAAGTTTTTAGGTATAACTGAATAATAACAAGTGCTATAAATAAATAAATAATAGTCAACTCAGGTTCGTATAGGACACCTGGAAGACTTTTCCTTCTTCAGCGCAGCATTGAATGAGTTTGATTAGTAACCATATATATATATATAAGTTATAATATTACATATATATATATAATTATATACTATATACACGTATATTCACTAAGTATGTGACGAAATAAGTAGGCATGGACAAGGATATTTGGTGCCCATTAGACTCATGGTGTAACTCATGAATCCATAACTAGTTGAACAATATTTTAGGATCTAGTAAAGGTTACATTCCCTAGATCTCATAATTAATGTAAGAAATCATGCATGTCATCCAAGATAAGTGGGGTGAGATGTAATCCCAATAGTCGATACAGAGGAATGTGGAATTTCATGTACATTTCCTAGATAAAAGTAAAATGGTGAGAGACATCATGCTCAACACTCGATGTAAGGGGGAGTGAAATTTCATGCTCAACAAGTCCCTTATCTAGAATTCCACATCTAATAATAATGTTATCATAATAATAATAATAATACAAATAATAACCATGATGGGTCACATATGATGCATTGTAATCATCAATCCTAATACAACTAAGTAATCACAATTCATACAATTCACATTTAATAATTATATATCATAATTTGTAGCCATTCCACCCATTTACATTCAATATAAATAGGAATTTTAATTATTAGAGGTATGGAAATTCATAATCAAGGTCAATACAAGCACTTATAAGGTTCTTTAATCCTCTGATAAATTACACTTGAAGGGTAAATTCCATTTACAAGCCAATATAAACACTTAGAAAGTGTTTTCCTCATTTAAACAATTATATTAAAGAGTTTATTCCATTATGAAGACCCAAAGTGGTTGATATGATTGATTTCGGAATCCTCTAAAAACTTATCCAGGTTTCTTAGGAGTATAACGACATGCGTATGATTATTTAGACAGGAAAAGCACAATTTAAGGCATTTTTCATGAAAGGACGGTGTACATCACAATGGAGAAACTATGAAAGCAACTCAACATTGAAAAAGAACAACTAGACCACCTACCTTAGGATCATTGATGACTCCTCATTCAATATCTACATTAGATTTTAGGTATATCAGATAAAAAATGAAGAATGGTCCAACGCACTAAAAATAGGTTGAATGAGATAATAACAAAATACTACAAGAGATAGAATGGTAAATTAATAAACTAAGCAATAGGATTATATATCATAAAAATTTGGATCCAATTCTTTTTAAAGAACATGATTTGGAGATCAGATGATCAAACAACATCAAATCTTTTCCATGGGAGAGGGAGAGAGATCAAATGGGTGAAAATGGGTATTTTGCCTATTGGAGAGATAATGAGAGATAAGGGTAAGGTTTTAATCCATTTAAGTGTAAATGGCCTTTTTACCTAGAAAATTTGGGTCACACATTTTGGCCATATGGTTTTTCAAACTGTACACCAACTGTGTGCACCTCACTATCTAAGGAGGGACCCTGCACAGTTTTCCAAACCATGTGCAAACCATGTGGTTTGGATTTCTCAAGATGTATGAAATTTATACATGGGTGTGGGCCTTATCATCCATGGTTTCAGAAAAATCGTGCATCTCCTCTTGCCCTCTAAAACACCTCACGTGTTTAAGGGACACCATGTGGGCTGGGCTGCATGATTTTTACTAACTGTGTAGCCTAATTAGTTTCTCCAAAATCTAGGGTTTCATGCTCTGAATAATCCACATACACCCTCATGACCTCCGTGACACCATTAGGTAACATTAAAAGGTCCAAATTTATGATTTAAACTAAAAAACATACCAATTATACCTTTGTGAGAAGTCGGGTCATTACAACCTCCCCTCCTTAAAGCAACTCAACCTCGAGCTGGCCTTCTGAGGGTAAAGAGAGATCATCTGATAAATGTTTCAGTGACTGGTATAATATATTACCTTCCTAATACAATGTCTCATCCTATACTCAATTGTTCTTCCATAGCACCCATACTAAATATATTGACCTACCTTAAAGAGTTTTCATGCTCTGATCCACAATACATAGTGGGTACTCGTTAAAAGAAGAATTCATCTCTAACTCAAACTCACTAGGTCTGAAAACATGCGATGAGTCAAGATAATATTTGTAATTTTGAGATATGTGAAAACATCATGAATAGAATGGTATCTTTGAGGAAGTTCTATATAGTAATCCATTAGTTTTATTCATTTCACAACCTCAAAGGGTCCAACGAATCAAGGTGAAAAATTACATTTTCTATGAATACACCAATGGTCCAACCTGGGTGAAACTCAAAAAAAACTCAATACACAACCTCTAACTCTATAGTTCATTAGCATCAGTTGGAATATGACTGTTTTCTGTACTGATCTATCAAAATGTGATTTTTGATCAACTAGACCTGCTCTGAAGTCACCCAGATGAGATGTGGTCCAAGGAAATCTACATCCCCTACCTCAAAATCACTTGTTTTCCCAAGTCCTTCAACCCCTTCTAGAAATGAGACATGAATCGAGTATCCTTATCAGATACAATATAACAAGGATCTCTATGAATAGATAAGACCTCCCTGACAAATAGCCTCCCTAGATTGTCTACTGAGAATATAGCGACCCTAATTTTTCTTAAATGACTATTAAATCATTTTAAATATTACAAACATAAATTATTTACACAACCAGGATCCAAATTTTTAGTATCTTGGATACATTAGTACTATACATTACTTTAACATAATAAAACATAAAATTTTATTTAATTCCTTATTCTCTAGATTCTTAGTGGCCCTTGTGTTCTCCTTATTAAAAGTAATCACCTAGGGATTTTCATAAAATAAAGGGATGTGATAAAAGACCAATAAGAGATAGATAAAAACATGGAACATGGGTGAGAAAAATCATCATCATCATAACATAAGAAATGTATCATCATCATAATCATTAGAGGAATAATAAGATAAAGGCATGGAATATGGAAATGCATAAAAATGAAACATCATGTCTTAGTGGACAAATACCACACATAGTTTTAAAAAAATATATAATCATTTTCATGAATATTTAACCTTATCTCATGATATACATCGCATTACCCAATTCATTGGAGTCTTATATAATTCTGGGTTCACCCATCACATCATAACATTTACTTTATCATTCATGCCACATAGAATATATATAAATCTTGGAAATTAAATAACCCATGGAATGGAATGGGTTTTATTTCATAAAGAATACATTCATGAATAAACTTCAGGGTTCCCAAAATAAATACGGAATAATATAATTGGTAAAATAATCATCAATCTAGACTGAGGAAGAAACAATCTCATGAGAAGTAAAAGATATGTTTTTAGAAAGACAATTTCTTTGGGAAAAATATTTGCATTCGTCATAAAATCAGACTAGAAGCATGTATATCCCAGAAATGAAAAAATTAAGGAAAATTAAATTGTATTTGATGAATAATAAAATAACATCCATAGTGAAATTTTGAACGAAAGAGGAATAACACAAAGAAATGAAATTGGTTTTGAGAATCCCCTTACCTTATATCTGAGTTCTTTCTTCCCTTTAATATTCTAGATAGTCTAATTAAATTCCTTAATTAATAAATCCATAACCTATTATACATGAATTTTATTTATTATAATTTTATTGAGTTCATTTATGGACATTATGATGATTTATAGCATTTAATTTCATCATTCAAGAGTGTTCATTTTCTTTGTTTTCATGGTCGGTTCACTTGTATACATGTATGGAAGACCATGTAAAATGATAAAAATTTCCCAGAATTGAAATTATATGTCATTAGTGAACTTACATAAGTTTAATTTGTCTTATATATTATTATTTTGTAGATATGAGTATGTTTAATTATATAACATGTTAATGATAATCGTTTAGATTAATTTTGGCAGTTTTTTATCACAATGAAATCATTTTGTTTTATTATTAAATATTAGGTATACATGTTAGTTACAGAAAATAAAAAGGGTTATAAAATAGATTTTACAATCTATTTCAAACATTATAATTTTTTTAGGACCATTTTTTAAGGTGGTAGAGGAAAATGAAAGTGCATCATCCACGATGGTGGTAAATTGACACACCACGAATGATATTTTCATTTTTAGAAAAAAAAATAAGAATAGATTGTGTTGGACTCACCTATTTTGATAATCCCAAATCATGTTTAAATATTGATCATGATATGTTAAGTTAGTTACTAATCTTTTTAATCTACATTTATAATTATATTATCCTGAAAAATGTATACTCTTAAGTCTCATGACTTTGTTGCATTAGCTTACAGTTTATATTTATCTAAATATAAGTTCATTGATAAAGGCTATTGGTAAGAGCCTTCTATTAAAAGTAACCATTATATCTCACTGTCACTCTAAGTCACTAATTCTAGAAGATCACCATTGAAGATTTGCAGTCATTGTTGGAAGCTACCGGTATAAGGTTATTGTCACAAGTCTACCGATGATCTGCTTATCAAAGATCACAGAGAAAGATTTACTGTCACAAGGGCACTGTTCTGATAGGGCTTCTATTAGAAGTTCACTGTTAGACTCTTTCTCCAGTCTTTTATTGAGAACTTCACTATTCAAGTCTGCAGTTGGAAAGGTCACTGTTGAAGTAGTCTGATGTTACAGAACTAACAAATAGAAGCTTACTACTAAAGGTCTACTATTGTGCCTACCGATGAAGTTCACTGATAATGAGCCACTATTACATAGAGTAAATATATACCATTACAAGACATCCACTAAACACAAAGTCCATCATTACAAGCCAACAGACAAAGATCCTACCGATGAAGTCCACAGTTGGAAATACCACAGATGAAGTCTACCGGGTGACAAGAACCTGCTACCATTCTAATGATATTCTATTCTTTCTTTACCAATTTTATTAATACTATTATAATGGTCATGTCTGGAAAAATTAATGCACCTGATATTATTTAATGTTATTTGCAGGCATATTAGGAAATAGTATGATGTATGAGGAAGAACACACATGATTGAAACATTTTTCCTGTCGGCCCCTGCTGAACCAAATGAGAAAAATCTGAATTGGAAAAGAGTATATATATAAGAGAGAGACATTCATAGAGGCTCGGAAAATACATACAAAAATAAGAAAAGTGGCGTGGATATATTGAATATACACAAAACACTCATAAGAGAGAACAATTCAAAATCTGAAGAATAACCCTCAAGCACTCATTCAGAATAACATAGAGATTCAAGAGGATCAATTGAAAGAATCTCCTTAAAGCTGTCGTGGTGTGATTCAAAGAGATTAACACCCAATAAGTTGATCATGTTTTCATCTGGAAGTCAGAACCTAAAATTTGCGACACTCTGTTTTGGAGTCAACTTGCAGGGAAGGACCAAAACTTCATCTCATTCATTACAATGAGTCCAGAGCAGATCTGCCAACACAACAGAGCATTCTAAACTCATCCCTACTTTCTTTCGCTCTACTGGGTTTGAATACTTTACATTTGTGAGCAGTTTGTATGTGTTACACACACTGACTCTTGTTCTTTAACTAAGGGATACTGAAAATCCCCATACCAAACTCTCTTTTATAGTTTTTTCCCATGTATAACTATGGAAGAAGCCTTGTGTGGCTTGGAAGTTTATTTTCCCACGTAGAACTATGGTAGAGGTTGAAAAACCTGAAAAGTTTGTGAAAACTTTTGTAAAGCCTGATACAGGATGTGTACCACTTTTAATATAATTTCTTGGTGGCAGGTGATCACCAAGTGGAGAGGACTAGGTCTTGTCTGAAGATTGAACCTCTTGTTTAATTTGTTGTCTTCCCTTTCATTACTCTGTTTTATTCCTATCCGTTGTGATTATATTTGTAAAGATAGAAATCTGTTTTTACATTCACTCTGATAGTTAGTTCTGGTTAGTGTGTATATGTGATTCATTTAGTAAACTTGTTTCAAAAGTGAAATTAGATTCCATACTGATTTAACTAAGGATTAATCAGCCTTTGAGAAACCTGTTGAACAATAAATCACTTATATCTATATTTTCTTAATTGACTAGGCTATTTTAATTTGGGGGATTTTAATTCTAAAAGTTTTTAACAGAAATTTTAAATTGGAACTCAATTTACCCCCCTCTTGAGTATCCACTCTGACCAACATTTGGTATCAGAGGCAACGTTGTTATTTATAAAAAATTTTCAAACCCTCTATTTTTCAAACTGTGATTTTAGTTTTACATTAAAGATCTTAAATTTCTTTTAGTTCTAAATTTTATCTCATTAATATATTTTCTAAAATCTAGTTATGAACAATATACTAGAAGGTTCTGCTACTAAAAGTCCAACTTTCTTTAATGGTTTGAATTATGATCAATGTAAAATCAAAATGAAAATTCATTTGGAAATTATTGGTTTTGATATTTGGTCTACAATAGAATCAGAATATGAGATCCCCAAAACGACTAGATCTACCCGAGATGATGCTACAAAGTCTGATTATAACAATAACTGTAAATATCTTAATTCCCTTTACTACTCTTTAGGATATGTGGAATTTAACCGAATATATGCATGTAAAACAGTTCATGAAATCTGGGACACCTTGCTTGTTTCTCATGAAGGAACAACCAACATGAAGGAAATGAGATTAAATACTTATACTATTAAATATGATAATTTTAAGATTAGAACTAATGAACCCATTTCTGACACGTACCTTCGGTTTAATGAAATTTTCAACACCATGAGTTCACTAGGAAAAGCTATTCCAGAGAAGGAGCAGATCATGAGAATATTGAGATGTTTTCCTGACAGATGGAGAGGCACTTCTGTGTCTATCTGAGAGTCATGTGACATCAGCAAGCTACCTGTTAAGGAGTTGATTGGTAAACTAATGATGTATGAAGAAGAACTAAAGGTGAAAAAAGAAGAAGATGGTGAACCCAAAAGAAAATATGTGGCATTAAAGTCTACTACTTCAAAGAGAAAAGACAAGGAGAAAATACATGTACCTACTGAATGTTCAACTAGTCAAAATTAAGATTCAGAAAGTGATGAAGAAATGGCTCAAATAGCCAGGATATTTAATAAGTTCTATAGGAAGAATAATTTTTTTAGAAAACCAAACTACAAGGGTAAGTATGATCAATAAGGTTAGTGGAAGAAGGATTAGAAGAAATCTGATAAGGAAGATGATATAGTCTATTATGAATGCAAGAGGAAAGGACACATCAAGGCTGACTGTCCGAAGCTAAAATTCAAAAATAAATATGATTATAAGGACAAGAAGTATTTAAAAGCCATGAAAGCAACTTGGAGGGCTCCAGAAGATAGCACAAGTGAATCAGAAGCCACTGATTCTGAAAAGAATCATGCCAACATGTGCTTTATGACTAACATATCTGATGTACATGTTTCCCCTATTCTGAATGATTATTATTCTGGAAATAACATTGATTTAGATAATGATGAAAATATGTCTAATGATGAACTATTTGAATATTTCAATATACTGGAAGATACCTGAAATGAACTAAAAGATAAATATAAATCTTTAAAGAAACAGCATGCCTTGACTAGTAATATTAAAACATATCTAAGTGTAGAGAAAGAAAATAATTCTCAATTGTTGAAAGAGAAAACTCATCTAAAATTATCTAATGAACAATTAAGAAAGGATATTGAGAAGTTCACTACTGGTAGGGATACCTTGACACATTTTCTTGGAAAACATATTGCTCCAAAATATACAACTGGTCTAGGATATCAGCCTGAACAGAGACAAATTAGCAAAACCAAATTTGTTCCAAAATCTGGATAGTTCACTTCTAATTCTGGATCATCTTTTGAGAAAAAAATTTCTAAATGACCGAACAAAGTATTTTTGTCTCAAAATATGTTTGTTGATTTTAGAAAACCTATAAAGAAAATATGGGTTCCCAAAGTTTTATTGGCTAACCTTTCTAGACCCAAGAAGATCTGGGTACCAAAATTATCCCATGTTTAAACTGTTTTAAAGGGAAATTGCTTAAAGATTTAATATAACACTCTATGGTACTTGGACAGTGGATGTTCAAGACAAATTATAGGAGACTATTATTTCTTCAAGAGTATAATTAATGTTGATGGTGGGCATGTCACCTTTGGTGAAAATGCAAAAGGAAAAATCACCGACTTAGGCCATATTGGTAACCCTGATACAATATTAATTTCTAAAGTACTTTTGGTTGATGGATTGAAGTATAATTTACTTAGCATATCTCAGTTATGTGATGATGGCCTTAATGTTAAATTTTAGAATGATTCATGAAATGTTTTTAATTCAGAAAATGATATAGTTTTCACTGTATGTAGAAATGAGAATGTATATGTTGTTGATTTAAACTCCTTAGCCAAACAAAATGTTTCCTGCTTAAATTATTTTCATAAAGAGTCTTGGTTGTGGAATAGAAGGTTAGGACACTGTAATGTGAACTCACTCAGGAAGCTATCTAAGAAATGTTTAGTTAGAGACCTACCTAAATTAGAATTCCCAAATGATAAAGTGTGTAATCCCTGTCAAAAGGGAAAACAACACACAGTTTCTTTCAAACCAAAGAAAGAAGTTTCAACTTCTCAACCACTTGAGTTGGTTCACATGGATTTGTTTGGGCCATCAAGAGTTTCAAGTATAAATGGGAAGCACTATGTTTATGTTCTTGTAGATGACTTTTCTAGGTATACTTGGGTATACTTTCTAGCTCATAAAAGTGAAGCATGTTCCCAATTTGTCAAATATTCCATGTCTGTAAAAAACCTTAGTGGACATAAGTTTAAAACCCTGAGAAGTGATCATGGTGGTGAGTTTCAAAATCATGAGTTTGAATCTTACTTCTCACACAATGGCTATAATCACAACTTTTCTGCCCCTAGGACACCTCAAAAAAATGGATTTTTAGAAAGGAGAAATAAGACCCTTCAAGAAATTGCAAGGACTATGCTTAATGAGTATGACTTACCCATTTATTTTTGGGCTAAAGTTGTAAATATAGCTTGTTATGTTATCAATATAGTATTAATTAGACCTGTTCTCAAATGAAATGATAATGAACTTTAGAATAATAGGAAGCCTAAGGTTAATTAATTTAGAGTTTTTGGTTGCAAAGTCTTTATTCTTAATTCTAAAGACAATCTTGACAAATTTCCTCCCAAAAGTGATGAAGGAATTTTACTGGGTTATTCTATTTCAAGTAAAGCCTATATAGCGTTTAATAGGAAAACCAAATGTGTGGAAGAATCCGCTCATATAAAATTCTATGAGACTGATCTACATGAGCCTAAAACCTCTCTTGAAAATCTTGAGGAAGATTTGTCAAATCTGAACTTTAATGATAAAAATAGTGAATCCCCTGTAAAAGTATCCAGTTCTGGAAATTTTCTAGAATCTGCTCCTACCGATTATGAACCAAGAGACAATAATGAATAATCTAGTTCAATCCTTCCTAGAGGTACTAGGACTCTTAAGAATCATCCTCTGGATGCTATTTTGGGCGATTTGAATAGAGGAACACAAACCAGAGCTTCTCTAAGAAACCAGGTTGAACATCAAGCTTTTCTTTCACAGTTTAAACCCAAAAATATTAATGATGCTATCAAGGATGAATTTTGGGTAATGGATATGCAAGAAGAACTAAATCAGTTCGAAAGAAAAAAAGTTTGGGAATTAGTGGAAAGACCCAATGACACTTTGACCATAGGCACTAAATGGGTGTTTAGGAACAAAGTTGATGAGTCTGGGAATATGTTATAAATAAGGCCAGGTTAGTTGCACAAGGATATAGTCAAGAGGAAGGAATAGACTATGAGGAGACCTTTGCACCTGTAGCTATATTAGAAGCTATTCGGATACTACTTGCCTATGCAGCTCATCTAAATTTCAAAATTTATCAAATGGATGTTAAAAGTGATTTTCTAAATGGGTATATAGTTGAGGATGTATTTGTTAAACAACCTCCTGGTTTTACAAATCCCCATTTTTTCAATCATGTTTTTAAATTATCTAAATCTTTATATGGCTTAAAACAAGCTCCAAGAGCATGGTATGATAGGCTCAGCTCTTTTCTTATTTCAAAAGGTTTTACCAAAGGGATAGCTGGTCCTACTCTTTTTATTAAATGGATTTCTAAAGATGTTTTGATAGTACAAATTTATGTGGATGATATTATTTTTGGATCTTCAAAAAATTAATTATGTGTTGCTTTTTCAAAAATGATGCAAAATGAGTTTGAAATGAGTTTAATGGGAGAACTCAAATTTTTCCTTGGATTTCAGATCTCTCAAAATAAAAATGGAATTTTTTTGAATCATAGTAAATATATTAAGGATATTTTACAACATTTTTATTTGGATGGTAGTAAAGGGACAGACACTCCTATGAGTACCAGTTGTAAGTTGGATGCTGATGAAACTGGAGAACCAGTGGATCAAACCAACTACAGAGGTATGATAGGAAGTCTACTCTATCGTACAGCTAGTAGACCTGACATCATGTCTAGTATATGCATGTGTGCTCACTTTCAAGCCAATCCAAAAGAATCTCATTTAACTACTATAAAAAGAATTTTTAAATATATCAAACATACTCTTAACTTAGGTTTATTTTATCCAAAAGGACAATCGTTTGATTTTTTGATTTATTCTAATGCTGATTTTTCTGGTTGCAATTTAGATAGAAAAAGCACCTCTGGGACATGTCACATCTTAGGAAAGACACTAGTATCTTGGTATAGTAAGAAGCATAATTCTGTTGCATTATCTACTACCAAAGCTGAGTACATATCTGCTGGTAGTTGTTGTGCTCAAATTCTGTGGATGAGACACACTTTACTGGACTATGGATATCAATTCAAACATGTCTCTATAAAGTGTGACAATACAAGTGCTATTAACATTTCCAAAAAAACCAGTATCTCATGCAAGGACAAAGCATATTGATGTGAGACATCACTTTTAGAGGGATCATTATCAAAAGGGTGATATCACTCTTGAATTCATTGGCATTGAACATCAATTTTCTGATATATTCACAAAGCCTTTGAATTCTGAGAGGTTAAATTACATCAAACATGAGTTAGGTTTGATTAACCTCCGCACAGTGAAACCACACAGTTGGACCTCACAGTTAGACCTCATAGTTAGACCTCACAGTTAGACCTCACAGTTAGACCTCACAGTTAGACCTCGCAATAGTACCTCACCGTTGCACCTCACCGATGTACCTCACTGGTACATCTCACTGTTGGATACTTCGCTATCTGTCTTTATTTTTGCGGGAATTCGAACCATTTTTATTCCTATTTATTATTTCTATTTTATTTTGTTTTAATCTCTAAATGATAAAACCCAAGGCAATGAACATGTCTCAATCCACCTTCCTCTCTCAATCTCGAACCTTGCTCTCAAAATTCCTAAACCCTAACCCTTCACCTGAGCCATAAAACCTCTCTCAATCTCTATGGCCAGAACAAAGCGACCCCCGACTGTCAATGAGGATGTGCCAAGGCCAAAGAGGGATCGAGCCGAATTCAGTGGCACCAGTAATACTTCGACGGGACCTGTCAACCCGCATCTGACCAAGAGACAAATCTTTGCTGAGAAGGAGTTAAGTGAAGAATGGATTCTATCAAGAAATTCATTAGTGCTGAAAGCACTAGATGCCCAAGGATGGACTGAATGTTTTGACAACAAAAATAGACCGTACTACCCAAAGCTTGTTAAAGAGTTCTATGAATATCTAAAGTTCGAAGAGGAAGATGACTTGTATAAGATATTATCCAGAGTTAATGGCAATGAAGTATATTTCACATCTGCTGAGTGGGCTGCTTGTTTGAGAGTCCCTCATGAAAGAGTATATGATTACTACTATGGAGTGGCTCCTCCATACAGTGTTGTTTTTTAATATGAAAAAGCTCTGGCAGAACTTACAGGAGATGGAAAATCAAGGAGGATCATTGCAGCTAAGATGAATGGAGAAGACAGGGTTTTATTCAAATTTATTCAGCATGTAATGAGTCCCAGGATAGGAGATTTTGCAGTACTGAAGTACCAGAACATATTCCTCATGTACTTACTGAAGCATGGAAAGAAAATTAACCTATGTAGGTTACTGATGGCACAATTGGAGGATATGAATAAGGCAAGCTCAAATTCCAATGCCCTATTCTATGCCAAGATTATTTCAGTAATGCTAAAGGTAAAGGGTGTGGCTGGAAATCAAGAAGAAATGATAGTAGCCAAGAATAGTGTCTGTAAATCCAAGGTGATTTTCAAATTCATGAAAATTATCTGGAATCCCTGGAAGAGGACATGGGTGAATGATGAAGGAAAGGTGTATGAAAAGTTTGACCCTACTACTCATCCATCTAGGCCAAAAGACAAGAGAGATCCAAGCCTGAAGCCTGATGAGCCAGAACCGGTTTATTCAGATGAGGAGGAGGCTGAAGGATTTGTGGACCCTGAAAGAGAGAACACCCCCATTTATGATGGGAGTGATCCTGATTTGCCTCACAGTCCTGTAAGGATAGTAGCTTTCAGAGCAGTTATCCCTCCAAAAGAACTTCCAAGAAGAGAGATTGTTCTGAAGGACAGTGATACTAAGACCACTGTAGAAGAAGAAGAAGCATATCAGAATATTGTCAAGGACACCACTGAAGAGGATGAGGAAGAGGAATCTTGTGATAACGATGAAGGAAATAAGGTTGTTGCTGAAGCTAATGATGAGAACAATGAGGAAGAATACCTCAGTTTGAGCCCTCTGATAGATAGTACAGACAAGATAGTGTCTGGTCAGGAAGCATTAGTGGAATCTACTGCCATTGATATGGGAGTCATTGATGACTCAGAGAAGTATAAGACTCACCATACTGTTGGAATAACAGAGAAAGTGGTTGTTGAATCTGGTGGAGTTGTAGAGGAGGTTGTGGAGTTACTTAGAGCAGAATAGATAGAGGAGATTCCTCAGGAGAGAGCTCTAAGTGAGGGGGAGCATCTTGGTTTAGTTTTTGTGTTGTATGACATCGAAGGTTGGTCATCAGATCTAGGATATATGGTACTTGGACTCAATTATAGAGATTCTAATGAGGAAGACCATCCCCAAATGGATTCGGTTATCCTACTGGAAAGTATTCCAGTATTTATGGCTGATAATTTGGAAACCCAGGAGGACCTTGAGTCCTTAAAGGCTGAAATGAAAGAGGCGGTGAGAGAATCAGTGAAAGATTTGAAGAAAAGCCTGGTTGAAGAGCTGAGAAGGGTGGATAAATCCCTGTAGCTGTCTCTGGGATTTGTTGTGTCTAGTCTAGTGAAAGAAATGATGGATGAAGTTAAAGTGTTCCATACTCAAATTGAAAGCTGGACAGGATCTGTGGTTTCTCTAAGATAGTCAGTTGCTTCATTGACTGCCATGAGCAGTTCTCAAAACCAAGTGAATACTAATATTCGTTATATCAAAGAAGTAGTCAAGTAGTTTTTGGAAGTTTTTGAAGATTTTAAGAAATCAGTCAAAGAACATATGAACATTCAAGATGTACTTGTTTAGAAGGTGATTGGTAACTTGACTTAGTCATTCAAAGATACAGTGGCTTTCTCGGTCAAACCCATTCCCTCATCTAGCTCCTCTATGACCATTGACTAGATCAGAACTGTAATACAGGAAGAGATTTCTCAGGACAGTACTAGTGGCACCTCTAATTCTCAGGTACTTTCTACCACTAGGGAAGTCAGCAGTTTTGTTCATGACCACCTGTGAGCAGCTACTGCTTCTCAATAGGACATTAAGAATAAGGTATATTCTTTCTTTCAGAAGGTCTATACCAAGCATCAAATGACCAACCACTTCAAGCTCTTGATAGAGAATATGAAGCTGCCTCCAGTGACTCATGCATTCAAGAAGTAGTTCAGCAAGATAAGAGAATTGACCCTTGATTTGGATAAGTTTTTGGAGAATAAGGATGATTTTTTATCTGTTATAGAAAGAGGAGGAAGCATTATTATGGATTTCAGAAACCTTCTTCTACCCTTTCTCCATGTGGATTGCACCCCTGTCATCATACCTCCTGCCTTACCAGCATATCAACCCAGTAGTTCTTCTACGATGTCTCCTGCTGAAGCTATCAGAAGCCTTAATCCATTGATACCTCAACGAGCAACCCACTACAGACCCACAGGAGCTTCTGTTGATGCCCCTCTAGTCATTCATGCAGCAATTCCTAAACCTGCTGATCCACCAGCTCATCCTCCATCTTCTTCCTCCAAAGAGAAAGATCCCTTACCTACGGATGATGTGGATTGAGTCCGTTTATGTCTTTTGATAGGGACTATGTATTCTTTTTGGGGCATGTACTGTACTTTTATTAATACAATCTTTCTCAGTTTTCTCTATTTTGTGTTTCTTTTTTCTAATCACAAAGGGGGACAAATACTGTGTGATTAGGGAGAAATATTGTGCTAATCTTATAAATATTGTGCTAATTCTAGACTAATCATGTGATTGGGGAGAAAAGTGCTAATATACTACTATGATGAATCTTATCTTCCTTTCTCTCTAATACCATGTACTAATATTTTTTGGTTTTTCACTCTTATTAATCTCTGATACTTGAGACATTTTTTATCTTAGTTTAATAATTGAATTATATATGACATCTATCTTTAATACACACTGATATAATTTTTTATTACCAAAAGGGGGATATTGTTGGACTCACCTATTTTGATAATCCCAAATCATGTTTAAATATTGATCATGATATGTTAAGTCAGTTACTAATCTTTTTAATCTACATTTATAATTATCTTATCCTGAAAAATGTATACTCTTAAGTCTCATGACTTTGTTGCATTAGCTTATAGTTTATATTTATCTAAATATAAGTTCACTATTAAAGGATATTGTTAATAGATTTCTGTTCAAATTCACCGTTATAGCTCACTATCACTCTAATTCACTAATTCTATAAGACCACCATTAAAGATTTACAGTCGTTTTTGGAAGCTAACGGTACAAGGTAACTGTCACAAGTCTACCGATGATCTGCTTATCAAAGCTCACAAACAAAGAGTTACTATCACAAGTTAACTCCTTTGACAAGGCTTCTGTTATAAGTTCACTATCAGACTCTTTCTCCATTATTCTATTGAGAACTTCACTGTTCAATTTTGCAGTTGGAAAGGTCACTGTTGAAGTAGTCTGATGTTACAGAACTACTGAATAGAAGCTTACTGTTAAAGGTATATTGTTTAGCACACCAATGAAGTTCACTAATAAGGAGCCACTGTTACATAGATTAAATAGCTACCACTACAAGAAATCCACTAAACACAAAGTCCACCATTACAAGCCTACAGACAAAGAGCCTATCGTTGAAGTCCACGATTGGAAAGACCACAGTTGAAGTCTACCGTGTGACATGCACCTACTACCAGTCTAATGATATTCTATTCTTTCTTTAACAAATTTATTAATACTATTATAATGGTCATGTCTAGAAAAATTAATGAACCTGACATTATTTAATGTTATTTTTAGGAATATCAGGAAATAGTATGATGTACGAGGAAGACCACACATGGTTGAAACATTTTTCCTTTCAGCCCCTGCTGAACCAAATGAGAAAAATCTGAACTGGAAAAGAGTATATATATAAGAGAGAGACATTCAGAGCAGCTCGACCAATACATACAGAAACAGGAAAAGTGGTTTGGATATATTGAATATACACAGAACACTCATAAGAGAGAACCATTCACAATCTGAAGAAGAACCCTCAAGCACTCATTCAGAATAATACAGAGCTTCAAGAGGATCAATTGAAAGAATCTCCTTCAAGCTGTCGTGGTGTGATTCAAAGAGCTTAACACCCAAGAATCTGATCATCTCTGCATCTGAAAGTCAGAACTTGAAAGTTGTGACACTCTGTTTTGGATTCAACTTGCAAAAAAGGACCAAAACTTCATCTCATTCATTCCAACGAGTCCAGAGCTGATCTGCCAACATAGAAGAGCATTCTAAACTCATCCCTACTTTCCTTAGCTCTACTGTGTTTGAATACTTTACATTTGTGAGTAGTGTGTATGTGTTACACACACTGACTCTTGTTCTTGAACTAAGGGATACTGAAAATCCCCATACCAAACTCTCTTTTATAGTTGTTTCCCACGTATAACTATGGAAGAAGCCTTGTGTGGCTTGGAAGTTTATTTGCCCACGTATAACTATGGTAGAGGTTGAAAAACCTGAACATTTTGTGAAAACTTTTGTAAAGCCCGATACAGGATGTGTATCACTTTTAATATAATTTCTTGGTGGCAGCTGATCACCAAGTGGAGAAGACTAGGTCTTGTCTTAAGACTGAACCTCTTGTTTAATTTGTTGTGTTCCCTTTCATTACTCTGTTTTATTCCTATCCACTGTACTTATATTTTCAAAGACAGAAATTTGTTTTTATATTCACTCTGATAGTCAGTTCTGGTTAGTGTGTATATGTGATTCATTTAGTAAACTTGTTTCAAAAGTTAAATTATTTTCCATACTGATTTAACTGAGGAGTAATCAACCTTTGAGAAACATGTTGAACAATAAGTCACTTATATCTCTACTGCCTTGATTGACTGGGATGTTTTAATTTGGGGTATTTTAATCCTAAAAGTTTTTAATAGAAATTTTAAATTGGAACTCAATTCACCCCCCTCTTGAGTATCCACTCCGACCAACATTTGGTATCAGAGGAAACATTGTTATTTATAAAAAGTTTTCAAACCCTCTGTTTTTCATACTGTGATTTTAGTTTTACCTTAAAGATCTTAAATTTCTATTAGTTCTAAATTTTATCTCTTTAATATATTTTCTAAAATCTAGTTATGGAAAATAGAATAGAAGTTGCTGCTACTAATAGGCCACCTTTCTTTAATGGTGTGAATATGCACAATACAAAATCAAAATGAAAATTCATTTGGAAAGTATTGGTTTTGATATTTGGTATGTTATAGAATCAGAATATGAGATCCCCAAAACTTCTTGATCTACCTGGGATGATGCTACAAAGTCTGATTATAACAATAAATGTAAAGCTATAAATTCCATTTACTGCTCTTTAGGAGATGAGGAATTTAAACGAATTTCATCATGTAAAACAGCTCATGAAATCTGAGACACCTTGGTTGTTTCTCATGAAGGAACAACCAACGTGAAGGAAATGAGATTAAAAACTTATACTTTTAAATATGATAATTTTAAGATGAGACCTGATGAACCCATTTCGGACATGTACCTTAGGTTTAATGAAATTGTCAACACCATGATTTCACTAGGAAAAGTTGTTCTAGAGAAGGAGCAGATCATGAGAATATTGAGATGTTTTCCTGACATATGGAGAGGCACTTCTGTGTCTATCCGAGAGTCATGGGACATCATCAAGCTACATGTTAAGGATTTTATTGGTAACTAATGATGTATGAAGAATAACTAAAGGTGAACAAAGAATAATATATTGAACCCAAAAGAAAATTTGTGGCATTCAAGTCTACTACTTCAAAGAGAAAAGACAAGGAGAAAATACATTTACCTACTGAAAGTTCAACTAGTGAAAATTTAGATTCAGAAAGTGATGAAGAAATGGCTCAAATAGCCATGAGATTTAATAAGTTCTATTGGAAGAAGAAGTTTTTCAGAAAAACAAACTACAAGGGTAAGTATGATCAACAAGGTAAGTGGAAGAAGGATTGGAAGAAATCTGATAAGGAAGATGATATATTCTTCTATGAATTCAAGAGGAAAGGACACATCAAGGCTGACTTTCTGAAGCTAAAATTCAAAAAGAAATATGATTATAAGGACAAGAATCATAAGAAAGCCATGAAAGAAACTTGGAGTGCTTCGGAAGACATCACAAGTGAATCAGAAGTCACTGATTCACTTAAGAATCATGCCAACATGTTCTTCATGACTAAAATATCTGAGGTACCTGTTTCCCCTATTCTAAATGATTATTATTCTATAAATAAAAGTGATTCGGATAGTGATGAAAATATGTCTCTGGATGAACTGTTTGAGTATTGCAATATAATGGAAGATACCTGCAATGAACTAAAAGATAAATATAAATCTTTAAAGAAACAGCATTCCTTGACTAGTAATATTAAAATAGATCTAAGTGTAGAAAAAGAAAAGAATGCTCAATTGTTGAAAGAAAACACTCAGATCAAATTATCTAATGAACAATTAAGAAAGGATATTGAGAAGTTCACTGCTAGTAGGGATACCTTGACATAGTTTCTAGGAAAACATATTGCTCCAAAATATACAAATGGTCTAGGATATCAGCCTAGATAGAGAAAAATTAGCAAAACCAAATTTGTTCCAAAATCTGGACAGTTCACTGCTAATTCTGGATCATATTTTGAGAAACAATTTTCTAAAGGATTGAACAAATTATTTATGTCTCAAAATATTTTTTCCGGTTTTAGAAAACCTATTAGGAAAATATGGGTTCCCAAAGTTTTATTGGCTAACCTTTAAGGACCCAACAAGATCTGGGTACCAAAATTATCCCATGTTTAAACGGTTTTGCAGGGAAATTGCTTAAAGAGTTCTTGTAACACTCTATGGTACTTGGACAGTGGATGTTAAAGAGATATGAAAGGAGACTATTCTAGCTTCAAGAGTCTAATTAAATTTTATGGTGGGCATGTCACCTTTGGTGACAATGAAAAAGGAAAAATCATCGGCTTAGTCCATATTGGTAACCCTGATATAATATTAATTTCTAAACTACTTTTTATTGATGGATTAATGTATAATTTACTTAGAATATCTCAGTTATGTGATGATGGCCTTAATGTTAAATTTGAGAATGATTCATGCAATGTTTTTAAT
Source organism: Viscum album (assembly GCA_963277665.1). Classification (NCBI taxonomy): domain Eukaryota; kingdom Viridiplantae; phylum Streptophyta; class Magnoliopsida; order Santalales; family Viscaceae; genus Viscum; species Viscum album. The sequence continues at coordinate 1,968,411,736 of OY728133.1, forward strand.
TCAAAAAATGATTTAGTTTTCACTGCATGTAGAAATGAGAATGTATATGTTGTTGATTTAAACTCCTTAGCCAAACAAAATGTTTCCTGCTTAAATGCTTTTCATAAAGGGTCTTTGTTATGTCATAGAAGGTTAGGACACTGTAATGTGAACTCACTCAGGAATCTATATAAGAAATATTTAGTTAGAGACCTACCTAAATTAGAATTCCCAAATGATAAAGTGTGTAATCCCTGTCAAAAGGGAAAACAACACAAAGTAACTTTCAATCCAAAGAAAGAAGTTTCAACTTCCCAACCACTTGAGTTGGTTCACATGGATTTGTTTAGACCATCAAGAGTTTCAAGTCTAAATGGGAAGAACTATTTTTATGTTCTTGTAGATGAATTTTCTAGGTATACTTGGGTATACTTTCTAGCTCACAAAAGTGAATCTTGTTCCTAATTTTTCAAATATTCCAAGTCTGTAGAAAACCTTAGTGGACTTAAGATTAAAACCCTGAGAAGTGATCATGGCCGTGAGTTTGAGAATCATGAGTTTGAATCTTAGTTCTCACACAATGTATATAATCACAACTTTTCTGCCCCAAGGACACCTCAACAAAATAGAGTTGTAGAAAGGACAAATATGACCCTTCAATAAATTGCAAGGACTATGCTTAATGAGTATGACTTACCCATTTATTTTTGGGCTGAAGATGTAAATACGGCTTGTTATGTTATCAATAGATAATTAATTAGACATGTTATCAAAAGGACCCCTTATGAACTTTGGAATAATAGGAATCTTAAGTTTAATTAATTTAGATTTTTTGGTTGCAAAGTCTTTATTCTTAATTCTAAAGATAATCTTGACAAATTTGCTCCCAAAAGTGATGAAGGAATTTTCCTGGGTTATTCTATTTCAAGTAAAGCCTATAGAGTGTTCAATAAGAAAACCAAATGTGTGGAAGAATTAGTTCATATCAAATTCAATGAGACTGATCTGCATGAGCCTAAAACCTCTCTTGAAAATCTTGAGGAAGATTTGTCAAATCTAAACTTTAATGATAAAAATAGTGAATCCTCTGTAAAAGTATTCAGTTCTGGAAATTTTCCAGAATCCGCTCCTACTGATTCTGAACCAATAGACAACAATGAAGAATATAGTTCAACCCTTCCTAGAGGTACTAGGACTCTTAAGAATCATCCTCTAGATGTTGTTGTAGGCGGTTTGAATAGAGGAACACAAACCAGAGTTTCTCTAAGAAACCAGGTTGAACATCAAGATTTCTTTCACAGCTTGAACCCAAAAAAATTAATGATTCTACCAATGAAGAATTTTGGGTAATGGATATGCAAGAATAACTAAATTATTTTGAAATAAACAAAGTTTGGGAATTAGTGTAAAGACCCAAGGACACTTTGACCATAGGAACTAAATGGGTGTTTAGGAACAAAGTTGATGAGTCTGGGAATATGGTTAGAAATAAGGCCAGGTTAGTTGCACAAGGATATAGTCAAGAGGAAGGAATATACTATAAGGAGACCTTTGCACCTGTAGCTAAATTAGAAGCTATTAGGATACTACTTTCCTATGCATCTCATTTTAATTTCAAACTTTATCAAATGGATGTTAAAATTTCTTTTCTAAATGGATATATAGTTGAGGATGTATTTGTTAAGCAACCTCCTATTTTTAAAAATACCCATTTTTCCAATCATGTTTTTAAATTATCTAAAGATTTATATGGCTTAAAACAAGCTCCAAGAGCATGGTATGATAGGCTCAGCTCTTTTCTTATTTCAAAAGGTTTTACCAAAGTGATAGCTGATCCTACTCTTTTTATTAAATGGATTTCTAAAGATCTTTTGATAGTACAAATTTATGTGGATGATATTATTTTTGGATCTTCTAAAAATTCATTATGTGTTGATTTTTCAAAAATGATGCAAAATGAGTTTGAAATGAGTTTAATGGGAGAACTCAAATTTTTCCTTGGATTTCAGATCTCTCAAAATAAAAATGGCATTGTTTTGAATCAAAGTAAATATATTAAGGATCTTTTAAATTTTTTTTCTTTGGATGGTAGTAAAGGTAGTGACACTCCTATGAGTACCACTTGAAAGTTGGATGTTGATGAAATTGGAGAACCAGTGGATCAAACCAACTATAGAGGTATGATAGGAAGTCTAATCTATCTTACAACTAGTATACCTGACATCATGTTTAGTGTATGCATGTGTTCTTGCTTTCAAGACAATACAAAAGAATATCATTTAACTGCTGTAAAAATAATTTTTAAATATCTCAAACATACTCCTAACATAGGATTATTTTATCCAAAAGGAAAATCGTTTGATTTGTGGAGTTATTCTGATTTTGATTTTTCCGGTTGCAAGTTAGATAGAAAAAGCACATATGGGACATGTCACATCTTAGGCAAGTCACTAGTATATTGGTGTAGTAAGAAGTAGAATTCTGTTGCATTATCTACTGTCGAAGCTGAGTACATAGCTGCTGGTAGTTATTGTGCTCAAATTTTGTGGATGAAACACACTTTACTAGACTATGGATATAAATTCAAACATGTCTCTATACAGTGTGATAATACAAGTGCTATTAAAATTTCCAAAAAACCAGTATCTCATGCTAGGACAAAGCATATTGATGTAAGACATCACTTTTGAGGGATCGTTATCAAAAGGGTGATATCACTCTAGAATTCATTGGAACTGAACATCAATTTGATGATATATTCACAAAGCCTTTGAATTGTAAGAGGTTAAATTACATCAAACATGAGTTAGGTATGATTAACCTCATCAAAGTGAAACCTCACAGTTGGACCTCACAGTTAAACCTCACAGTTAGACCTCACAGTTAGACCTCACAGTTAGACCTCATAGTTAGACCTCACAGTTAGACCTCATAGTTAGAACTCACAGTTAGACCTCACAGTTAGACCTCACAGTTATACCTCACCATTTCACGTCAATGGTGTACCTCACTGGTACATCTCACTGTTGGATACTTCGTTGTTTTTCTTTATTTTTTCAGGAATTAGAACCATTTTTATTCCTATTTATTATTTATATTTTATTTTTTTTAATCCCTAAATGATAAAACCAAAGGCAACGAACATATCTCAATCCACTTTCCTCTCTCAATCTTGAACCTTGCCCTCAAAATTCCTAAACCCTAACCCTTCACCTGAGCCCTTGAACCCCTCTCAATCTCTATGGCCAGAACAAAGCGACCCCTGACTATCAATGAGGATGCTCCAAGGCCAAAGAGGACTCGAGCCAAATACATTGGCACCAGTAATACTACAACAGGACCTGTCAACCCGCATCTGACCAAGAGACAAATCTTTGCTGAGAAGGAGTTAAGTGAAGAATGGTTGTTGTCGAGAAAGTCATTAGTGCTGAAAGCACTAGATTCCCAAGGATGGACTGAATGTTTTGCTAACAACAATGGACCATACTACCCAAATCATGTGAAAGAGTTCTATGAATATCTGAAGTTCTAAGAGGAAGATGATGTGCATAAGCTAATATCTAGAGTCAATGGAAATGAAATCTGTTTCACATCAGCTGAGTGGGCTGGATGTTTGAGAGTCCCTCATGAAGGAGTATATTATTACTACTCTGGAGTGGCTCCTCCAGAAAGTGATTTTTTTTAACATGAAAAATCTCTGGAAGAACTAACGAGATATGTAAAATCATGGAGGATCATTGCAGTTGAGATGAATAGAGAAGACAGGCTTTTATTCAAATTTATTCAGCACGTAATTAGTCCCAAGAGAGTATATTTTTCAGTACTGAAGTACCAGGACATATTCCTGATGTACTTACTGAAGCATGGAAATAAAATTAACCTATGTAGGTTACTGATGTCATAATTGGAGGATATGACTAAGGCAAGATCAAAGTCTAATGCCCTATTCCATGCCAAGCTTATTTCAGTAATGCTAAAGGTAAAGGGTGTGGCTAGAAATCAAGAAGAAATGATAGTGGAAAAGAACAGTATCTGTATCTCCAAGGTAATTTGAAAATTCATAAAAATTAGCTGGAATCCCTGGAAGAGGACATGGGTGAATGATGAAGGAAATGTGTATGAAAAGTTTGACCCTACTACTCACCCATCTAGGCCAAAAGACAAGATATCTAGGCTTGAAGCCTGATGAGCCAGAACCGGTTTATTCAGATGAGGAGGAGGCTGAAGGAGCTGTCGACCCTAAAAGAGAGAACACCCCCATTGATGATGGGAGTGATCCTAATTTTCCTCATAGTCCTGTAGGGATAGTAGTTTTCAGAGCAGCTAGCCTCCAAAATAACTACCAAGAAGAGAGTTTGTTCTGAAGGACAGTGATACTGAGACCACTGAAGAAGAAGAAGAAGCATATCATAATATTGTCAAGGACACCTCTGAAGAGGATGAGGCAGAGTAATCTTGTGATAAGGATGAAGGAAAGAAGGTTGTTGCTGAAGCTAATGATGAGAACAATGAAGAAGAAGAGCTCTGTTTGAGCCCTCTAATTGATAGTACAGACAAGATGGTGTCTGGTGAGGAAGCAAGAGTGGAATCTACTGCCATTAATATGGGAGTAATTGATGACTCAAAGAAGGATAAGTCTCACCCTACTGTTGAACTAATAGAGAAAGAGGTTGTTGAATCTGCTGGAGTTGCAGAGGAGGTTGTGGAGTTACCTAAAGCAGAACAAATAAAGGGGATTCCATAGGAGAGATCTCTAAGTGAGGGGAGCATCTTGGTTTAGTTTCTGTGTTGTATGACATCAAAGGATGATCATCGGATCTAGGATATATGGTACATGGACTCAATTATGGAGATTATGATGAGGAAGACCATCCCCAAAGGGATTCTTTTATCCTTCCTGAAAGTATTCCAGTAGTTATGGCTAACAATTTGGCAACAAAGGAGGACCTTGAGTCCTTAAAGGCTGAAATGAAAGAGGCAGTGTGAGAATCAGTGGCAAATTTGAAGAAAAGACTGGTTGAAGAGCTGAGGAGTGTGGAGAAAACCATGGAGCTGTCTCTGAGATGTGTTGTGTCTAGTCCAGTGAAAGAAATGATGGATGAAGTTAAAGTGTGCCACACTCAAATTGAAAGCTGGACAGGATTTTTGGTTGCTCTAAGGAAATCCGTTTCTTCATTGAATGCCATGAGTAGTTCTCAAAACCAAATGAATTCGGAGATTCGTTATATCAAAGAAGTGGTCAAGTAGTTTGTGGAAGTTTTTGAAGCTTTTAATAAATAAGCCAAAGAACATATGAACAGTCAAGATGCACTTGTTCAGAAGGTGATTGGTAACTTGACTCAGTCTTTCAAAGAGACAGTGTCTTTCTCAGTCAAACCCCTTCCCTCATCTAGTTCCTCTAGGACCATTGACAAGATTAGAACTGTAATACAGGAAGAGCTTTCTCAGGCCAGTACCAGTGGCACCTCTGATTCTCAGGTACTTTCTACCACTAGGGAAGTCAGTAGTTTTGTTCGTGACCACCTGTGATAAGCTACTGCTTCTCAAGAGGCCATTAAGAATAAGGTAGATTATTACTTTGAGACGGTCTATACCAAGCATGAAATGGCCAACCACCTCAAGCTCTAGATAGAGAATATGAATCTGCCTCCATTGACTTAGGCTTTCAAGGAGAAGGTTAGCAAGCTGAGAGAATTGACCCCTAATTTGGATAAGTTTTTGGAGAATAAAGATGATTTTTTATCTGCTATGGAAAGAGGAGGAAGCATTATTATGGATTTCAGAAACCTTCTTCTACCCTTTCTCCATGAGGATTGTACCACTTTCATCATACCTCCTGTATTACCAGCATCTCAACCCAGTAGTTCTTCTACGATGTCTTATGTTGAAGCTATCAGAATCCTTACTCCACTGATACCTCAATGAGCTACCCACTACAGACCCATAGAAGCTTTTGTTGCTGCCCCTCCAGTCATTCCTACAGCAATTCCTAAACCTACTGATCCACCATCTCATCCTCCATCTTCTTCTTCCAAAGAGAAATATCCCTTACCTATGGATGATGTGGATTGATTCTGTTTATGTCTTTTGATAGGGACTCTATATTCTTTTTGGGTCATGTACTGTACTTTTATTAATACAAGCTTTCTCAGTTTTCTCTATTTTGTGTTTCTTTTTGCTAATCACAAAGGGGGACAAATACTGTGTGATTGGGGAGAAATATTGTGCTAATTTTATAAATACTGTGCTAATTCTAGACTAATCATTTGATTGGGGAGAAAAGTGATAATATACTACTATGATGAATCTTATCTGCCTTTCTCTCTGATACCATGTACTAATATTTTTTGGTTTTGCACTCTTATTAATCTATGATACTTGAGACATTTTTTATCTTAGTTTAATAATTGTATTATATATGACATCTATCTTTAATACACACTGACATAATTTGTGATTATCAAAAAGGGGGAGATTGTTGGACTCACCTGTTTTGATAATCTCAAATCATGTTTAAATATTGATCATGTAATGTTAAGTCAGTTACTAATCATTTTAATCTACATTTATAATTATCTTATCCTAAAAAATGTATACTCCTAAGTCTCATGACTTTTCTGCATTAGCTTAGAGTTTATATTTATCTAAATATAAGTTCACTATTAAAGGCTACTGGTAAGAGCCTTCTGTTCAAAGTCACCGTTATAGCTCACTGTCACTCTAAGCCACTGATGCTAGAAGATCAACATTGAAGATTTACATTCACTTTTGGAAGCTACTGGTACAAGGTTATTGTCACAAGTCTACCGATGATCTGCTTATCGGAGCTCACAGACAAAGAGTTACTGTCACAAGGTCACTGCTGTGACAAGGCTTATGTTAGAAGTTCACTGTCAAACTCTTTCTCCAGTCTTCTATTGAGAACTTCACTGTTCAAGTCTGCAGTTAGAAAGGTCACTGTTGAATTAGTCTAATTTTATAGAACTACTGATTAGAAGCTTACTGTTAAAGGTCTACTGTTGAGCCAACCGATGAAGTTCACTGATAAGGATCCACTATTACATAGAGTAAATATCTTCCATTATAATACATCCACTAAACACAAAGTCCAATGTTACAAGACTACAGACAAAGAGCCTACCATTGAAGTCCACAGTTGGAAAGACCAAAGTTGAAGTCTACCGTGTGACATGCACCTGCTACCAGTCTAATGATATTCAATTCTTTCTTTAACAATTTTATTAATACTATTATAACGGTCATGTCTGGACAAATTAATGAACTTGACATTATTTAATGTTATTTGCAGGCATATTAGGAAACAGTACGATGTACGAGGAAGACCACACGTGGTTGAAACATTTTTCATGTCGGCCCCTACTGAACCAAATGAGAAAAAGCTAAACCAGAAAAGAGTACATATATAAGATAGGGACATTCAGAGCGGCTCGACCAATACATACAGAAACAAGAAAAGTGGCGTGGATATATTGAATATACACAGAACACTCATAAGATAGAACCATTCATAATCTGAATAAGAACCCTCAAGCACTCATTCAGAAAAACATAGATTTTCAAGAGGATCAATTGAAATAATCTCCATCAAGATATCATGGTGTGATTCAAAGAGCTTAACACCCATGAAGCTGATAATCTCTACATCTGGAAGACGTAACCTGAAAGTTGTGACACTCTGTTTTGGTTTCAACTTGCAGAGAAGGACCAAAACTTCATCTCATTCATTCCAACAAGTACAGAGCTGATCTTCCAACACAACAGATCATTTTAAACTCATCCCTAATTTCTTTAGCTCTATTGTGTTTGAATACTTTACATTTGTGAGCAGTGTGTATATGTTACACACACTGACTCTTGTGCTTGAACTGAGGGATACTGAAAATCCCCGTACAAAACTCTTTTTTACAGTTGTTTCCCACATATAACTATGGAAGAATCCTTGTGTGGCATGGAAGTTTATTTTCCCACGTAGAACTATTGTAGAGGATGAAAAACCTAAACAGTTTGTGAAAACTATTGTAAAGCCCGATACAGGCTGTTTATCACTTTTAATATAATTTCTTTGTGGCAGGTGATCACCAAGTGGAGAGGACTAGGTCTTGTCTTAAGACTGGACCTCTTATTTAATTTGTTGTGTTCCCTTTCATTACTCCATTTTATTCCTATCCGTTGTGCTTATATTTTCAAAGATAGAAATCTTTTTTTTCATTCACTCTGATAGTCAGTCCTTTTTTGTGTGTATATGTGATTCATTTAGTAAACTTATTTAAAAAGTGAAATTAGTTACCATACTAATTTAACTGAGGAGTAATCAAAATTTTAGAAACCTGTTGAACTATAATTCACTTATATCTCTACTTCCTTAATTGACTGGGCTGTTTTAATTTGGGTGATTTTAATCCTAAAATTTTTTAACAGAAATTTTAAATTAAAACTCAATTCACCCCCCTCTTGAGTATCCACTCTGACCAACAGATTGGAATATGAATTATTCCATTAACATGATCACATTATAGTATATAAAATATACTAGATTTATTAGGATAATTTGATAAGTGGATGTGACGAGATGATAATAAAATAAATGAATTTGAAAAGAAAATTAAAGAAAAATAAAGAGGATTTTTCCTCTTGAATTTGTACTCCTCGAGAACCTTCTTAGGGAAAAGGGTTTGGTATTTTGATGGGACCAAGGGATCCTATATTTTTTGGTATTGGGAAGAGTATTATTTATAACTTGGAAAATATTCAAGGCTTTTGATTTGTTAGAAGAATATGTGGTGAGGGGTGGAATTTATAGGGGTAGAGAGGGGTGTTTTCTCATTATGTTATTCATGAGTTTATTATTTTGGATCAAGATATTGAATAGATTGAAAATTCTCATAAAAAATATTAAAATAATGAATTATATTTTGATATTATGAGATTACATCATCCATACATCATCCATGACTCAATAATTCAACTATTTTTTAAATACCGTAAAATATTATATTTCTCTATTCACCAAAATTTCAATTATTTTAGAAAAATATCAAAAAATCACCTTAAACATTTTTCAATGTGTATAATAAAATAATGGACTCCATTTTCTGAAAATAATTTTATAAATATGATAAATTTAATTTTTAAATAAAATCATCATTTATTCAAAAAATACGAATTTTAAAATTATAATTGATTTTATAACACTTTGAAAAATTAATTAAGTTATCATAAAATTATATTATAATCATAAGAAAAAAACATTAATTTTTGAATATATTTTATGAAAATAAATTTTATTTTAAATCATTATATTTATTATAAAATTATAAATAAACATTTATGTTTTATAAAAATACCAACACTTAATTGATCATTTTTAAAACATTTATTTACTTGTTCTATGATATAATTATATCATATTTTAATTTATAAGATGGATAAATTTTATTTATACTTTCAAAGGTGAGGTTAGTATTCTATTGTCCATTTTACTATTTATTATGGTCGCATTACTATTCTAAAGTTCGTGTTATAATTTCATTGGTTTAGGTTCCTTGATTTCCATAAATACCTCTTATTTCATTAATTATTAAATTATAAAGTTTTTATTGTTTTCTCCATGTTATTTTATGTGATTTATACTATATGTCATAAGACAAAGAAGGAATTTCCTATTAATAAAATTCTAGGTTGTTACATTCTTCCTCCCTTACGAAATTTCACCCTCAAAATTTCATTTTACAAACTATAGTGAAATCAAGTGAGGGTAATTCTTCTATTTTCCACCATTAAATAGAAAATAAAAAATAAACTTTGGGAGCTTTAATACTTATCTAATAAGAATATAAAATTTAAACGTTGAACATATAAAGATAAAATTGTAAATGAAAATTATATCCCAACTTGTGATTCCCTAAGTTTCAATATTGGTTATCCATGGTGATAGAATTATCCCTAGGGTTTTTACTAAATTTTTATAATATTAACCCCAACAAATTACTTGACCATGCTCTGATACGAACTATAGCTACTCTACTTTTTCTTACATGAATATTACATTATTGTAAAGATAAACAACACAAAATCATTGCACAACCAGGATCCAGAGGTTTAGTTTCTTGGAAAAATTATAACATACATAACTTTTACATAATAAAACATAAACATTTATTTAATTCATTCTTCTCTAGATTCATAGTGGCCCTCATGTTCTCTATAGTAAATGTAATCATTTGAGGATGTACATTAAAGAAAGTGATGATCTAAAAGCCCTGTAATAGGATAGATAAAAATGTGGAACATGGGTGAGAATAATCATTATCATTATAAAATAAAAAAATGGTCATCATTATAATCATGAGATGAATCATTACACAAAGGCATGGAATAAAGAAATTTTTAATAATGAAACATCATGTTTTAGTGGCCAAATACCACACACAGTTTTGAACAAAGATAAAATCATCTTAATGAATATTTCACTTTATATTATGAGATACATCACATTACCCAATTCATTTTAGTTCTATATAATCTTGGGTTAACTCATCACATCATAACAGTTACATGTGATATATAATTTTGGTATACCTATGACATTATAACATTTATATTATCATGAATCCCACGTAAATGTATATCAATATTGGAAATAAAATAACACAAGGAAAGGAATGGATTTCATTTCCCAAAGAATACATTCATGAATAAAATTTGGGTTTATCAAAATAAATAGGTAATAAAATAATTTTTATAAGAATCATCAATCATGAGTGAGTAAGAAAAAATATCATGAGAAGTAAAATATGTGTTTCCAAAAGGAAGATTTGTTTTGGAAAAATCCTTGTATTTGTTATAAAATAAAATTGGAAGTATTTATATCCCATAAATAAAAAATGTAAGGACAGTAAAATTATATTTTAGGAATAATAAAATAACATCCATAAAAATATTTTTCATGAAAGTGGAATAACCCAAATAAAGTAAACTGGGTTTGAGAATCCCCTTACCTTAGGTATGAGTGCTTACTTCACTTTAATATCGTAGATAACAAAATTAAATTCATTAATTAACAAATAAATAACCTATTGTACATTTATTTGATTTGTTATAGTTTTATTAAGGTCATTTATGTCCATTATTATGAGTTATAGAGTGTAATTTCAACGTTCGGAAGTGTTTGTTTTCTTATTTTTCATGATTGGTTCAGTTGTATACATTTATGAGAGATCATGTAAAATGATAAAAATTATCTATAATTAAAATTATATGTTATTAGTGAACTTTCAGAAGCATAATTGGTCTTATATATTAATTTTTTCTATATATTATGATGATTCATTAGATAACATGTTAATGAAAACCATTTAGATTAATTTTGGCAGTCTTTGATCATAATGAAGTCAATTTTTTATTATTATTAAATATTATGTATACATGTTAGTTCCAAAACATAAAAAGGGTTATAACATAAAATTTAAAATATATTTAAACCATTTTTAGGATTTTAAGACCATCCATGAAGTTGATAGTGGAAAGTTAAAGTGCATCTTCCGCGATGGTGGTAAATCGACACACCGTGGATAATATTTTCATTTTTAGAAAAAAAGGAAAATGGAAGATATATGAAGATGAATTATTCCTTTAAAAAAATTATATTATGGTATATAAAAGATACTTTATTTTTCATTCCACTTTTATGAGCGGAGGTTAGGAGAGGATAAGAAAATAAATGAAATTGAAAAGAAAATAAAATAAAAAGAAGGATTTTACCTCCTGGATTTCTCCTCCTTGAGAACCTACTTAGGGAAAAGAGTTGGGTATTTTGATGAGACCAAGGAATCTTAGACATTCCGTATGGGATTTGGAAGAGTATTGGGTAGATATTAGACATGATTCAAGTCTTTTTAGATGTTAGTAGAAGAGGTGATGGGGGTGATATTTATAGGGGAGGAGAGGAGTGTTTTCTCATTATTTTATTCATTAGTCTGTTATTGGGGATCAAGAATATGAATAGTTTAAATATTATCACTAAATTTATTAAAATAATGAATTATTTTTCAATATTATGGGCTTACATTATCCATACATCATCTAGGACTCAATAATTCAAGTATTTGTTAAATACCGTAAATTATTGTATTTCACTATTCACCAAAAATTCTAATATTTTAGAAAAAAACACCCTAAAAATTTTTCAATCTGTAAAATTCAAAATTGGATTCCATTTTATTAAAATAATTTTCAAAATATTATAAATTTAATAATTAATTAAAATCATCATTTATTCTAAAAATACGAATTTTAAAATTATAACTGATTTTATAACCCTTTGAAAAACTAATTAAGGTATCCTAAAATTATCATATAATAATAAGAGAGGAAAATATTAATTTATGAATATATTTTATGGAAATAAATTTTCTTTAAAATCATTATATTTATTATAACACTGTAAATAAACATTTATATTTTATAAAAATACCAACACTTAATTTATCTTTTTTAAACAATTTATTTAATTATACTATGATATAATTTTATCATATTTTAATTTATAATATGGATAAATTTTATTTATAATTTCATAGGTAATGTTATTATTCTATTGGCCAGTTTACTATTCATAATTGTCACATTACTATTCCAAATTTTGGGTTACTATTCCATTGGTTTAGGTTCTTTAATTTCCATAAATACCTCTTATTTCATTAATTATTCATTTATAAAGGTTGCATTGTTTTCTCCATTTAATGTTATGTGATTTATACTATATTTCATAATTATAAGAAGGAATTTCCCATTGATAAAATTATAGGTTGTTATAGAGAAGGTTTATCGCACAGGTAAGAAGTGTGTAACCTTTATCGAATGATCAACAAATACCCAAGAAATATTGTTTCCATGAGATGATATGGGTAAACCAGTCATAAAATCCATAGAAAATCATCCCATTTCCACTTGGTAATGGAAAATGGTGGTAAAATTCTTTCTAGTCATGGATATTCCCCCTTCACTTACTGATAGGTGTAAAACCATGTGATAAAACTAGCCATCTCCATTTCCATAGTAGGACACTAATACTAGAAAGGAAAATATATATACATCTTGGTGACACCGGGATGTACTGCACAAAGTAAGGCATGAAATTCCTACATTATCTCCTCTATAGTGTCTGTTGGGACCCCTAATCCACACTCATTCTAGAATAGTAGAGGATACTAGTAAATCTGGGAGGATAGTCTTCTAATGAACCTGCTAAATCTCATCATACATCTATGAGAAAAAGGATATGATTTGCAACTCACTACTAGCCTCCTGAACAACCTATGTTTGAGTCTTCTTGATTAGATCATTGGCTATGGTATTTCCTTTCCCAAGCATATAGTAAATCTCAAAATCAAAGGATTATAGGTAATCAACCCATATTTGTTTCCTGAGATTAAAATCATGTTGTGAAAAGATATAATTGATTCATTTATGGTCAATGAATACCAAAAAATTCTACACAAGTAAATAGTTCATCCAGTAGTGTAAATCATGAACAATCATAGCTAACTTGATGTTGTGTGTCACAAAATTCCACTTATGATGTCTCAATTGATAAGACTCATACACTAAAAATAAATTATCCTACAACAAAATCACTCCCATGCCGACACTTGATGTGTCATATTAAATAGTAATGCTCATTTCTAGCTCTGTAATAATTAGGATTGACACTGAATTCAATATTCCCTTCAACTTCTGAAAGGATTCTTTACAGGCTTTTAACCATAAGAATTTCTCACCCTTATTATTCAATCCTATAAAAGTTACTTCTATGCATGATAAATCCTAGATGAAGCATCTACAATACATTTATATATCCAAGAAACTCTATATGTAAATACATTCTTATGTTTCTACCAGGAAATTAGATCTATCACATTCTCTAGGTCTACTAATACTCTTAACTCCAATATTACAGACCCAAGAAGTGGAATTTTTCAATTCAAAAGTGGAATTTGATGATCTTAACATAAATTTGATTATCTATCAGTGTATTTTGAATGAACTCATGATGGTTGGAATGGGGGTGTCTATAATCAAAATACACTAATATTTCATCCACAAATACTACCACAAATGAATCTAGATACAGGTGGAAAACCTAATTCATTAGATCCATAAATATTTTCAGCATGTTCATGAGACCGAACAGAGTTATCACATACTCGTAAAGTCTATACCTACTTTATAAAGTTATGTGAGTTATTTATGATGACCTGAAACACACTTGATGATAAACTAAACTCAAATAAATCTTTTAAAACACTATTTCTCTTTTAATATGACCAAATAAGTCATCTATTCAAGATAGTGGATACTGGTTCTGTAATGTAAGTCGTTTCAACCATTGGTAATCGATGTAAATACTGAGGGTACTATCCACATTCTTTGGAAAAAAGGACCAGTGGACCCTAAGGAGAAGTGTTGGGGAATATAAAACCTTTAGCCTCTAGATTATTCCACTATTTCTTGAACTCCATAATCTCATTAGGTTCTATCCAGTAAGGAGTAATGGATACTAGTGTTGCTCCTGGTATAAGATCAATGGTGACTTCGAGCTCTCACACTAGTGGTAATGGAGAAAAATTTTCATGGAAGACTTCCCTGAAATGATCAACTATAGGAGGGAAAAAATAGGTTGTAAACCCTGATCATCTAAGAAAATACTAGAAATATGGGCTATCATTATTCCCATCCCTTGATGATCAGGTCTTGATCTAGTCACTTGGATATCCCAATCACCCTTTTGGATATGTCTACCACCCTCTAGTGATGTAAACATCACCCACGGTGATAACAACTGATGTGGTATTGATAGGAAACTAACCAGTCCATCCCAATGATTACATCGAATATTTTTATGTTGATCATGAGAATATTCCACTCAAAATGATATATGCCTATATCAAGGGATCAGTCTTTACATCGATGAACGCTCTATCATCAGATACCCAATGGGGTTTCAAGCTTTATCACACCATAAAATTATTCTATATCAAGGCCCAAACTCTCCATGATTTCCTCAGATAAAAAAGAGTGTGACACACCAATATAAAATAAAGTGTACACTAAAGTATAGGAAACTATAATAGTAACTCATACAATAGAAGGTTCATTACTATACTCTTACGGCATAGGATACACAAAATGTAACTATAATATATCATGACCTTGAGTCATAGTCTGACTACCCTGAGTAGGCCCACTCTACTGGCGTTGAGAATCTTGAGTCTGACTACCTCTACCTTTACTTCCACCTCAACTTGAGTGGATAGTGGTATTCCAGATACCTTACTGGGAAGATACTATTGTCCCCCTTATAACATGGGGTAGGTGTAGATCCTTTCTTGCTAGGAATTGATGGAAAGGTCATGTAGAAGCGTTTGATATATCTTATCCTTTTGTAACCTCTACATTCCACTGGATCTTATAAACACTGAGGTATCTTATGTCCTGTATTCTCACACTGGTGAAAAATAAAGAAGAAATTAGTGTTACATATCTCACTACTTCTTCACCCATGCAAAACATCAAAACATTCTGTTAACCCACTATAAGAAACACTTTCATCTCTCGGTGCTAAACCACCATTGTTCCTACAAGAATCTTACCTCATATTCCTCTTAGTAATTAGGGTTTTGTTGACTATCATATAAAAAATAGTCAACCTAAAAACATTGAACTATGATCAAATGTTGTATACCATTCCATCCTTGAATTTATTCACAGTAATGTGATCATCACCCATTAAAGTCGGAATGAACTGCTATAGATCATTAACTAAAATATAATACTCCTTGAAAAACATGGATCCTTACTGAAGTTTAAAATCTCTATCCCAATCATCCCTTAGAGTCTGTGGAAATAAGTATTCATAAAATATTGTCTAGAAATATTCCTAGACCATATCTTGATTTTGATCTACCATGGTAATATCATCCCACCATCGCTTGGTAGAATCACATAGTATATGTGCAGAGAGCATGACCCTCTGCTCTGGTGGAATCTCCATTTTCTCAAAGATAGAAATAATGTCCTACATCCATGACTAAATATCATGTGGTCCACCATACTCTTAAAATATTGGAGGATGCAACTACTAGAACTTCCAAGAAAACTATTCCATAGTTAGGGTTGGTTAAGAAAAACCTTTCATTGACTGTAACATATGAAGAAAACCCTTTCAAAACTGATTATTGATTCCCATATTAGGAACAATATGTGGTTTTATAGGTGGATTTACATGAGGAATCACTATTGGTTTAAGGCCTTCCACCTCTGGTGCATGGTCATCTCCACCTTTCGGGTGTACGACTCGAGGATATCATGGTGGTGTGATTCTACATTTCCAAATGCATTCTTTATAAGAGAAACCAATATTTGAAATAATCATATATAGATAACAATTATAGATACATAACCTTTCTATGAAAGATATTACCCCTCTCTTCCTACTCCTAAAGCTATGTCTAGGTGGTAAGAAAGACCATAACGGGCAATAATAACCAAAATAAACACCCCAACTACCCACTACTAAGGTCGGGTTTGGGTATAGTTCTCATATCACATGATAAGTGTTCTAATATATTTAGTTTCAATTCTAAGGTATTGAGAAAAACACCCTTTACATTACAATTGGCATCCCATTTAGCATTGATTGTCTTCTTGAAAAATATTAATTTCATCAAAGTTTGTAATCTTGTATATCTAATACATATATATCACGGTCCAGAAATAGTAGGTCCAAAATGCATAATATTATAAAATTGTATAATTAAGGTTTCACCACCAATTTATGCTATAAAATACCATTTATATTTATGAAATCACTTTAATTAATCTAATTATATTCTCCCTTCAAGAAATGTCAACATATTTTAATATGTAATAGCTAGATGCTAACTATATGAAACAAGACAATCCATGTAGAAAGTAGTTATGGAATGGAAAAATGCCTGTAATATTAGTCCTATTGTGCCTATAATGATACATTAAATGACACACCATCATTTTATCAGGTATAGGTAAAAGAAATCCCAAATAAATAACACAAATAATAATATCATAAGACATGTGGGTCACCCAATAGTAATGTTGTAACAACTTTAATAGGTATAAGTCATAATAATAATAACACATCATAGTTAATTTAGATTTTCCCTATACATGGATTATTTATTCATAGGTATAGTATCATTACCAAATTCCATCACCTCCTAGTCTCTTTTCTAATATCCAAACAGTAGGACAAAAGGAAAAATCCTCTGATACCACTTTGTAATGTCCTGACTTGGGAAACACTTAACCGGTGCCCTGATCTAGTTGGTCAAATGGAATCAAGAATACCTCCTTGTATTCCAGAGGCTACCGACTAGAAGTGAGGGTCTAATGTGGTGTAGTGGGGAGACAGTACCCCTGTATCATATTGGCACAATGGCTATAATAAATAAATAGACAACAGTGGAAGAATATTTAAAAAGATGGAATAGTAGAAAAAAATATGATAATAATAAACTATGTAAGTGTAAATAACCAAGAAACTATAATAATAGTCAAAATACAATAGGTTGAGTTATATACAATGATTTCATGTAATGGTTATATACAAAAAGGGGAAACAAGGTATGGGCATATACATCATGTTATACAAAAAATGGAAAAAGTATAAAAGACTGTTCCACTAGCATCATGAGCATATTCTTATTCATATTCTCCCATGTTCCATCATATATGAGTACTAAATAAAACATTTTTAATAGTGTGGTTGCCCTTATCTATACTTATAAACATGTAATCTACTTGGGTACCAAAGGTGGAATGAGTTGGGTGTGAGATAAACTCAATAGGCCACCACCAACTATGTCTAGAAATAATTCATATAGTGCACATACCTAAGAAGTGTACAGATATAACTGAATAATAAGTAATTCTATAAATAAATAAATAATGGATAGCTTAGGTTCCAATATAACACTTGGCGGACTTCACCTGCTTCGGCGTAGGCTAGAATGAGTCTGATTATTAACCATATATATATAAGTAATAATATATATATATATATAGTTATATACTATATGCATGTATATAAACTAAGTATGTGAGAACATAATTAGGCATATACATGGATACTAGGTGCTAGTTGGACCCAGTGCGTAACTTAGGCGTCCATAACTAGTTTCACAAGCCTATAGGCTCTAGAAAAATGTACTTGCCCTGAATATCATAATGAATGTGATACATCATGCCCTTTAACTAAGATAGGTGGGGTGACACATCATTCCCAACACCCAATATAGAGTAACATGGAACGTCATTCACATCACCCAGTTAAAAGTATAATAGTGAGAGACATCATGCTCAACACCCGATGCAAGAAAGAGTGAAACATATTGTTAATCAAGTACATTATCCATCATTAAACAACCAATAAAAATGGAATAATAAAAATAATAACCATTATATATCACCAATAATGCATTATAATCATCATGACCAATATAACCAAGGCATCACGGTTCATAAAATTCACATATAATAATTATATATCATAAGGTGTGACCTTGCCACCCATTTTCCTTTAATATAAACAAGAAATTTAATTAGTCAAGGAATGGAAATTCATAATCAAGTTCAACTCAATAACTTAGAAGGTTCTTTAATCCACTAGTCAATTACACATAAAGGGGAAATTCCATTTACAAGACAATCCAAACACTTTCAAGGTATTTGGTCCATTTAAAAATTATATTAAAGAGGGAATTCCATTAGGAAAACCCAAATGTGTGCCTATGATTAAGGTAGGAATCCTCTAAACACCTCTTAAGGTTCCTTATAAGTATAAAAAATGCATATAATTATTTATAAAGGAAATCACAATTTAAGGCAATGTGCAGTAATAGTTTATGTGTAGAACAATAGAAAAACTATGAAAATAACTCAACATTGAGGAAAAACATCTAGAACATCTACCTTAGGTCTTTATATGACTCCTTTTCCAATATAGGCTTTATATTATAAGTATATCATAATAAAAATGAATAACAGTCAAATTCCTTAAAAATATGGTGAATGA
The DNA here is from genome assembly GCA_963277665.1 of Viscum album. Classification (NCBI taxonomy): domain Eukaryota; kingdom Viridiplantae; phylum Streptophyta; class Magnoliopsida; order Santalales; family Viscaceae; genus Viscum; species Viscum album. The sequence continues at coordinate 1,968,430,847 of OY728133.1, forward strand.
GATCACACCAAAATAGTACATAAGATGGAAAGAGAATCTAAGAATAAAAGAAATAAGATTAGAGATCTTTCCAATGTGGACCCAATTCTTCTGACAACACTTGATTTGGAGACCATATGGGAAAATGGAATCAAAGCCTAGCCATGGGATAGGGAGAGAGCTCCTGTAAGTGAAAAGTGGGCATTATGTCTACTAGAGAGAAAATTATAGATCGGGTTGAGGTTTTAATTCATTTATCATTAAAACTATATTTTTACCTATAAAATCTTGGTCTCACTATTTGGTTGCGTGGTTGGCCAAATTGTGCACCAACCATGCGTGCCTCGCTATCTAAGGAGGGACCCCACATGGTTCATGTTCGTGGTTTTCCAAACCATTCCCAAACTGTGTGGTACGTCTCTATCAAGACGTATGTAATCTCTTCACGGGCATGCACCTCGAGTCGCATCATTATAAAAAAAACTATGTGGCTCCTACTGCCCTCTAAAATACCCTACATAGTTAGGGAAAACTATGTGGGTTGTGTGGGACGATTTCTACTAACCATGTGGCCCATTAGGTTTCTAAACAATCTAGGGTTCTAGGATCCAAACAATCCCCAGACACTATTGTGACCTCTATTAATCTATTAGGTAACATTATAAGGTCCAAAGTAAGAATTTAAACATAAAAAATAAGTTATTCCATTATAAAAAGTCAGCCCATTACAAATCCCCTTTCTATATGAATTCTTTCTTATTCCTCTCATGTATGAATTTTTCATCATAAACCTAAAAAATTAAAACAACTCATGAAAACAAATGGTATGATCATTTAAGATTAAAATTCTAATTATATCATACTAAATCTTGAATTAAATCCTAAATAAGTCTTAAATAAATTCCTAAAAAGCAAAAAAAACATAGGTTTTCTCTTCCAAATTTATTTTTTTAAGGTATTTTAGCTTGAACTTACCTATTTGGATCATGTAATAAGAGTATTTTAAAGTGTTAACTATCTTGGATTTAACCAATTATGACTTTATCCACACCCAATTCAACTCTTCTCTATCTCAACCTTGAAATTAGTTTTGAATTTTTTTGGGAAGAAAACCATAATTTTTATGGAAATGAAGATTGGGAAAGGATATCATAGGTTTTCATATTTGGTTGTAATTATATTTTATTATACTTCTTAAGTATTTTTTCCCCAATATTCAATGATATTCGCTATTTTAGAAACCATTACTTCTTCTTCCTCTAGAACTATTTCAATTATTGTGATTTCTTCAGTGTCTAATTGCTACTTCATAAGATGTAATATGTCTAAGAATATTTTTGTGACTTTCACCCCTTTATATTCTTAATTTTATTCTTATTAAATTGATGTTTCTTCTTCTTTATCCTAGTCCTGAGTATTTATGATGTTTCCCTCTCTGAATTCTTCGGTTTTGGATTCATCCTTAGGGGTTACCTCAAATCCATCCTCTATTTACAATTCTCTCCCATATTCTTCTTTGAGTTTTTCATCAAAGTTGGATTCTTCCATGGGTATCCACTTTTATTAATCCTCTTACTTCTCCATTATCTATATGAGTTTCAATACTTCTTTTAATGATTCTTCCATGCTTTGGAGGAACTACTCTTCTTGACTTGGGTGTGGTCATTGAAATCATTTTTGAATATTTTTCTCCCATCCATGTCTTTGTATCCTCATTTTAATTCTATAAGTATATTGTGATAGATTTTATAGTTTTATTTCTATGTGGATGTGTGCCTTTATCTTTAATTTTACCTAAAATAACAACCTCAAAAACACCAAGAACAAAAAATAGAACAAAAAATAAAATCTACTCTAAAATTTAAAATCATAAAAGAATGAGGTAAAAGTGTAAGATCCAGACCCTTGTTGAGGTACATTATAATTTAAAGTTTAGATAAAACCTGTTTAAAATGTCTTATAAATTGTTTTCATAGAAATGGGAAAGGTATTGGGATCATCCAAAAGGTTGGGTATATAGAGAATTAGAAAATGGGGATCACTACACATGTCTCATAGTTAATGCATGATTTTTGCTAACAATGCACCCTGATCGTGTGTCCTGGGTTACAGAGAAGAAAGGTTTTGAAAATTGTGAGAGGATTTTATGGTGATTGTTTGACTTCAGATCGATCCATTTACATGGATTTTTCTTAATTTTCCATATCGCATGGATGTCCTAAGAGACCATGTGATTCAAGGAAGCTTTGGATAGAGGAGCTCGCATTATTAGCACATATTTTGGAAAATTGTATATCCAAACTATGTGCCTCAATAAAAGTGTTAAATTACCAATTTTTAATCATATAAATTATATTATCTCACTCATATTCCTCTCTCACTTCAGTCCCATCATCCTAGGGTTCACTCCAAATGCTTCCTTCTCTTGTAAGGGTGGAACTCCTTTGATTATAAGGTTTATGAAGTGTTGTTTCTTATGATTCAAATACCTAAGTAAGTTTTAGAGTTGGTTTCCTTATATTACCTGGAAGATTCACTACTTGGTTTTCTCTCTTCTTCTATGTCTCATAAACCATATTTCCAAGGAGTTTTTTTTCTTTTGTGGTTTATTTAATTTTCAGTCAAATCAATGGTCCGGGTTGGATGGGTGGTCATCTATAAACCTAGGGTGTGTGGTGTACAATATATTTCTAATATTATTGATATTTTTTCATTTTTATGTGGTCTATTTTATTGAATTTTAATGTTTTTAATTAGTTCCTTGATTAATAAAAATAGATTATTATTTTAAATTATGTGTTAGTCCCTTCAAATATTCTATTGGGTTTATCAATAACTATGAGACCAGACCTACAGACGCCCATGGGATGTTCCGATTTCTTGGGAATTGTATAGTGGGGTAGTAAATGATGGAATATGGGTTTTATGAGTATAACCTAGTTATACTTGCTTCTTGTCTTGATATCATGGAATTATTGGTCATTTGGCTTAATTTGGAAATTAAATGGGTTATGATTTGATAAAGGGGAGAAATGGTAAATAGTTAAAGGGGAATATTTAAGTTGTTAAGTAGTTTTAATAAATATTTAATTGTTCTGTTATATAAATAAATGATGAATTAGTTAAACTATATAATGGGGTCAAATTTTTTGATTATAATAGACCATGGGGAATAATTAATATTGAAAAAGGTTCACCCTTGTTGGCATGGTGTATTAAAAGGTTAAGTATATTGGACCTTTGAAATTGGCTATTGATGAGATGGTTAAGGATGTTTGATATGATGCTATATATCCATGATTTAGTATGGTTGGATATAAAACTATTCGTCCTTGGTTTGGAATGTTTTATATGGAACTCTATATCCCTAATTTAGGTGTTTGTTGATTCTTTAAGCATTAATAGCATTTGAAAAGGTGTAGGTACTTGGACTGATGTTTTTCTAAACCTAGAATTGGATTGATTGATGAGCTCTTCTCTTTGACTTAAACAGTTAACCGCTGTGGTATATGGTTCAGACCTCTGGAATGGTCCAAAGTAGGTTCGGTTGGTCCAGGGGTCACAATGGGACCTAAGGTCCAAAGAGGTTAATTCATAGTCAGTTATTTTAAAACAAGTTATCATGTATTTCCTTGTCTTTTATTCATTGTACATCTATAAACACTGTTTTTTTATGTTGGATATTCCTTTGGACACTATTATTGGTGTCCTAATGAGTTATACTCATACCCTACTCAGGATATTTTTGGTACACGATCTGACTTCATGGATACAGGTCTGGATAAGGAAAAATTCATGGTGATAGATGGTTGATTGGGGACTTTATGGGAAGGATAATGGATGAGGAAACATGGATCTATTTCTGGACCCACTTTGGGGTTGTTCTATTATGTATTTATTTTGTGTTCCTTTTAGAACATAAGACTATCATGACATGACACATTTATTATATTGGATGGTTGGAACTTACCCTGTCTTGGGGATTTGGTATGTGATGTATGTTTATCTTCTTGTTATTGATTTTTATTATTTATATTTCTTATTACTTGTTATTATTTCCATGGTTGATTTAATATGATAAATAGGATATAGTCTCCCCTAATTACTTAAAATTCCATATCTTCTAGTTGGTAGTCTCTGATGTACATGGAGGTGCACCTTAAGTCATGAAATGAACTGTTCCATATACTAGTCGAACTAATCTAGGATAGGATGTTTCAAAGTGGGATCAAAGTATTAGATAATTTATATTTCTTTATTATTTTGGGAGAAAGATAAGAGAATAGGATATTTCATGTCTTAGTAATGATCTCGTGCATGGGAGTAGTTAACCCATGTATAGGGGAAAGGCCAAGTTTCTAGGTATGTGATTATAGTTCTTGAGGTTTTCTTGTTATAGTTGAAATATTGTTTCACCTTGGGTGATAAACTTGTAGTGTGATGTTATTGATTTATGATATTTTACTCATAGACCATTATGGAATGAGATTACACATACATGAATCATCTTATGCTCTTGAGGGTTTTATATGACTTGGATCATATTAGGAACACACAGGAAATCATGTCATGATATTTTTACTTTAAAATAAACTTGAGTTGTCGGAAATAAAATTATTTTCTACTTATTATGTATTTAAAATAATAGTTTATAATAAATAGGTTTGAACTATTTTTAATGGAAATATGATGAATTTAGTTTGTTAAAATAGTGTTAAATATAAATTTTGTAACTTCTAAATTTACTTTTACACTGATTTTTTTAGTGACCCTAGATAGGGATGGTTGGATATAGTGATGGTGTTGCAATTGTATACATTAGGAGAGTATATAAGTAATACCTCATTAATGGCTAATTATGACTCCTATTTTCTGTAACAGTGTTAATTATATTTTATGCTCCTTGAAAAGTGTTTTTGGAATTATAGAGGTATACCTCCATAACGTTGTTTTCCGATAGAGATATAGGAGTACATTTCTGAAAATAAACCTCTGGTAATAGGACCAGATACCTTGTTGGTTCCAAGTGATAGGTAGTAAGTGAAGTTACATGATAATTTCAATATCTTTATGATGGTTAGAGAAACAGATCCAGTGTGTTCTATGCTAACCATGGTTGATCTGACTGTAGAGTTCCACCTGCAATATCCTTTGGTGATTTTCATAGAGGGTGGTCATGAGGCAATTGAGTTTTGGATTAAGTCTATCATGATTATCCTTTACCATTTGGATAATCCTCTATATAGGAGAGTTATGTTAGAATCTTGTATGTTGTGGTGACCAGTGAAGCACTTGTGATATTTTTAATTCTATTATAAACAACTTGGGGGAATGTCTTGGAAGGACTTCTAGGATAAGTTATTAGATAATTTCTACCCATAGACCCTGATAAAGGAAATAGATATATATATATATATTATTCACATGAAATATGTAAATATGTCAACTCTTGATTATTCTATACACTTCACTAACCTGTAACATTTTTATCCAATGTTTGTAGAAGATGATATAGTTAAAGAGAAATGTTTTCAAGATGGACTCAAGTGTGAGATTAAGTAACAAGAAAATATTTTCCACTTAAAAAAGATCACTGAGATGGTAAATCAGTCTCTCATTGCAGAGGGGAACATGAATGAATTCTCTCACGATTGGTTGGAAGTTTTCGTTGGAAGATCGGGTTGTATCTCCTCAAAAAGTATAAAGCATCATTAGTAGAACTTATGTTGGGGATGTGGTGGAAATATCATCCAAGGGATAGGATCAGACTCTTAAGGAATTGATCAAGTGGTATGTTATTAGTGTGGTTATCACAACTTGGACCAATGAGGCTCATGTTGTGACTACTCCAAGCCCACCGCCTATAGTTTAGGGGATGGTGATCGGCACTGAGTATGCATATCACACACATGGGAGGCCTTACCTTAATATACTTGTATGCACACACCCATATCCAAGCCCAACCAATGATTAAATGTAAAATAACTGAATAAACATGCAAGCATACAACTAAGATCCCACCATCAGAGTATGATAACATGTACTGGAAAGAAAAGGGGTGAATACAAGACCACCTAAAGAAAATGAAAACAAGTCCAACCTATGAAGTATGAGTGGATTGTTATCATTTTTACCACCAGAACACACTTCAATCTCTCTAGATCACTAATCTCCTCATGGTCCTAGTACCTCTATGACTCTATCAAAAGTCCGGTCATCTGTATAAGACATGACACGTGCAGGAAAATCTCATGCAAGGGTGAGTATAAAAATACCCACTAGGACACCCTGAAATCACTAAGTATATATAATCAAGAATGATATTTTGATCATCGCATGTATATATAAATGAAATGTATAACAAGAACATATAGATATACTCATAATAAATAAATAGTATCAAGTAAGATCACAACCACAAAACCAATCTAGGATTCCCTCTTGAAGGTTATGTATAACAATCTATCTATAGATCGCACTCTAAAATTCAGAGAGTATTGATGGAATCCATTTGAGATGTCATTCTCATCGAGTCTCACCATAATAAGTATATACTAGAAGTCTGAATAGATTGATACACAGATGGGTATCAAACCCAAGGTCATGGGGTAATACCTAGTAACCCATATCTGGATTAACCCGCTATGTAGGGGATTGACTAACATGTATTGTTGGTCATGATGATACCAAGAACCCAAATTAGGTAAAATATTATGATAGAGAATCTCACACCGGGCATCATGGAAGGATTCCAATAACTCTATCTGAGACTAATGTTCCTTAGAGGGGATCACCATCCTATTCATAGAATGTGACTCCATATTAAACCCTCTAGGAAATAATCAAGGGAGAATACCCTCACAAAACATTTCCAACATAAAGAGTAAAAGGTCTCCAAGCCTTCGCTGAAGTAGTACATGGCATGTACTATAAGTACATGACATTTCATTCAGACATTGAGTCATTTTGTGCCCATGTCCCCCTTTCTATGTATGTTCCTGAGTACAAGGCATGTCAATGCCCATGTACTCCATACTTGAGGAAGTTAACTCTCTAAGGTACACTACAAGCCATCAGGTAAGGGTGACATGGCATGTGACATGTTTCACATAGAATGTGATACTTTTATTCTCTGTAGAGACTCTAGCACCACATAGGGGGCCCACATGGAATGTGATCTTAGTATATTTTCTATGTATCCTAGAAATTTCTATAATCATGGACCTATTTCATGCATATTTTGTTTTACCCTATGTCCTCTAATCTATCTATAACTCATTCTAGAGAGAAAGGTACTGGTCCGACTGAGCCTTGTTGTCACTGCTCACCAGAATCCAACCACCAAATCGCACAAAAAACCCGAGGTTGCATCTCTCGATAGTCAAACTTCAAAATCCACACAAGGAACTCTAATCCAGTTCTTATTCATTCTAATTTCTCTATATCATCATCAATATGATCCCATATTTGTGATATAAATCCATTTCACCAAGAAATAGGTGCCCAATGATTGGTTCCTTGATATTTTTTTGAACCACCATTCAAATGAAATATTGATGACGATTGCATGAATACTTGTGGGAGAAAACCAAGAAACACAAAGAGGAATAAACCTTGATGGTGTTCAGGTTAGCTAATATCTATTTTTTTAGAAGAAAAAACAAATATCTAGATAACAATAAAAAATTTCCACCAAATCCCTAAAAATAAACCCACACCCTCAATACGATCAATCCACAAATCAATATGTTAGTCAATTGATCCACGTTCATTATAGGATAAGAAAATGGGGATAAATCTACATAAAAAAAATTCTAACTAGAGTTTTCATATATCACTGATGAATAATGTTCATTTGTTTTCATCATTTTCGAGATTCACAAACTATGATGGTGAAATGATCCTTAATATTGATCGGATATGATGTTATTATCTAAGATTTCTTCCAACATTCCTCTACCTGGAGTCCTCTCAATTTACAGGGTTATGCGTATAACCCTAAAAATTATCTATATCAGTGTATTTATAATAAAGTGTTAGGTTTAGTATTTTAGTCAAATAGTTAAATAAATATAATTTAATTCATTTAATTACTCACCCACGAAGGTGCTAACACCCAATGCCCGACACCGACATAGATTATGTCACACCTAGGGTAAAATCCCAGATTTGAACATAATGGAGGCATTAGATTTTTTATATGAGCCCCTATTTAAGAGTTATTATACTTTTTTATTAAAACTATGAGGATGTGAAATTAATATATTTAATATATTTCAAACATTAATTTTGGGATCACTATGCCTCAGAATCACACATCATCTTAGTTCCTAGTCTCGAAAATATTTCTATATTTTTTAAAATACATTACATGGAAAAAACAAAGTTGTTATATTATCCTCACCATAGGGATTTACATCTCAGAAATAAAAATCAAATACTACACTAATAGATGTGGGTACTGAGCATGAATCTGGGTCTCCCTCTCTTAGGTTCTCTATTAAAGATTCTCATGTTGCCACTGAACATGCACGAAACAAATCGCTAATCCATAGAGGATCTTCTCCAGTTGATCCTCAATCTCTACCAAGTACTCAGAAAAGCTATTCCAATCCTTAGTTTCCATCTCTCCTCGGTCGATAACATGTGACAGGTCATGCATGTACCTCCTAAACTATGAAATGTGGAAGACATTGTGTACTCGATCCAACTACAGTGGTAGAACTAAGAAATATTCCACCTCTCTAACTCTATGTGGTATCTAGAAAGGGCTAATTAATCTCAAAGATATCTTGCAACCCCAGCCAAACCTCTGAAACCCACATTGAGTTGTGACACTCAGGAACACATGGTGACCCTCCTAAAACTCTAAATGCTTTCTTCAACGGTCCTCATAATAATTATGATGGTTTTTTGTAGTCATCGTCCTCTTCTGGGTGATCTTCACATTCTCTATCATTCCTCACACTAACTCTAGACCCATAAGTTCTTAGTTTATTAGGTCATTCTAGCATATTGGTGACCTACAAGGTCACTCTTATAAGGCCTAAAAAGGTTCTATACTAATGGTATAATGGTATTTGTTTTTGTACTAAAACTCCACCAATGGTATATCATCCTCCCAAATATGGAAAAAGTATAACATGAAATCATGAAGCATATCTACCAGGACCTCAGGGGTTTTCTCAGTCTGGCCATTAGTATAGGGGTGAAAAGCTATGCTCAAACACAATTGAGTCCCAAAGGATGCCTATAATCCCTTCCATAACTGAGATGTGAAGATAGTATCACGATTCTCATCAAGGTAACTCCATGGATATGTATTATCTCTTTCAGGTTGAGGCGTCCCAAACTCTCTACTAAACTCTACTCTCAGATAGCGAGGAAGTGGGCTGACATGGTGAGTCGGTCTACGATCATCCAGATAAAATCATTTCCTCTAGACACTCATGGATTTACCATCATAAAGACCATAGATATCTCATCCCACTTTCACTATGACACCTCAAGTGGTTGTGCTAAACCTACTAGAACCCGGTATGCATCCTTCACTTGCTGACAAGTAAGGCATTGAGAGACAAACTCTGCATCACACCTCTGCATCCCTGGACACTAAAACTAATGTCAAAGGTCTTGGTACATCTTCACCACAACTATATATACTTATAAGGTTTAAGTATGAAACTACTTTTGCACTTCCTCTCTTATAGTAACTGATACCATCGTCCATCCTCTAAAAGTAATGATATTCTATCCACCTTCATAAAATCCATCAAGATCATGTCTAGTGGATATCTGAGTATGTAGGGTTTCACAGTCAGTATCCCCAAGATATGCCTCTCAAACTCGCTGTAAAAATGAAGGGGTAACATCCATCGAATAGAGTTAATATTCTCTATCCCCATCCAAAAAGGATAACTATAATAAATTCAACTGTTATGATGCCTTACTCGGTAAATGAGAATAAGATATCCTATTGAGAACATCTTCTACCAAATTCCCATTCCTAGGAGTATAGAAAATATTAAAGTCAAACTTTAGAAGAACTCAAGACATAGAATCTGACTCAAGTTAATATCCTTCTAAGATAAGATAAACTTGAGACTCTTATAGTCAGAATAGGTGATGAATCACTCACCCCTAAGGTAGTGCAGCCACATCTTCAGTGTGAGACTACCGCTGCTAGCTAAATATCATGGGTTGTCTTGTTCACCTCATGTTGAATCAGCCGATGTGATACATAGGAAATCATCACCTACTTATAGATCATAACACAACCAAAACTAGTCCCTAATTCATTACAAAACACTATATACTTGATACCCTCCTCTATAAATCTCAAGATTGAAGTGATCATCAATCTCTGGCTTGACTCTTGAAAAGACTGATGGCACCTCTCCATCCACACAAAAGGATTCCCCTTTTAGTTCAAAGCTGTCGAGGTATATGATAAACTAGATAAATCAGTTATGAATCTTCATTATTATCCTACCAACCCAAGGAATCTTTACACCACTATCATACTCTTGGGTTGCTCCCAAAATAACACTACCTCAACCTTTTTTGGATCCACCGATACACCATTTTCTATGATAACATGTCCTAGAAAGTGGACATCCTAAATCCATAACTAGAACTTTGAGAGCTTCCCATAAACCTAGTTCTCTTAGAGTATGTACATAACCATCCTTAAGTGTCTCACATGCTCCTCTTTAGATGTCGAGTATACTAGGATATCGTCGATAAAGACTATCATGAATTGATCTAAGAAAGCTTGAAAGATCCAGTTCATGAATCCCACAAACACTATTGGGAAATTCTTTATGCCAAATGTAATGACCAAGTATTCATAGTGACCATAACATCATTGAGAAGTCATATTCAGTATATCCTCATCTTGTACTCATAGGTAGTGATAACTTAATCTGAGGCCAATCTTTAAGAACCATTATGACCCTATAAAATAATCAAAGAGGTAATCGATCCATGACAGTGGATACTTTTTCTTTACATTCACCTAGTTTAGGTGATGGTAATCTACATACAACCTCAATCACCCATCCACCTTCTTGAAAAACTATACTATGGATACCAAGTGTGAAACACTGGTTCTAACAAATCCCTTCCTCTACAAGTCCTCCAAATTCACCCTTATCTCGTGAATCTCTATAAAATCCATATGATATACTGGAATAGATATAAGGGTTGTCCTGGGGTTTAGATCAATGATTAATTCAATCTCTCAATGGGTAGGTAAACCTAAAACGTCCTTAGGAAATACGTCCTTAGGAAATATTCCCTTGTACTCTTCCACTATGGAAGGAAACTGAAAAGTCATAAATTCTACTACTCTAAGGGTCATTCTTTCCAACTAGTGTGTAATCGGTTTCACCATCTAACACATGAGTCAATACTACTCTATATGGGTTTCCTTCTAACCAAAAAATGAAAACCTCATCCCATCATTATGGATACACTATATCCTCCACCTAAAATAGTTTATTTGGGTAGGAAATGTAGATAACCAGACCATACCTAAGATGACATCTGTAACACCCGAGACTTTTATGTTATATAAATTATCAAAGGAATATTTTTCTACGCAACACTTGCTTGACTTGCTTTACACGCAATCGCGACCTTCCTCGATAGCTTGCGTCGTACGCAATACCGAGTTTCACTAAACAACAATATGCTATTAAAACTAGCCGTTATGAATAGTAATAACCACTTTTTGAAATTTTATAAATTTTATTTTTCAAAATGGACTTCATTTTTGGACTCAGAATATCGAAATTAGCCTAGGGTGAAATTTTGGTATTTTTCTGAAAACTTTCAATTTTTGATGAATAGTGAAACCACTAAGTGGTAGGTTAAAAACTGAATTTTGCATAAAACTTAATTTTACCGCTTCTGTGAATGGAATTTCAAAAATCCGAGAGACACGGTTAATATCAAGGACTAAAATGTGGTTCAATGAGATGAAAATAATTTTTTGGTGAATAGTAACTTTTTACTATTTTTACCGCGGTTAATAGTAAATAGGGTAACTAAGGGTAAATATGATATCAATATTACCCTAACACATGTCCTAATACTATTGGACAAGTGTAATTCGACCAAAAACAAACTTAGGAATAAAATATGACCATTTAGGCCCACTTGGATTAGATTAGGACATTTATTATTAATTTATTTAAAGAAGGGTTAAAATAGTTAAAATCAAAGTTTAACAAGTAAATCATTTTTAATATAGGGTTATACATAAGATAAATTCGATTGTAAATATTCATTAGAAAGCTAAAAAGATTTCCTACATGATGGTATTTTATTTGTAATTTTTAGACATCAAATAATTTAATTTATTTATGACACAAAGATGATGCAGTAATTATCTTATTAATGAAATATTGAAAAAATTGATAATATAAATACCAAAATAAATGTAATTTGAGACTTTTTATGAATTACACTAATTTTCTAGGTTACTATGATATATTAGTGTTGATTTAATCAACTTGGTTAGAACATATAATTCTGTTATGACTTTCACAAAAATCATATATCAAATAGTGTCAAAATTGACACAAAATAGTTTTTAAATCAAATATTATATTATTAATTGTTATTTTATTCCTAAAAATCTAAGGTTCGGCCAAATGACTTAGATAAGGATATATATATTAATAATAAACAATTTGGGGTTCGTTTGGCATGTTATAGAAAGTTTATTAACCATATAGTAAAAGAAAACAAAAAGACACGGTAAAAGTTAAATTAATTAACTTAGAGTTAAATCTAATTGATAAGGTTAAAATAATACCCTAAACTTGTCTAAATCCTATTGGTTGATAGGATTTCGACCCTTCCCCACTTTATCTTCGAAATAAGACCCTTTGTAACCATTATAAACCGATTTTGACTTTAATATAAAATAATATTTTGAGATATTCCTAAGGTGCCCCTCTCCTCCCTTATAAAAGGGCACCTCCTCCCCCTCCTCCTCACACTAATTTGAGCACTCAAGCTCGGCCAACCCCTGCCATTTTCCCTTCTCCACTTCCCTAGAATAATCCTAGAGGTCCTGGTCTTCTCCAAAGACCAATCTTAGTTCCTTAAGTGGAGGATTCAAAAAGGCGTTCCAAAGAAGAGGTAATATCCATTACCGATCTTTTCAATTTCTTTCTTCTTCAACTTCTTCTTCTTTAGTTGTTTCATGATAAAGTAATAAAATCAGTATTACTTACATACTGATATGTTATTATAAATATGAAACAACCCTAATTCACCTTCTATCCATCCTACGGAAAAATGAAATCACCGCGCGTGCGTACGTACGGAATACCGTCTCCACGCCGTGGTGTAATCTATTTTCCACCATCACCTTACAAGGATGGGTATAATGGTGTAATGAGTAACTATATATGATTATTATTAAGTAATATTGATACTGAAATAATATATATATATACTCCAATACAATTCCACGATCATAGGAACGATATCATCACTCGTGCGTACGTACGGAATACCGTCTCCACGATGTGATGCGACTCGTTCTACATGATCTTCATTTCATAATGATTGTATAAATGAATTGAATGAATGAATATGGTATATAATACACTAATACCATTCTGGAAATTAATTATCTATAACCTAAAGATAAGAATAAGAATTTATTCGACAAAACACGCCTAAGAACAAAAAGTTATAAAGACCCGAGTAACAAGTAACAATGAAATATTACTAACAAGAAGCTAATAATATGACCATATATGATCTCATATCAATATGTATGATTCTGGAATAAGTCAATAACATTATTTAAACCATTATACAGGAGCTTCGGACACGAACAAAGCAAATCGGACCTAAGGTAAGGGAAATATCACAATCTCATTTTTTATCCGAGATTGTTTATTCGTAAGTATTTACTAGGGTGTATTTTATCATCCACATCCATGTTCCCTCAATATGTAATATTGTTTCCATCCACTTGAAATAGTTTAAATCCAATTTTACCCTTAGGTGAGTTTTTAGTAAAGAATATGAAAGGAATCTTTTGTCGTTTTTCCGTACGAGGTACTTTTTGACTTTTCCGACAAAAGTACGAAGAATGTTTTTTTTTTTTTAAACTTATACGGCATGAATGGATTTTTAAAACATTACTTCAAAGAATCTTCCTTTACAAGTTTTCAAGTTTATTTTTAATCAACTTCTTTTATTTTAAAGTTGTATGACATGTTATGAAAGGAAAAATGTTTTTGAAGAAGAAAGGATATTTTCCTCAAGAATTCAATTCAAGTGTTTTATCAAAATTATTTTCCATCTAAGATAATAAAGGGTTCTGTTTCTATCCATATTTTTACATTGGTTTGACTATGTTGTGATGGAATTATGTTTATTAATTCCTTTATCATATATGAATTGATTTATGATGTCATGATGTTTCAAGAATCCCATTTTTGTTATATGTGTTATGCGATGATGTATGTTTTATGATTATGTGGCACACATAAGAAAGGATTCATTATAAGATGGGTGGGACCTATATCTCCCTCCAATGCATTGGGTAATGATTTTATATCTCATGAGATAGACATGGCTGGAACGGAAGGTTATTTCGGTTCAGTGATACAGGACTGAAACGAGGAGTGAACTCGGTTCAGAAAGGGACTTTGTCCACTAAGATAGTCTTGGCAATGAGTCATGACTAACAAGAAATGATTTTCCATGATTATGTGTGCATGCCACAAAGTTTCAAGTTTTATGTTATGATTTTGGGGATCTCATTTTCACTTCTATGATTTATTCCATGTTAAGATATTATGATCTCTTTTGCAGGTTTTGATTTTCATAAAGATATGATATGATTTTTATTTCCTTTATTTGCCCTTGCTGAGCATTTGAGCTCACCCTTTTATGTTTTCTTTTCCCCAGGTCAGGAAGATGGGTATTAAGTAGAATATGCTAAAAGGGACCCTAGATATGATGAAATAAATGGGAGACACTGTAGAAGATTTATGAACCAGTTGTTTATGTTTCCCAGTTTCTAAAGACACTATACCTATACGGTCCTTTGTGGTTTTGTCATATGTTGTAATAAGAGTGATTCAATTTTGAAGTATTAACAATGTATGTAAAGTGTGGGTCGTTATAGTTGGTATCAGAGGAAAGGTATAGTCAACCTTTGGAAACTAGGATGTGAAAGCCTTAGTAAGAACCCTAAGGATAAGTCTAAGCATAGAACACAATCTTAGTGTTTTAGAAATGGCCTTGAATAACCTAGGATAAGACCTTAAGCATGAAAATTTTATTCTTGAATTATGTGGTTTCCTATTATAATTAGTGTTGCTCACACTATTCTTCTTGGTTTTAGTCAATGGCTGGAACCCGAAGGAACCGTGTTAATGCGGAATGCGATGGGCAATGCAATGATTGTCCCCCTGAGCAACCAAACGATATGGGAGCTGGAATGCAAAATCTTGTAGCCATGCTCACACAACTTTCTCAAGCTATGAATCATGCAGGATTTCCAAACGAACAAAGAAGGGAGCAACATTCTGTTGAATCCTTCATGAGGCAGCGTCCACCATCTTTCAGCGGGTCTACTGATCCATTAGTTGCTGAACAATGGATTAGTACTACTGAAAAGATATTTTCAGTTCTTCAATGTTCTGAGCATGATAAAGTCATCCTAGCAGTGTATCGTTTGGAAGGATATGCGGATCAATGGTGGAATCTTGTTAAGAATACGAGGCAAAGGGATGAAATTGAGTCTATGGAATGGGACGAGTTCAAGAACTTATTTTCAATAAGTACTTCCCTCGTATTCTCCGAACAAAGATGGAGAAAGAGTTCCTTGAACTGAAGCAAAGGGATGATGAATCTGTTAGTACCTATGAAGCAAATTTTACAAGACTTGCAAGGTACGCTTCTGGTATTATTATCCAACCTGAGAGTAAGATCGATCGATTCTTTAGTGGCTTAAAACCAAGTCTTCGAAGGGCGTTAGCCATAAGGGACTTCAATAGCTACGAGGAAATCGTTCGATGTGCTCTCAAAGTCGAGATGGAGATTGGAGTAACCCATCAGTCACATGGGTTTGATAAGAAGAGGAAGATGGAATTCAAAGAAAAATCTAAAGAGCACACGGAAAAGAAGATGAACTTTCCCTTATGCTCAAAGTGTGGAAAGAAACATGGAGGGAGTTGTCTTAAAGGGACAAGTAAATGTTTTAAATGTGGAAAGGAAGGCCATCGGGCATTTGAATGCCGTGATAATGGGAAGAAGATGTCTAATGATGCAAACAAAGGAAGGGATACACAGAATGAACCTACTACACTTCAATGTTTCAAGTGCAAGGAGATGGGGCATTATGCCAATCAATGCCCAAATCCAAGGGTTGATGATGATGGTCGACGTCAACAAACTCTTAAGGCTAAAGACAAAGGAAAGTCACATGCAATTTCTATCAGCGATGTGGAGTACGATAACGATGTGGTGAAAGGTACACTTACCATCCACTCTAAAGTAGCAAATGTTTTATTTGATTCTGGATCCACCCACTCTTTTATTTCTGAAAAATTTTCTAAGGGTATCACCGTATTACCTCAACAATTAGATGTTGAGTTAGCTGTGACAACACCTAATGGAACATCAATCGCATCAGAAGTTTATAATTCTTCTCCGATCGAAGTTTGTGGGAAAGTGCTTCCTGCAAATCTTGTGATCCTTCCTTTAGTGGAATTTGATGTGATTCTTGGCATGGATTGGCTTTCTCTACATGGAGCTCATATCAATTGCCAAAGAAGGGAAGTCACATTTCATATTCCAGATCAACCTACGATCGTCTATCAATGCAAGGATGAACATAACCTTCCAGTGGAAATTTCTTCCATCTTATGGGTATTGATTCCACTAAATGAAGGTTATTTATCTCAAATGGTTGGTGAGAAACTCACGATTAAGAATATGCCCATTGTACGGGAGTTTGATGATGTCTTTCCGGAGGAATTGCCGGGTCTTCCACCAAATCGTGAAGTTGAGTTTTCAATAGAACTCGTACCGGGTGCTTTGCCTATTTCAAAGACACCTTATAGAATGGCCCCAATTGAGTTGCAGGAATTGAAGAAGCAACTCCAAGAGAATCTTGATAAGGGATTCATACGCCCTAGTGCGTCACCTTGGGGAGCACCTGTTCTATTTGTTAAGAAGAAAGATGGATCAATGAGACTCTGCATTGATTATCGAGAACTTAACAAGATCACTATCAAGAACAAATATCCTCTCCCACGCATTGATGACTTATTTGACCAACTACGCGGAGCTCAATACTTTTCCAAGATTGATCTTCGTTCAGGGTATCATCAATTAAGGGTCAAAAGGGAGGATATACCAAAGACGGCTTTCCGTACAAGGTATGGACACTATGAATTTATAGTGATGCCATTTGGTCTTACTAATGCCCCTGCTATCTTCATGGATCTAATGAATAGAGTCTTTAGAGACTATCTTGATCAATTTGTGGTAGTCTTTATAGACGATATTCTTGTCTATTCAAAGAGCAAGGAAGAACATGAAGATCACTTGAGAATTATATTGAAGACCCTAAGAAAGGAGAAGCTTTATGCCAAATTTACCAAGTGTGAATTTTGGCTTCAAAAAGTTGCATTTTTGGGTCATATAATCTCAAAAGAGGGGATATCTGTGGATCCAGCAAAAACAGAGGTTATCGAAAGATGGTCAAGACCAACAACAGTAACTGAGATCCGAAGTTTTCTTGGTTTGGCTGGATATTATCGACGTTTTGTAAAAGATTTTTCACGATTATCTAATCCACTCACCAAGTTGACTCGGAAAGGAGTTAAGTTTGTCTGGACAGAGGAATGTGAAGAGAATTTCAAGGAGTTGAAAAGAAGGTTATCCAGTGCACCTGTGCTCACACTGCCTTGTAGTGGAGAAAGGTTTGTGATCTACAGTGATGCATCCAAGAAGGGATTGGGGTGTGTTCTTATGCAAAATGATATGGTGATAGCTTATGCCTCACGACAGTTGAAAATCCATGAGCAAAATTACCCAACACATGATTTGGAGTTGGCTGCGGTAATCTTTGCATTAAAGATTTGGAGGCATTACCTTTATGGTGAAAGGTGTGATATTTATACTGATCATAAAAGTTTAAAGTATATTTTCACACAAAAGGAGTTGAATATGCGCCAAAGAAGATGGTTGGAGCTAATTAAGGATTATGACTGCTCAATCCATTACCACCCTGGGAAAGCAAACAAGGTGGCAGATGCATTAAGTCGACAAGACCATGCTAGTTTATCCATGATGAGGATCACAAAAGATCCAATATTTATGGATTTACAAAGGATGGATCTTGGAATTATAATGGAAGGGGAAAAATCTTATCTTTCTCAAATGAATGTTCAACCATCTATACATGTGAAGATTAAAGAGGCACAGAAAGAAGATGTCGAGTTACAAAAGAAGGTGAGAAATGTTCCTGAATTCAACCTTGATTGTGATGGGATAATAAAGTTCAGGAATCGTGTTTGCGTTCCTCCCATCCCCGAATTAAAGAATGAGCTGCTGGATGAGGCTCATAGTTCATCATTTTCTATTCATCCTGGAAGCACGAAGATGTATAGGGACCTGAAAGAGTACTTCTGGTGGGATGGCATGAAAAGAGATGTTGCTGAATATGTCTCTCGATGCTTGGTTTGTCAACAAGTTAAAGCTGAGAGACAGAAGTCTAAGGGGATGTTACAACCATTACCCATACCCGAATGGAAATGGGAAAACATCACTATGGACTTTGTCACAGGACTTCCTAAAACATCCAAAGGCAATAATGCTATCTGGGTCATAGTTGATCGTCTTACAAAGTCTGCACACTTCATTGCTATTAGAGAGGATTTCTCTCTAGATCAGCTTGCCAGGATATATGTAAAGGAAGTGGTAAGATTGCATGGAGTACCACTTTCTATTATATCTGATCGAGATCCGAGATTTACCTCGAAGTTCTGGCGAAGTCTTCAGCATACTCTGGATACAGAGTTGAGTTTCAGCACTGCTTATCATCCCCAGACAGACGGTCAGTCTGAGAGAACAATTCAAACCCTAGAAGATATGTTGAGAGCTTGCTCTATGGATTTCAAAGGAGGTTGGGATCAACACCTACCTTTGGTGGAATTTTCTTATAATAATAGCTTTCACTCCAGTATTCAAATGGCTCCTTATGAAGCTCTCTATGGAAAGAAATGCAGGACTCCAACTTGCTGGGATGAAGTTGGGGAAAGAAAGCTATTAGGACCTGATCTCGTTGATGAAATGGAAGAAAAGGTCAGATCTATTCAACAACACATAAGAGCAGCTCAGAGTCGACAGAAAAGTTATGCCGACAATCGAAGAAGAGACCTAGAGTTTGAAGTGGGTGATAAAGTGTTCTTACGAATATCTCCCTGGAAGAGGGTTATGAGATTTGGAAAGAAGGGGAAGTTGAGCCCTAGATATATCGGTCCTTTTGAAATACTGGATCGTGTTGGGAAGGTAGCTTACCGATTGGCGCTTCCACCGAATCTCTCTCAAGTTCACGATGTGTTCCATGTATCTCTCCTGAAAAAGTACATACCAGATCCTTCACATGTACTCATCTCAGAAGTTGTACCGCTGGAGCAAGATCTTTCTTATGAAGAACAGCCGATAGAGATTCTGGATCGCAGCGAAAAAGTCCTACGAAACAAGACCACTCGCTTGGTGAAAGTTTTATGGAGGAACCACCAACTTGAAGAAGCTACATGGGAGCTTGAGGATATGATGAGGGAGAAGTATCCTCATCTATTTGTTACAAAGTGACGAATTTCGAGGGCGAAATTCTTTTTAAGGGGGGTAGAATGTAACACCCGAGACTTTTATGTTATATAAATTATCAAAGGAATCTTTTTCTACGCAACACTTGCTTGACTTGCTTTACACGCAATCGCGACCTTCCTCGATAGCTTGCGTCGTACGCAATACCGAGTTTCACTAAACAACAATATGCTATTAAAACTAGCCGTTATGAATAGTAATAACCACTTTTTGAAATTTTATAAATTTTATTTTTCAAAATGGACTTCATTTTTGGACTCAGAATATCGAAATTAGCCTAGGGTGAAATTTTGGTATTTTTCTGAAAACTTTCAATTTTTGATGAATAGTGAAACCACTAAGTGGTAGGTTAAAAACTGAATTTTGCATAAAACTTAATTTTACCGCTTCTGTGAATGGAATTTCAAAAATCCGAGAGACACGGTTAATATCAAGGACTAAAATGTGGTTCAATGAGATGAAAATAATTTTTTGGTGAATAGTAACTTTTTACTATTTTTACCGCGGTTAATAGTAAATAGGGTAACTAAGGGTAAATATGATATCAATATTACCCTAACACATGTCCTAATACTATTGGACAAGTGTAATTCGACCAAAAACAAACTTAGGAATAAAATATGACCATTTAGGCCCACTTGGATTAGATTAGGACATTTATTATTAATTTATTTAAAGAAGGGTTAAAATAGTTAAAATCAAAGTTTAACAAGTAAATCATTTTTAATATAGGGTTATACATAAGATAAATTCGATTGTAAATATTCATTAGAAAGCTAAAAATATTTCCTACATGATGGTATTTTATTTGTAATTTTTAGACATCAAATAATTTAATTTATTTATGACACAAAGATGATGCAGTAATTATCTTATTAATGAAATATTGAAAAAATTGATAATATAAATACCAAAATAAATGTAATTTGAGACTTTTTATGAATTCCACTAATTTTCTAGGTTACTATGATATATTAGTGTTGATTTAATCAACTTGGTTCGAACATATAATTCTGTTATGACTTTCACAAAAATCATATATCAAATAGTGTCAAAATTGACACAAAATAGTTTTTAAATCAAATATTATATTATTAATTGTTATTTTATTCCTAAAAATCTAAGGTTCGGCCAAATGACTTAGATAAGGATATATATATTAATAATAAACAATTTGGGGTTCGTTTGGCATGTTATAGAAAGTTTATTAACCATATAGTGAAAGAAAACAAAAAGACACGGTAAAAGTTAAATTAATTAACTTAGAGTTAAATCTAATTGATAAGGTTAAAATAATACCCTAAACTTGTCTAAATCATATTGGTTGATAGGATTTCGACCCTTCCCCACTTTATCTTCGAAATAAGACCCTTTGGAACCATTATAAACCGATTTTGACTTTAATATAAAATAATATTTTGAGATATTCCTAAGGTGCCCCTCTCCTCCCTTATAAAAGGGCACCTCCTCCCCCTCCTCCTCACACTAATTTGAGCACTCAAGCTCGGCCAACCCCTGCCATTTTCCCTTCTCCACTTCCCTAGAATAATCCTAGAGGTCCTGGTCTTCTCCAAAGACCAATCTTAGTTCCTTAAGTGGAGGATTCAAAAAGGCGTTCCAAAGAAGAGGTAATATCCATTACCGATCTTTTCAATTTCTTTCTTCTTCAACTTCTTCTTCTTTAGTTGTTTCATGATAAAGTAATAAGATCAGTATTACTTACATACTGATATGTTATTATAAATATGAAACAACCCTAATTCACCTTCTATCCATCCTACGGAAAAATGAAATCACCGCGCGTGCGTACGTACGGAATACCGTCTCCACGCCGTGGTGTAATCTATTTTCCACCATCACCTTACAAGGATGGGTATAATGGTGTAATGAGTAACTATATATGATTATTATTAAGTAATATTGATACTGAAATAATATATATATATATACTACAATACAATTCCACGATCATAGGAACGATATCATCACTCGTGCGTACGTACGGAATACCGTCTCCACGATGTGATGCGACTCGTTCTACATGATCTTCATTTCATAATGATTGTATAAATGAATTGAATGAATGAATATGGTATATACTACACTAATACCATTCTGGAAATTAATTATCTATAACCTAAAGATAAGAATAAGAATTTATTCGACAAAACACGCATAAGAACAAAAAGTTATAAAGACCCGAGTAACAAGTAACAATGAAATATTACTAACAAGAAGCTAATAATATGACCATATATGATCTCATATCAATATGTATGATTCTGGAATAAGTCAATAACATTATTTAAACCATTATACAGGAGCTTCGGACACGAACAAAGCAAATCGGACCTAAGGTAAGGGAAATATCACAATCTCATTTTTTATCCGAGATTGTTTATTCGTAAGTATTTACTGGGGTGTATTTTATCATCCACATCCATGTTCCCTCAATATGTAATATTGTTTCCATCCACTTGAAATAGTTTAAATCCAATTTTACCCTTAGGTGAGTTTTTAGTAAAGAATATGAAAGGAATCTTTTGTCGTTTTTCCGTACGAGGTACTTTTTGACTTTTCCGACAAAAGTACGAAGAATGTTTTTTTTTTTTAACTTATACGGCATGAATGGATTTTTAAAACATTACTTCAAAGAATCTTCCTTTACAAGTTTTCAAGTTTATTTTTAATCAACTTCTTTTATTTTAAAGTTGTATGACATGTTATGAAAGGAAAAATGTTTTTGAAGAAGAAAGGATATTTTCCTCAAGAATTCAATTCAAGTGTTTTATCAAAATTATTTTCCATCTAAGATAATAAAGGGTTCTGTTTCTATCCATATTTTTACATTGGTTTGACTATGTTGTGATGGAATTATGTTTATTAATTCCTTTATCATATATGAATTGATTTATGATGTCATGATGTTTCAAGAATCCCATTTTTGTTATATGTGTTATGCGATGATGTATGTTTTATGATTATGTGGCACACATAAGAAAGGATTCATTATAAGATGGGTGGGACCTATATCTCCCTCCAATGCATTGGGTAATGATTTTATATCTCATGAGATAGACATGGCTGGAACGGAAGGTTATTTCGGTTCAGTGATACAGGACTGAAACGAGGAGTGAACTCGGTTCAGAAAGGGACTTTGTCCACTAAGATAGTCTTGGCAATGAGTCATGACTAACAAGAAATGATTTTCCATGATTATGTGTGCATGCCACAAAGTTTCAAGTTTTATGTTATGATTTTGGGGATCTCATTTTCACTTCTATGATTTATTCCATGTTAAGATATTATGATCTCTTTTGCAGGTTTTGATTTTCATAAAGATATGATATGATTTTTATTTCCTTTATTTGCCCTTGCTGAGCATTTGAGCTCACCCTTTTATGTTTTCTTTTCCCCAGGTCAGGAAGATGGGTATTAAGTAGAATATGCTAAAAGGGACCCTAGATATGATGAAATAAATGGGAGACACTGTAGAAGATTTATGAACCAGTTGTTTATGTTTCCCAGTTTCTAAAGACACTATACCTATACGGTCCTTTGTGGTTTTGTCATATGTTGTAATAAGATTGATTCAATTTTGAAGTATTAACAATGTATGTAAAGTGTGGGTCATTATAACATCATAAAAACTCATTGTTACCAAAAATAGATCCCAAAAGAAACTCTTGCCTCCAAGTGTTAGGTCACACTATATGAAATAGTTTATGATTACTGATTCATCTCTAGTAAGTGTCTCTAATCACAAGATTTGAACCAAGGTATCAACTAAAATCTCTAAGACTTGAACCATATAGGTGAAAATAAAGGAGTTCCTCTCACTTGTGTCTAAAAATACTACAGATAAAGTAGGTAAGAAACATATCATACCTCATATCATTGTTGGAGCCTCTGGGTCATAAGAGCTGACTTCATACGGCTTCCCTCACCCTTTTTCCCTAGCTCCCTAAGCCTGGAATGGACCACCTCGGGGTTGTGGTGGTAACAAGTCATAACTTATTCCACCTCCTACTACTCTCTGATCTCCACTACCACATATTTCACCCTAAAGATATACTTTTTCCTACCACTACTTATTTCTAGTTATATCATCCATTATCTCCCGATCATCTATATAGAGGGTTATATAATCCCTTGCAAGATTTCTCTAGCTATCACAAGAGTAGCACCGCCTCTCCCTATGCTGGCTAGATTTATCCTGTGGCCCATGAACTATAGAACCTCTTTCCTAGGATCACCTCCTGAAACATATAAAATGTTCAGGTCCATGTTTATATCACTGGATACCTATCACTGAAGTCTCAACTCTTGTGTTACCACCTTCGACACCAATGGTCTACATCTCCTCAAATAGGAAACTCAAAATCACAAAATCACGCTCAAACACCCCATCATAGGTAGGAATTCATAGAATTATCGCACTAGCTAAGATTTCTCTATGTATTTATCACTCAAAGGTCTGCACCCAAATGAAATGACCACATACCATATTCTTCAAGTACCGAGAGATTTTGGTGAACATCAACAAATACTCAACCACATTCATACATCCCCAATTAAATTGTATAATCTCATGGATGAGAACATCCCTCAACGAAGCTGTAGAAAAATTATCTCTGAAAAGGCCATCAAAATACATCCATGTTAGAGTCACCTCATCATATTATTGTGTCACTAGGAACTGATATTATTCCATTGATCCATGAATAAGGCTCATTTACAAGACCACCATATGATCTGAAGGTGTCCCGACTAGATGAAATACTCATATCACCACCTAAAGAAAATCCTTATCCTCCTAGGGGTCTAGTTTTCCTCATATCCTAAGGGTCCATTGTCGTTGAAACTCATGAAGCACGCTCATCCTGCACGCCTCATCTACTGGTATTTTTGGTACTTTTGGTTCCATATTCAACTCAATGGGTTGTGGTAAGAATGGTGTTCCACATAAAGGTAACACCTCTTGAATAGGCCCCTGTATCAAAGCCTCATCCATAAGGGGATCATCCTCTTGATCCTGATTTTAAATCCTTGCTAGAAACTTTCAGGGAATCATCATATAATAGAAAAGATATACCACTGTCAATGAGTATTTATGGATAGATGACTCAAGAAGGACATGGAAACCACAAATCATTATTATATGATGCATATACCAATTGTTTTACTTGCAACCAATGTATACATGTATAGAGTCTAAAGGAAGGTAATCAGAGTCCTATTGTATTGATATGTCAATTGTCACACCAACACTGGAGTCCCTAAACTGAGATCCAAACTCGAAACACTTAACATTGTTTCTATAAAACCTAAAAAAATATCATAGAATCTGGATCTTTGGTAGAAATAGATCCTATGATGCAACTCTATCACAAACTAACACAATGTGGTCCATGCCATAGCTACCCCAAGTATACCTCCAATAATCCATGGGTTGGCGATAAGTACTAATTAGGAATATCACACACATGGGAGGCCTTAACCTAATGTACCTCTATAAACACAAACACTTATATAATCCCAACCAATGCTAAAATGTAAAACAACCAAATAACCATGCATGCATACATTTAAGATCCCACCATAATAGTATGAAAACAAGTACTATAATTTAAAGGGGGGAATATAATCTTGTCAAAAGAAACTAAAAACAAGTTTAGACTATGAAGTAGGAGTGGGCTATTTTCAATGTAACCATCAAAACACACCTCGTTCATCCTAGATCACTAAGATCATCCTAGTCCTGGTACCACTTGGATTCTATCAAAAGGCCGAACATCTGCATAATACACGACACATGTGGGAAAATCCCATGCTGGGCTGAGTATAATAATACCTAGAAGGCACCCCAAAATCACTAAGAATATAGAATCAATAATAATAGTAAAGTCATCATATGAATATATTAATGGAATATATGAAAATAAAATCCAGATATATTCATAATATACACATAATCTCAAGTAATATCACAACCGTAAAGCCAGCCTAGGATTCCTAATAGAATGTTTCATATAATACTTATTTTGTAGAACACACTCAATGAGTCAGATAGTAATAATGGCATCCATCCAAGATTTCATTCTCACCATGACTCACTATAATAATTTTACTCTAGATTTTTTATGATATTAATACACATATCAAGATCACACCCAAGGCCATGGGGTAATACCTACTAACCTAATGTAGATTAACCTGCTAAGTAGGGGATGGATGACCACGTAGTGTTGGTGATGAAAATACAAAGAACTTCACCTAGGGAAAATGTGATGATAGAGGATCTCACTCTAGGCCTAATAGAAGGATTCAAACAACTCTATTTGAGACTAAAGTTCCTTAGAGGGTATCACCATCCTACGCAAAGGTTGCAACTCCATACTAATTCCTTAGGGAAAGAATCAAGAGAATCTACCATAATTATTCTTGTATAATCTAAAGTGGAAACAGTCTCCAAGTCTTCTCTAAAGGAGTAAACATTGTGTACTATAAGTACATGAATTTTCCTTCCGACACTGGTTCATCCCATGCCTGTATCCACCTATCAGTGTCCATGCCTAAGTACACAGTGTGTTCATGTCCATGCACTCCTTGTATGTGTCATTTTAATCTCTGGGGTACATTTCGATCTTTTTTGAAAGGTTCAAATGTCATGTGACGTGTGTCACATGATGTATTATAATATTCTTCTCTTTAGAAACCCCAGAACTATATAGGGTGTCCCACACAGTGTTTTATCATAGATGACACGACGTGTGACCCAAAATTTTTCAGAATCCTAGATCTATTTCATGAGTCATCATCCCCTCATTTAGACTCTTATCCAACCATGACTCACTATAGAGAGTAATGAAATGGTCTAGAAAATCCTTCCTATCACTGCTTGTAGAAATATGACCACCAATTTTCATGGGAAATCATTCTATTGCCTATCCTAGTAGTCATACATCAAAGCCATCCCAAGGAAATCTAATCCAGTTTTGATCTGACATCGCAGATTGATCTCGGCATCAATATAATCCAAGATTTATGGTATCAGTTCATTGTTCCAAGAAAAATGTGTGAAAATATTGATTCTTCGTTATTTTTTTGTACCACTAGTCAAACAAAACACTGATGAAGATCACACAAAGAACGGTGGGAGAAAGAAATAAATATAAAGAGGAATAACCCTCGTCCATGTTTAGGTTGGCCTTGATATGTTTCCATTAGAATGATGAATCAAGATCTAGATAACAACAATAAAAAATTCCCAAATCCTTACAAATAAACCCACAAATGCAATATGATCGATCCAAAAATCAATCTATTAGTTGATAGATCTAAATTTGTCATAGGATAAAAAAATAGGTATAAATACACATATAAAAAATTTCATACCTAGAGTTTGGATCAATCACTAATGAAGAGTGTTTATAAATTGTTGTCATGGGAGAGATTCACAAACTCTTATTGTGCAAAGATCCTTGATCTCAATCTGATCTAATGTTTTTTTCCAAGATCTCTTCCAATGTTCCTCTATAATGACTCCTCCAAATTTGCAGACTTATGCATCTAACCCTAAAAATTCACTATATAAGTGTATTTATAAGTAAATGTTAGGTTTAGGATTTTAATCAAATAATTAAATTTATTTAATTACTCTCCCACAAAAATTCTCACTCCCAACTCCCAATGCCACCATAGATTATATCTCACCTAGGGTAAAAACCATGATATAAACTCAACAGTGGACTCAGATTTCTGATTTGATCCCTCGTTTAAGAGTTATTCCAATTTTTTAGTAAAACTATGTTTATGTACAATTAATCTAAATAATATATTTCAAAAATTTATTTCAAACTCACTGAACCTTGTAACTACACATTGTATTAGCGCCTGATCTCAAAAATATTTCCAGATATATTCAAAGACTTTACATGGAAAAAATATATACATTTTATTTGAAATCATGGTCTTATACAAGGTCATTTCCTTCAACCACCTGTGGAATTTTGAGACTATGGTAGGATGGGGGATATATAGAGGTTTTTCAAGAACCCTCATAATATGGGAAGTTATTGAGGACTAGGATGATACAAAGAACTAGAAAGTGATATTCTACCCTATAAAATTCTGGTAGTTTGAGCTCTTATGGCTATACTAGTTAGGGTTGATTACATGGTAATCCAAGATAAAATCACCCATATCAGCAAAGAATTACAGACATTGGAATCAAATAGGAGCTTAGGGTAGAGGTACAGGTTAGTTTCATGTAGTTTATCCATATCTTAAAGGTAACGAGGTAGGTCTTCTAACAATATGAGGTATATTTCTTATCTATTACATTATTTGTAGTGATTTATTTGATATCATAGCTTCACATTTATTTATATACTCTTGATTTTTAAATGGTTTAGTCCTAGCGATGGATTTATTGTATGGGTATATATCAATTAACAAACCATTGGGGGTTCGATTGGAGGGTATTTATCTTTATAAGGAGTGTTCCCTTGATTTTGGTGAGTACTATTTCCTTTTGGACTTGTTTTTTTCTTGAGATATCAAGTGTTGAATTGATAATGGGTATGGATTGGTTGGTTATGTACCAGGATTACATTGACTATTACCATAGGAAGGTGAAATTAACATCTCATAAGGGTGAAATTTATGTTCATCATGGGAATGGGATATCCAGTAAGATCATGCAAGGATAGTCTATTAGTATTTGGGTGATCTCACCGATCAGGTTATGAGACTTGTACTAGATTACTAGGGATTGGAGTGGGATGTCTTTCCACCTAAAGTTGATTAGTTTTAGAATTTTTTTACTAGTGATTTTTTATAGTTTCCACCGCAAATAGATATTGAGTTCACTATTGAGATGATGTCTAGGGTTGAGAAATATTTTATCCCACCTTATAAAATGGTACCAAAAGAGCATCTAGAGATTAATAATTAGTTGTAGGAGTTAAAGGATAAGGGGTTTATTCATATGAGTCTGTCACCTTGGTGTTCTATGGTTATATTTTCCAAGATGGTTAATGGGATGTGGTGTTTATATGTCGATTAATGGAAATTGAACTAGAGGATGAGTAAGAACCGGTATTATCTTCTATGTATTGATGATATTTTTTACCAGATGAGGGGTTCCTATGTATTCTACAAGATTTATTTGAGATTAGTTCATCATAAAATAGGGTTACAACCTTATGGTATACCAAGAACTAGTTTTAGAAGAATTTATGGTTTATATGACATTTTTTGTGATGCATTTTAGGCTGAAAAACTAACCTACTATGTTCATGGCCTTAATGAACCAAATATTCCACCTATTATTAGATTAGTTTGTGGGGGTATTCATCTACAATATCTTTGTGTGCTCTAATTCTAGATATGATCATTCCCAACATATTGAAATAATTTTTAGTATGTTGATAGATCATCAGATATACAACAATCTATAAAAAATTCATTTCTGGATTGGCTGGTTGAATTTCTTATGTCGCAATATCTCATAATAAGGTATATCAATGGACACTAAGAAGGTATAAGTGGTTATTTCTTAGGAGATGCCTAATAATTTTTTTGACATACAGAGATTTTTGGGTTTAAAAGATTTCAACTGAAGGTTTATTAGGGTATTTTTATGCCTAGAAGTGCCACTCTCATGCCTGAACAAGAAGGGAATAATGTTTGAGAGGTCCGTAGAATACGAGATTCCCATCCAAGAGCTGAAGTGGAATTTGACCATATAATTTATGCTAATTATACCTAGACTTAGTAAGTAGTATACTATTTATTGTGATTCTTACTAGATTAGTCTTGGGGAAGTGTTGATGTAGGTATATTGAGTCAGGCATATGGTTCATTCTAGTTGAGTCCACATTAACATAATTATCTTACGCATTATCTTGAGTTGGTTATAGAGGTACATGCCTTGAAATTTTGGTATTATTTTCTGTAGGGTGAAATGTTTACTATTTATACTCATCATAAGAGCCTTAAATACATCTTTTCTCGATGTGATTTAAATATTTGTAAGTGTATGTGGGTTGAGTACAAGAAATATTTTTATTTTGAGAAATCATATACATTGGGGAATGGAAACAGTGTTGTGGATTATTTGAGTCCAAACACTTGGATATGGGTGGTTTGAGACTCTAGTTTTGAGTGGAGGATGATGTCTTTTTTCACTGAGATGCATATGGGTGTTCAAGAGGAGCATGATCCAATGAAACTCATGACTTTATATGTAGTACCATATCTTATGGACCAGATGAAGAGAAATTAGTATGATGATACAAAGTTCCTAGCATTGAGGGAGGGATTTGATGGTGGGTAGATATCGTCTGACTAGACCTTCAATGGAGATGATATTATCCATGTTTATGGACATGTTTAGATGCCAATGATTAAGTAAGAGAATATGATGTTTGAGTTTTATGATTTTAATTGGGTGGTGCATCCTATTTTGAACAAAATATACAATGATATTTATAGATAGTATTAGTGTCCAGAAATGTGGGAGGATATTACAAGTTTTTTCACACAATAATACACTTTTCAATGAGTGGAAGCCAAGGAATAGTGTCATACTGGTCTGTTACATCCTTTTCCCATTCCAGAATGGAAGTTAGATGATGTTACAATAGAATTTTTTGTGTTTCTACCAAGTAATCCTCAGGATAGTGATGTGGTGTAGGTGATTATGGATAGATTGACAAAGGTATCCCATTTCTTAATGATTTGGAGACTTTCACCATCGATGAGTTGGGTAACCTATATTTTTGAGAGATATTATTTTTTCATGGGGTGACTTGAAGTATCATTTTATATTGAGATCCTCACTTTACTTTATGCTTTTGCAAAGTATTATTTAAGTCGCTTGGTACTCAGGTTTTTCTGAGTCCATGTGTTAGAAAACTTGTAGAGATCATGTGTCCTGGATTTTGGTAGAACCTAGGAGAATTTACCTTGTTATTTTTTATTTCAAATATAATAATAGTTATTAGGTGACTATTCATATGGTACCATATGAGGATTTTTATGTTATTCCTTTAAGATCACCCTTTTATTAGATATAAGAATGAAAATCAGAATTATTGGGGACAAGACTCATATAGGATATGATTTATTAGGTCCAGTTGATCTGAAAATGTATAGTTATTTCATAGAGTAGACATACGTCATACATTAATCAACATTTTCAAACTCTCAAATTTATATTGGGTTGCCATGTTTTTCTTCATATGCCACCGATATTGGGTCTCTATCATATTCAGATACATGGTAAGTTGGCTCCTATGAATTTTAGGCAGTTCGATATTTTAGAGAGGATCGGTCAAGAAGCATATAGATTAGATATTTCATAATATTATAGTGTTATACATGATGTGTTCTATGTGTTACAACTTCAAAAATATCACCCCATCCCTTATCAATTGATTGATGTTGATGATATTGATCTTGAAGTCGATGTTCCCTTTGAGGAGCATCTAATTCATATTATAGATCACAGTGAGAAGAATCTTCAAGGTAATTCTATTCCTTTAGTTTATGTGATGTGTAAGTATGGACATGTTATGGAGGAAACTTGGAATATTTAATATGTTTTGTAGTCCTAGTGGTAAAATATTTTTACTTTAGAGGCTTAGTGATGTCAGGGAGTATAGCTTGAGGATGAGTTGTTATATTGTAGGAGATTATAAGATCCTAACCCTTGTAGAGATAAATTCATATTATAGTTCTGGTTAAACAAAATTTAAAATATCTTATGAATTTGTTTTCATAAATAGGAAAGGTTTCAAGAGAATCCCAGATATTTAATACTTCAAAAATTGGAAAATGGGGCTCACTTCACATAGCTCGCAGTTAGCACATAGTTAGTGCTAACAGTGCCCCATTACCTTATAGAATGTTTTAGGGGGAATAATGGTTTTGAAAACCATGTGAGTAGGCCTTAGTAACAATTCAACTTGGGCTATATCCATTCACATGGATTCCTCATTATTTGTAAAATCATATGGATATCCTAGGTTTCTGTGAAACTTGGAGTGTATTTAAATGGAGGATCTCATATGGTTAGCGCATGGTTTATAAACACATGTTTCTAAACCATGAACCTTAATAAAAAGTCTTAAATTATCACTTTTACCTCTAAAAATTTATATGAACTCACTCAAATTTCTCCCACATTTCATTATTAGTAGCCTAGGGTGTGCTCCAAATTCTCCCTCCTCTTCAAAGTGTGGAACTCCTTCAATAAGGATATTGAAGTGTTATTTATTACAATTTGAATCCCTAACCATGACTATGAGTTTATTTACATATATTTTATAAAATATTCACTTCTTAGTTATCCCTCTTATATTATGTCTCATAATCGCTATTTTTATTGAGTTGTATTCCTTTGTAGTTGTAGACATTTTATCTCAAATCAAAGGTTAGGGTTGGATGAGAGCTTTTTTTATGAACCTAAATAAGGTGGTTTAAAATATATTTCCCATAGTCTTTATATTTTTTTATGTATGTGTTATGTTCTACTTCACTATTTTTCTACACATTCATTACTTGATTAATAAAAATATATTTTTATTTCAAATGATGTGTTAAGCCCTTCACATATCTCCTTAGGTATGTCGATAACTATAAGACTGAACCTATGGCCACCCATGGGGTGTATCAATTCCTTGGGGACGGTATAATGGGGTTTTAAATGGTATAATATGGATCTATGAGTTTATTACATTTATAATTGTTTATTTTATTGTTAGAATAGCATAAAATGTTGTTTTTAATAATTTGGGAATTAAATTGTTTATAAATTCATAAAGAGAAGAAATAGTAAATGGTTAGAGGGGAATATCTAACTTTTTAATAGTTTTGAAGAATATATAATGTTTTTTTTATATTAATAAATGATAAAATATTGAAATTGTGTAATGGGGATAAATTTTTTCAAAATAATAAACCAGGATGAATAATGATTGTTGAAAAGGGTTCACTCTTGTTATCTAAGTGCATTAAAAGGTTAAGTATGTTAGACCATGGAAATTTGTTGTTTATAGGATGGTTAAAGATATTGTATGTGAAATTTTATATCCTTGATTTAGTATGGTTTAATAATATGATCTATATCTTTGGTTTGAAATTTTGGACATGGAACTTTGTATCCCTGGTTTGGGTGTTGATTGATGCTTTAGACACTTGTAGAATTTTACATGATATATGTACTTGGATCCTAGGTACCTTGAAATGAATTGATTAATTAACTCACCTATTTGACTCAAATTTTTTAAACACTTTTTTATATGGTGCATACCTCTATAATGGGTTAAAGTAGGATTGGTTGGATTTGGTGTCACGGTAGACCCCAAGGGCCAAAGAGGTTAATTGATACCTTGTTATTTTAAAACATGTCTTCATTTATTTCCTATTATCTTATTCATTTTACATATAAATTTTCTTTTGTTTAGACTGGATATTTCTTTAGACACTATTTTTGGTGGCTTGTAGAGTTGTACTCACACCATGCTCAGGTTGTCGTTGGTACTTGATCAAATTTCATGGTTGTAGGTCTAGATAAGGGAAAAGGCATGATGATAGATGGATGATTAGGGATTTTATAGGATAGGTAATGGATGAGGGGATTGGGATATGTTTTGAGATTCATTTTTGGTTTTTTATGTCTTTATTATCGGTTCCTTTAGGTATATAAGACTGTCATGACATGACGTGTTTATTATGTTGGCTAGTTGGTACTTACCCATACTTGTGGATTGATATGTGATGTTTGTTTACCTAATGGTTATTTATTTTTATTATTTATATTTATTACTACTTCTTATTATTTCTACTATTTATTAACTCTAATAAATAGGGTATATTTTCACCACATTTCTTAATATACCCTCACTACTAGTTGGAGGGATCTTGCATTCGGTGAGGCATGCCTGAGGTCATGTAGTGAATTGGTTTGTAGGTGTTGTTACTCTCTATGGTCTCGAATTAGTTTATAATTTAAAAATTCAACACCACAAATAATAAAAACTTATATCATGTAGTATAGTATATGAATGCCACAAGGTTAAACTCATGAGGAAAAAGAAAACTATGGCCTTAATATAAAGGTATTGTCTTGAAATCATAATCTAAACTAAATAAACTAGTGAAGTGTATTGAATGATTGAAATAATTAAATATGAAGAGTGGTAAATAGAATCCAAGGATGGTTTTTAATTATTAAAATAACTCATCCCTAATTGTGAAATAAATCAAATTAATATTCACAAGACTTCTTGGGGTGTCTAGTTCTACCTCTTATCACAAACTAAAACTATCTAGGCTGGTCAATACCTTCTAATGAGGCAATTTTTAACAAACCTAGATGCATTTAAATAAATCTATAAATGAAAAGCAGAGGTATTTCATCTCTCACTCTCCCAATCCCATCGATAACATTGGGTTTTATCCACTAATTTCCATCACTCTCACTAGAAAACTATGGGTTATAGTTTGAATAAATATCAAAGTTGTCCTAATTAATATAACAATATCACAAAATTATAAGAATCATAATTCATTATATACACATACTCTTCATCGATTATTCCCTCCCTTAAAACACTTATTTATTCATAATCAAGTGCTCATAAACCATTAATAATATATAAATTATAGGGGAGGGAATAAAAAATTAAATACTAAACAAATGTTACTTGTATTATTCTCACAACCAACACTACTACAAATATTGCTTTTAAAATCTTGAAAAGGGGGCATTTACAGTGATAAAAAATTCAATTATTCAAATAACTATTAAAATGGGTTCCCTTTTAATAGTGTAAAAAATATCTGGTAAATACCCCTTTTATCAATGCTAAAAAAGCACTAATAAAAGTCAAAAAAGGAAAACAAAATCTGCAAATTAGAGGGTGGGATCTCCCCCTTTTATTAGCACTTGATCACATCCTTTTAACAATTATACTCTAGCCTCTCAATCCCTTTAACAGTTATAGGAATCCCCTCTACCCCTTAAATAGATCTAGGAATCCCCCCACACTTTAACAGTGCTAGGGACCTGCATCACCCACCCGTCTGTGCCCCTACCTTTGCTGGGTTTCAAATCCAAGACCTCCCCCTCATAATCTCACACCTTTTCTACTCCCATGTATTATTTTATTCTATGTTTTATGATATATCTCTATATTTATATATTTCATTACATTTTTTATCCATATTTATATATATATATATATATTTTATTTTTTTTATTTTTAAATACATATATAAAATATGTTTTGTGTGTGTGTGTGTTTATAAATACATACCTACATACATATATATATTTATATATATGTGCGCATATATAAACATAATTATACATATTTATATTTATTTATTTATATTATATATTAATATTTATATACATATATTAGAATATACAAATTAATATAAACTCATTTTTCAATACACACACAAATATTTATATATATATATATATATATAAACATTATGTAAACATTAATTGTATATGTATATAAATATTCATACATTTTTATTTTAAATAAAATGGATATTATTTTTTAATTTAGATAATTTTTATATATTTATAAATATACTTTACATGTAAATATGTTTATGTATATATTTATAAAATTAAATTTTTATGTGGGAATATATAAAAAATTTGTATGTATTTCTATATATTTGATTATAAATAAAACTACATTATGAGAAATGATAAAATTTAAAATCCATGATATCATTATGAATGTAATCCTTGGGAATAAATTCATTCTCCACTAAAAATGGGGAAAATATCTCCTTAAATGAGGTTGAAAGTCCATTGAATGTTAAAAAATTGTGATACCCTAACTAAAAACACAGTTTTGACAGCATTTTGGGCCTTTTCCCACTAAAAACATGAAAGGGGTTTCCCCATGTCACCAGTTACTAGATATGGTTACAAGATCAATTTTATATGTGGTAGATCTCAAACAGACACCTAGATCAAAAGTTATGGTCATTTAAAGTTGGAGTTACATTTTCAACTTACTTTATATCTTTTATTGATTCTTATATTTTTTGTTTCTTCATATTGTTATCAAATGACTATTATTCAATAATAATTAGAAAATTATTAATTAATAATATTTTTTAATTATTTCATAAGTAATTTTCACTAAATATCTTATATATTAAGTGTAAATGTCTATTTAGACTTATCGAAAGCATATTTAAAAATATATATTATATTTATGTCAATATAATTATATTTATAGATTTATATATTAATATATTATTTTTAATGAAATGTTTTTTTTAAATAGACCCTTTATCAGTGCTAGTAAATAGCATTGCTGAAGACTCCCTTTATCAGTGCTATGAAAAAAAGAGTTGATAAAGGGGGTCCCTTTAACAGTGCTAAAAAAATCACTGATAAAGGGTGGTGCTATGTAAAGATGTTTCTATGGTATTGAAACATATGAGTTCTACCATTACATAATGAAAATAAAAAGGAGAAGAAATAAATCCTAACTATGTAGCACCATGGTTGATAAAAATCCTCCTCATCCACTCTTGATTCCGAGGATTGATATTGATCTCCCACTTAGCCTCTTACATGGAACTTAATAGTCGATCCACTCCCACTCTATTTTCCACAATGTAGCCTCCTATATCAGCATCCTATGGAATCCTCGACTGAAGTTCCCCCTATATAGTGGAAAACTACTATTATTTATAGATGGAACATATAGTTTGTATCGATATCTATATATTATCATATCTCCATATCTTAAACATTTATGTCCTTCTTCAAATAAAAGTAAACTCCTCATATATCCTTTATAACTCATGTGCACTATCCCTGAAAATATATCTTAATGAAATCCAAGGGAAAGGATATATTGAAGTCTTTATATGATTCTAATTTTCCATTCTCTGAATAAACCTTATCTTTCCCCTTTGTATCTCACTCAAAATCCCTGTAGATATGGTGTACTATATTCATGAAAACTCTTTAAATATTCTCTTGAATATATGATCATATACACATGGAGAGATATAATTAGTTTTTTATATTTTTAATGGATATAAGTTATATAGCATGAACAGTATCCTATATGACGAACTTGTCACACACTCCTACATGGACATTTACATCAACATAAAAACTCTTACATACAATGGTGCAAATTTATTTCTTCATCCTCACAAACTATATAAAATATGGCTATAAAATTTTGACATGATGGTGGTGAAACCTCCTCAAACCAGCACTCAACCCCTTTCCATTTAAAATATATCTATGGTGTAGTAAACGGAACATGGAACAAATTCCCTAGAGCCACAAAATATCCCCATTGTCGAATCAAGACACACCACGGTGCATGAAAAATCTACAAAACATTTCTCACAATGTGTGAAAACCTTGGAACTCCTCATGTAGCAGACCATGAATTAATGAAGTCATCCATAGGAAATTTAGATCAGTGTGGAAGTTGACTCAAGATTATCCTTGATTACCAATGG
Source organism: Viscum album (assembly GCA_963277665.1). NCBI lineage: Eukaryota > Viridiplantae > Streptophyta > Magnoliopsida > Santalales > Viscaceae > Viscum > Viscum album. The sequence continues at coordinate 1,968,468,242 of OY728133.1, forward strand.
TGGATATCGGTGCAACACAGTGCCTTCATGGTGAAATGTTTTTTTAGGAAAACAACATGTGGATGGAAGAGGTATGATGAAATTTTAGTCAAGTTCACAGTACCCCCCACCCTATATGTTTTTTATACATCAAAAATGAGTGTAGGAGTGCAGCATTATATCATACACTCTATGATAAATCTGGATCACATAACTTTTATGGAACTACCCCATACTACAGCTCCCCTCTACTTGTTTTGACCTACAAAAGTGTATCACCTCCTCAGTTAGGGCATATTTCCCACCAAAAAATGCTTCTTGTCTTAGTTATTAATTGATTCTCACCTGCCTTGGAAACACCCTGGCCTTGGCTGATGATTGGCTAGCCCGAGAGGCTCACTACCATATATCTGGAAAAGATAAACACTTACTTATATCAAAGCTAAGCAGAAAGAGCTGCTAAATGACACACCTTTATCAGCTCTAGTTAAAAGTTCTGATAAAGGTAATGTTTATCAGTGCTAAAAAACATTGATAAAAGTTTATCATTTATCAACACTTTTTTTAGCACTGATAAATTTTAGATTTATCAGTGATATTATTAGTGCTGATAAAATTTTTTAATAAAAAATATTATTAACATATATATAATTATGGTATTTATATTCAAAAATAATGTTTATTTATATTAATTAATTTCAAAATTCATGTTTATAATTAATATAAATATGATATATTAATATATATTTTTTAATAATTTAAATATATATGTAATGTTTAAAAAAGTATTTATAAGATTATAAATATATATTTAAATATTTATAAAATTATAATAATTTTTTAAATAATAAATATATTTATTATATTTATAATTATATATTTATACTTATATATAAATAATTTTTAAATATATTTATTTGTTATTATAATTATAAATATATATATAAATAAATATATGTATCCAATTAATTTGGTCAATATATATATATATATATATATATCATGAGATAATGATGATATTTATGGAAATGATTAGTGTTATTTATGTTCATATATTGATGCATAAGTATAATTGATGTTATATGATCATATGTTTATTTGTGGAAATTATTGTGGATTGTTATGTTCTAAATGTTAATATTTTCTATATTATGATGATGCATGCATATGTTATGGATTCATGACTCATGAATGTTCATTTATACATTAACGCCCGTATTATTCATGCTTTCCATATATATGATTACATATTTTTAGGATTTATACTTTACTAGGTATGATTCATTCATGTTATACCCATGAACGTATTATGTTCTCATAAATACTAATAAAATTATAATAAATATATTTATTATAATAAAATTATAAATTTAAATTACATATAAATAATTTTTAAATATATTTATATTTAATTATATTTAAAACTATATATATATTTAAATAATTTTAAAATTACAATAAATAAATTTATTATAATTTTATAAATATATATCTGTAACATCCCAGGTAAATAAAGAATATGAAGTGTTCATATTTATAAATATTTGTGAATTAAATATTAATTTTACACTCAAGGGGATTCTATGTCTCATAGAATACTCAACATGCAACAACGGGTTTCTTCAAAATCTTGCGTTGCACACAACTTTGAGTTATACTGAAAAATAATATATTATTATTATTATTTTAAATGGTAGTTAATGCCTTGCCATTATATTAAGGGTAATGAATAGAAATAACTAAAATATGATTACACATGTTTGTTAAATGTTTTTACTTTTATCCAATAAATTTTAAAGTCTTAAAATAAGAATGAATCTTGTTTTAAGCACGAAATACTCTAATATTCTTTAAAAGGTTGATTTATTGTCTTTTAATGGAGAATCCTTTCTAAATATAGTTTTTGTCACTTATATATTTTCAATTTTACAAAATAAACTTCTTCTTTATAAGTGGTACATCCAAATTTACTTTGGGTAAAATATTGGTATTTTTCTGATAAAGTTCATTTTTTGATGAATAGTGAAAAATACTGTATTTTAATTCAAAACTGAATTTTAATTTAATTTATTTATATAATTAGACTATCTTTTTAATTGGTTTTAAAGTGTAATTAGATTTTATTTTTACCATTTAATCCAATTTTGTTCATTGTAATTAATTTCACTTTTTAATTAGACATAAACATATTTCAATTTTTTGATAGTTATTATTTCTTAAAAACACGCTTTTTGGTTTTGACAACTGAAATTAATTTTAAATTAATTTCTTCATCATCTGTGTTTTGAATATGTAAAAATGGTTTCCATATTTGGAATCAATAGGTCTAAATTTTTTAAATAGGTAACTTTTATTTTTAGACATTATGAATAGTAACTTTAGTAAATATTTTATTTACCATGATTGAAGGGTAAATCTGGTAAATAAGGGTAAAAAATAGTATTATAATAATATTAAATTTCCCTAACATGTGTCATAACCCTATTGTATGATACATTTCCAACCATGGGAATCCTTGGGTCAATTTTGGGACCTCATAGAGCCACTTGTAAGTAAAAATGACATTTTTTAAAAATAAATTTTATGTTAAGGAAAATGTAACATAAACATATAGCTTTTAGTAAAACAATTTTTATAATGGTTTATATAAGTAGTACTTTATACTATAAATAGTCATTAGAAATAAAAAAATATTTCCTACATCATGGTATTTTATTTATAATTTTAATACATTAAATAAAAAAATTATTTATGACACAATGGTGATGTAGTGATTACTTTATTAATGAAAGATTTAAATAAATGAGATTATAAATATAAAAATAAATTTATTTTGAAACTTTTTAGTTAATACATGAATTTTATGGATTATTATAACCTGTTATATTTTAATTAATTTAGGTTTTTATCAATAATAAGGTTGTTATAGATTTTTTAAATGTCTTGATATAAATAGTTTATAAATAGACATAATGAGTTTTTAAAATAAATAATATTTTATTAAATGATAAAATAATCCTAAAAATATAATATTCATTCAAATGAAATATATGACATTAAAAATTTCATTAATGATCCATTTTTTTCGCTTGTCATCTTATAGTAAGTATATTAACCATATAATATGAATATATAAGAAGACATGGTAAAAGTTAAATTAGTTAACTAAAGATTAATGCTAAAAGATTAGGTTAATTTAATGACCTAAACTTATCTAAAACCTATTTGTTGAGATTATTTTGATCCATACTCGTCTTATCTTATACTTAACTAACTTTTTATCCTTTAGATACCGAAAATGAAATTATAATAAAATAATATTTCTAGACTTTTCTAAATAGTACCTCCTCCCTCTTATAAAAGGGAATCACCCCAACCCATTTAATCACACATATCAAGACCCTTGGATCATCCAAACTTTGATAAAATATTCTACCAACATCCCTCTCTTTGTCATATTATCCTTACCTTAGGCAAAAGGCACTTCAATAAATCCTCTTGGTTCAAACCAAAGGGAGTTACCCGATTTAGAGGTAACGTCTTCTCTCAAGTTCTCTTCTTTAATTTTATTTATTCACTCCATATTATATTATTATTCTTTGATTAAATAACAAAAAAATTATTCTCAATATTAGAGAATATTTTTATGAGAATGATTCTAACTACACTTACACATGCCTCCATCAAATGGGTATAGAACATACTATTTCTGTGGACGGCGAACTGCTGCCTCATGAAATGATGATTCTTCAATTATCTTGTACCACCTCTCATGGTGGCCATTATGATGGAAATATAATTATATATGATATATATATGATATTTATTTCATATATATTTTTCTTTAATTCTCATTTATAACATTCCATTATGCTTTTCATGTTGTATAAATATGATAATTTCATTTGAGGAAGTGTGGATTATCACCCCCTCAAAGTGACATGACTCGTTCATGCCATACATGGAACGTATAAAGGATCAAATTAATGAACTTATGTAACATATAAAATATGATATTATAATGTAATTATAATATACTTATGTATCATTTTGTTTTCTTTCCATTAAATATGAAATAGAAATGAAAGTATCATTCATGCGTACGTACGGCTTACCGTCTCCATGAACGGTGCGTTTCATTTCTTATCTCCAAATGATATGGAATATTATAAATACATATAATATATATATATATGATATATATTATATCTAAATCATTAATATCATTCTGTAGATAATGGAATTTTGACCACATGGATAATTTATAATTATAACAATTTCATTTTTAACTCAAGTTCCGAACATCGAAAAAATGTCCGATATGAACTCAAATAATTAAATAATTGTTATAGCAAGGTAATAAGTGATATAAAAGGAATAATTAACTTTATAAAGGTTATGAATCGAGTATAAATTAACTTAATTTTATTATTCAGGTAGAACAAGGAACATACGAGACAAGTCAAACTCGAGGTAAGGGAACTTCTTAACCCAATTTCCATTCTTTGGGTTGATCTTCTACTTCTATATTATTTCATGCTATGATTATGTGAGAAATAACTTTTTATGTACTATATTGTATTTATACTATGTTTATTTATTTTAAATACACATAATCAATCTATTCTTTTTATAAAATGATCTTTGTAAGGGAACCTTTCACCCTCATCTTTTAGTCAAAGACTTCTTTTATGTTATGTATTTTAATTTCCATTTTATTATGTTGGGATATGTTCATATATATACTTATTTCTGTACATTTTATGTCCATGTGGTTATAGAACCTTTTCTATCTCATCAACTCATTTTCCGAATTTTTATGTGATGTCGTTAGACTGCCGAATTTTTTTAAGAGAACTTATTAACCCAATTTCAATTATTTGGGTTAAACATCTACTTCTTGATTATGTCATGATATGAATATGTGTGAATGACCTATGATGATTTTACAATTAATACCCACTTATATTGGTAGTATTTATATTTTTCACACATAATTATGTCATTTATTTATCCTTAATCTAATGGTACAATCTTTGTAAGGGATTACGTCTCAATCTCCTTTCATCGAGGGATATCTTGATATTGTGCACCTTTATTATCCTATAAGGTGTATATAAAACCATCGTTACATTTTATATCATGAATTTATATATTTCCATGATATTTATAGTTTTCTTTTATGTTATTCTTTAATTATTTTTATTCTATGTTTTTCAAGTGGTAAAGGATTCTTTAACTAAAACATCATTTTAAATGTTTTAATGATTTAATCTTATAAATCTTTCTCTTATATTTTCATGTTTTAGAAATGATTTTAAGGATTTATTTATATGTAAATTAGTTTTTAAAAGTTTAAATTCCTTTCAAAAGTTTCATAGTGGTATGGGACAGTTTGATCGAAAACTATTCTTTTTAAATGTTTTAAATGAATTGATTATGTCAAAATCTTGAACTAGTGTCATGTGAATGCAATGTGGAAATTTTATCTTTACTTTATACTAGATTTATATGTTATTAATATGTTATGTTTCTTGGGCATTTTTTACGTATACGGTTTGTTCCGTGATAAACCTAGGGAGGTTGAGTCCGAGATAGCTCTCCAATGCATTGGGTAATGTGATGGAGGTAAATGTTAATGTTTCTCCAAAGAGATTTATGGAATATACTATGATGGGTATTCCAAACTCAACTCCCTACATAGCTATGAAAGATACAATGTAAGTATGTTATGAATGTTGGAAGTTACCTTTAGTATTTATTATTTCTATGTTTTATTCATAAATCATATGATTTCATGGGGTATGTTAAAGAGATTATGTTTTGTATGTATTTATGGACTAATGTTTTCTTTCTTTATTTTATAACCATTATTGAGATTTTTAGGTTTATCCCAAGTTTTTGAAAAAATTTCACATGGTATAAGGAAGGGTAAGATAAAGGAATAATTAAAGAAGATTTATATCAAGAAAATAATTCTTATTTTATTTTAAGAGATTTTATTTTATAAAAAAATGGATACTAAGTAGAAGTGTATACATATAATATTCATGTTGTAATATATAAGTTATGAACTAGTTCTCTGAAGCTCTAAACCTAAAAATATCCTCAATTTTAATTCTTTAATTAACTCAAGATTATGTAATGTTTATGGTTGGGGCCTTATAGTTGGTATCTGAGGTCAGTTTAGATAACTTTATAGGTTAGGGTGTTATTTAATCATAAGTGACATAACTATAATGGTTAGCATATTAGAAAGATTCATAGTTATTTTAGATATATCAAATGAGTTTAAGATAATATGAATAAGTATATATTATTTTTTTACCATCATCATAAGATAGTATATGATGATTTTACTGATATACTCACACTGACCTTTTTAGTTTTTGTAAATGGATGGATCTAGCAGGCACTAAAGTAACAATGGATGTGAAGAAAACTGTGACAATTTTCTGAATAAGAAACCAAATGAAATGGAAGTCGCAATGAGAACTCTTATGGTTATTCTCAACCAACTCTATGGATTCATGATTGACCACTTGAACCTTGGTGATTTTTCTAAGGAATCATATATTTGAGAAATGAATTCCAATGGAAGTTCGGGTAATAATCATAAAGGTATATATATTAAAAAACTTATGTGTCAAGGATGTGGAAAGAATCACCTAGGAAAATGCTTCAAAGGGACTGGGAATATTTTTTAGATGTGGTAATGAGGGTCATAAAGTAATAACCTACCATAGAAAAAGGAAGCGTCCAGCTGACTCCTAGAAAGGGAAATAATTTCTTTCTGAAGAATCAATCGAATGTTTTAAATGTGTTGTGCTTGGTCATTATACTAATAGATTTCCTATGAAGAAGGTTCAGGAATGGGATCAGTAGGACTGTACAAATCTATGTTTACCAATACCTAATGACATTCCAATTGAGGATGAGGAAACTAAAAATGACCAATAAAATGTATGGTTTATTTATTAGTTGATATTTTGACATTATTAAATATTAGGATATGATTCATGATTTTGTTTTTAGGAATGAAGTGTTATGGAATAAGTTGGAAAATAATGGTTAATTGATCATGAATAAAGTTGAATGAGTAAGAAGTTTACATATAATAGATTCAAGAGTTATGGTAAAATTTAGGATGATGAAATGCTTAAAAGTATTAAGTCTCTTTTGATTATGGGGTTACTTTGGAAGACTTTTCAAGTATTTGTAACCCTGAAGTTTGATATGTGAAAATTTTATTCAAGAAAGAATTATCTCTTATTATGTGGATATAATGGATAACCTTAAGGGTTCATATGATCTTTTTTTAGGTGATGAATGGTTATTACATTTCAGGATGCAAAATAAAACGTATTAGATAACCTTTGAGGATAAAATAGGATATAGTTATTTTTGAGGAAATTATCTTATTTTTAAAAATGTTATAAGAATGATATGGTTTAAGAAAATGGACAACCTATGGGATGGGTGACAACCCGTCACTTCTGGCAAGGCCAGGGGAATCGAACCCACAACCGAAGAGTGACAAGGGCACATCGCCTACCACTATCCTATGTGAATCCACTGGTTATTATGACTTATTATTTTTAGTTAAATGAATTTATGGATCAAAAATAAGTTGATTTTGGGAAATTATGTTTTAGAAAATGGATATCCTTATAATAAGAAAATTATTTCGTGATTAAGTGATAAAGTTTATTTTGGAAGACTTTTTTTTGGAACACTATATGCCTAAGGAAAATAGAATACTTTGGTATTTCAATTGAGGAGTAATGGTGGAATTTTATTTTGGAATAATCTATGTATTTATTGTGTACATATAGTGATTTATATTATTAATGGAGATGATTAACTGGTCTTGGAGAATATGTGATTAGGTTAATTAATTTTCAGTATGAGACTTTAAGAGTAGTCGATGTTATTTAAAGATAAATGTTAAGATTTTTGTGGAAGACTATGTGATAAAATCCTTTTGAATTTTTTGTTTCAACCTTAGTTTGGATTACTTTGAAGAATTTTATGGACAACTTTTTATTTAATGGTCTTTGCTGAACTTTGGGAATTGTTTGTCGAATTTTGGAGATTAAGAGAACTATTTATTTTTAAAAAGTATTATCATTTTATGGGGATTATCTGATCTCATACTAACCATTTTTGGTATTGGTTAATGTCTAAATACATTGGAAATATATAGTTCATATTTTTTGGATTACATGATTCTCTTGAAGTTGATTCTAGCACTTTAGGTTTGACCAAGTCATCTTGAATACTCATTGTTTGGAGAAAATATGAGTTTTTGGTAGAAACTTATTAATGGATGAAAATATACTTGAAAATTAAGTATATTTCCTTATTTTATTAGTCAATATAATAAATAAATTGTCCAACTTTATGAAATGGAACTTAAAACAAAAACATTGTCTGTTTACTTTTCCTTTTAGGAAATCAATGACTGTTTGACCCATCACAAGTTTATGGTTTTTTGGTAGTTAACTTTCTTCTGATCATGTTTTCTATCACTCTCCATCAGAGCATGACACTTAGTTTCTTCTACATATTCATGTTTTTCTACATGGAATCCTAATATGGGTTATCTCGGGTGACCATTGTAATTATCTTTCTTTCTTTTAAAATGATAGTTTTATTTACTCTTTTTTTGATGTGGGAATATCAATGAAGTTTCTGATCCCAATTTTAAAATTGCTAGAACAAAATTCTCAAAAGGGGGGAAGGATGTAACATCCCAGGTAAATAAAGAATATAAAATTTTTATATTTATTAATATTTTTGAATTAAATATTAATTTTATTTTCAAGGGGATTCTATGTCTGATAGCGTACTCAACACGCAACAACGGGTTTCTTCAAAATCTTACCATGCACACAAATTTAAGTTGTTCTAAAAAATAATATAATATTATTATTATTTTAAATGGTAGTTAACTCCTAGTTATTGTATTGGAGATAATGACCAGAACTAACTAAAATATTATTACACATGTTTGTTAAATGTTTTTACTTTTATCCAATAAATTTTTGAGACTTAAAATTAGAATGAATCTAATTTTAAGTATGAAATACTCTAATATTCTTAAAAAGGTCGATTTACTTCATTTTGATGGAGAACCCTTTTTAAAAATATTTTTTTCCCTTTTTATATTCCATTTGAAAAAATAAACTTCTTATTTAGAATCAGGAATCAAAATTTATTTTGGGTAAAATTTTGGTATTTTTCTGATAAAGTTTATTTTTTGATGAATAGTGAAAAATACTGCATTTTAATTCAAAACTACCTTTTAATATAATTTATTTATATGATTATAATATAATTTAAATTGGTCTTAAAGTTTAATTATATTATATTTTTAATATTTAATCCAATGTTGGTAATTGGAAGAAATTTCACTTTTTAATTATACATAAACACATGTCAATCTTTTGATAGTTATTATTTCTTAAAAACACACTTTTTTGGTTTTGAAAAAGAGAATTAATTTTAAATTAATGTCTGTCACATCTGTGTTTTTAATTTGGAAAAATGGATTCCATATTTGTAATCATGAGTTCCAAATATTTTAAATATGTAACTTTTATTTATAGATATTATGAATAGTAACTTCAGTAAATATTTTATTTACCATGGTTAAAGGGTAAATCTGCTAAATAAGGACAAAACAATAATATTATTATAAAATTAAATTACCCTAACATGTGTCCTAACACTATTGGATGATAAATTTACGACCATGGGCATCCTTGGGTCGATTTTGGGACCCCATGGAGCATAAATATATATATTTTAGTAAAACAATTTTTATATGGGGTAATATAAGTGATATTTTCAACTATAAATAGTCATTAGAAAGATAAAAATAGTTCCTAAATCATGGTATTTTATTTATAATTTTTATACATTATATAAATAAAATTATTTACGACACAATGGTGATGTAGTGATTACTTTATTAATGAAAAATTTAAATAAATGAAATTATAAATATTGAAATAAATTTATTTTGAACATTTTTAGGCCATCCAAGAATTTCATTTATGACTATAACTTTTTATATTTTAATTAATATATTATTTTTGAAAGAATAAAGTTTTTATATATTTTTTAAATGTCTTGATATGAATAGTTTATAAATTTACATAAATGAGTTTTTAAAATAAATACTATTTTATTAAATGATAAAATAATACTAAAAATATAATATTCATCCAAATGAAATATATGATATTAAAAATTTCATTAATGATCCATTTTTGGGTCTCTTGTCATTTTATAATAATTATATTAACCATATAATATTAACATATAAGAAGACAAGGAAAAAGATAAATTAGTTAACTAATGATTAAAGCTAAAAAAATAAGGTTAATTTAATGACCTAAACTTGTCTAAATCATATTGGATGAGAATATTTAGATCCATAATCATCTTATATTTGACTTAGATAAATTTTGAGACTTTAGAAACCGAAAATAAAATTATAATAAAATAATATTTCTAGAATCTTCTAAATAGTACCTCCTCCCTCTTATAAAATGGAATCACCCCAACCCATTTAATCACGTCATTCAAGCCCCTTGGATCATCCAAACTCTGATAATATATTCTTCCAAAATCCCTATGTTTCTTATATAAGCCTTAACTTATGAATAAGGAACTTCAAGAAATCCTTTTTGTTCAAACCAAAGGGAGTTACCCGATTTAGAGGTAACGTCTTCTCTCAAGTTCTCTTCTTTTATTTTATTTCTTCACTCCCTATTCTATTATTATTATTAGATTAAATAAAAACACAAGTATCCTAAATATACTAGGATTTTTTTATGATAATTATTCTAACTACACTTACACACACCTCTATCTAATGGGTATAGAACATACTATTTTTGTGGACGGCGAACTACTACCTCACGAAACGATGATTGTTCAATTATCATGTACCGCCTCTCATGGTGGAAATTATGTTGGAACTATAAATATATATGATATTTATTTTATCTATATGATTCTGTAATTCTCATTTAGAATATACCATTATTCTTTTCATGTTGTATAAATATGATAATTTTATTTGAGGAAGTGCGGACTACCGCACCCTCAAAGTGACATGACTCGTTCATGCCCTACATGGAATGTATAAAGGATGGAGTTAATGAATTAATGTAACATATATAAAATATGATATTATACTATAATTATAATATAACTATGTATCATTAAGTTTTTTTCCATTAAATATGAAATATAAATGAAAGTATCGTTCATTTGTGCGTACGGCTTACCGTCTCCATGAACAGTGCGTTTCATTTCTTATATCCATATGATATGGAATATTATAAATACATATATAATGGATATATATATGATATATATGATATCTAAATAATTAATATCATTTTGGATATAATGTATTTTTTACCACATGGACAATTTATAATTATAAGAACTTCATTTTTGACTCAAGTTCTGAACATCGACAAAATGCCTGATATGAACTCAAATAATTAACTAATTGTTTTAGAAAGGTAATAAGTGATATAAAATGAATAATAAAATTTATAAAGTTTCTTAATAAATCATAAATTAACCTAATTTTATTATTCAAGAATAATAAGAAACATACAAGACAATTCAGACTCGAGGTAAGGGAACTTCCTAACCCAATTTCCATTCTTTGGGTTGATCTTCTACTTCTTGATTATGTCATGATATGATTATGTGAGAAATAACTTTTTATGTCCTATATTTTATTTATACTATGTGTATTTATTATAAATACACATAATCTATCTATTTTATTTACAAAAATTATTTTTGAAAGGAAACCTTTCACCCTCATCTTTTAATGAAAGACTTCTTTTATGTTATATATTTTAATTTCTATTTTCTTATATTGGGATATGTTCTTATATATCCTTATTGGTGTAAATTTTATGTAAATGTGATTATATACCCTTTTATCTCTCATTAACTTATTTTATGAATTTTTATGTGACGTCGTTAGACTGCCGAATTTTTTAAGGGAGCTTATTAACCCAATTTCGATTCTTTGGGTTAAACTTATACTTCTTGATTATGTCATGCTATGAATATGTGTGAATTACCTATGATTTTTTACACATAATATACACTTATATTGGTTTTATTTATATTTTTCACACATAATTATTTCATTGATTTATTCTTAATCTAATGGTACAATCTTTTTAAGGGACTACATCTCAATCTCCTTTCATCGAGGTATATCTTGATATTGTGCACCTTTATTATACTATAAGGTGTATATAAAACCATTTTGACATTTTATATCCTGAATTTATATATTCCCATGATATTTAAAGTTTTATTTGATGTTATTCTTTAATTAGTTTTATTCAAGAGTTTCTCAAGTGGTAAAGTATTCTTTAACTAAAACATCATTTTAAATGTTTTAAAGATTTAATCTTATAAATCCTTATTTTTCATTTCCATGATTTAGAAATGATTTTAAGGATTTATTTATATGGACATGATTGTTTTAAAGTGTAAATTCCTTTCAAAAGTTTCAGAGTGGTATGGGACAATTTGGTTCAAAACTCTACTTTTTGAATGTTTTAAATGAATTGATTGTGTCAATATCCTGAACCGATATCATGTGAATGAAATGTGGAAATTTTATCTTTCCTTTATTATAATTTTATGTGTTATGAATGTGTTATGGTTCTTGGGAATTTTTTATGTATACGGGTGGTTCTGTGATAAACCTAGGGAAAGTGATCCCGAGATATCTCTCCAATGTATTAGGTAACATGATAGAGGTAAACATTAATGTTTCCCCTAAGAGATTTAAGGAATATACTCTTATGGGTTTTCCAAACATAATTCCCTATATAGCTGTGAAAGATACAATGTAAGTATGTTATGGATGCTACATGTTACCTTTAAGATTTATTATTTCTATGTGTTATTCATAAATCTTATGATTTCATGAGGTATGTTAAAGATCTTATGTTTTGTATGTATTGATGGACTAATATTTTATTTCTTTATTTTATAACCCTTAATGAGATTTCTATGCTCTTCCCAAGATTTTGAAAAACATTTCACAGGGTATAAAGAAGGGTAAAAGAAAGGAAGAATTCAAGAAGATTTATATCCAGAAAATAATTCTTGTTTTCTTTTAAGAGTTTTTATTTTATGAAAAAAATGGATAGTGAGCAGAAGTGTATACATGTTATATTCATATTGTTATGTATAAGTTATGACCTAATTCTCTAAATATATAAACCTGAAAAGATATATAATGTGAATTCTTGAATTAACTCAATATTATGTAATTTTTAAAGCTGGGCATTATAATATATATATATATATACCAAAAGGGTCCAAGAGTTGAGAGAACCTACTCCTACCAAAATTTATTGAAAATTAAAAGACAAATCATGGAAAAGAGAAAGTAAATGGAAAAAAAAGGACAAGTCCTCATCCAGAAAAGAACTAAAAATGGGTATAACTAGAAAAATCCCAACAATCATGACCAAAAGAATCATCGGCAGATTCTCATTCTGGCTGTTAATTATTCTAATTGAAAAGCACAGAGTACTTTTCTTTGTGTTTAACATACTCTAGAGTTATCTCCTGGGAAGAATACCTAGTATACCATCCATTCCCATGTGAAACAACTCAATCATCTCTACCATGTCCTCATCCATGGTTTTTTGGATTCCATCCTCATTTCCATGTCTTAGTTTGCTGTCAATCCCCTTTTGGTTCTTCCTTGGAAGGAATGAGTGGTTTCTCCATAGAGTCATTAATGTCTCTTGAATCATAACTCTCCCAAGATTTCACACCAATATCATGTTCAATAAACTCCAATCTATCCATGAAAGGTTATGTATTCTTATCAATCACTTGATTGTTACCAATCTCAGTGGATTTTTGAGAAACTTTATCTAATACCAAATTATCCTCCCTGCATTCTTCTCATTTAAAATAATAATATCTGACCATAGTTTCTTTTTACCAATTCATTGTAAAGGTTTGGTAAACCCTTTCTCCACTCACTTAGTAAATAAAGCACCCTCACCTTCAGACTACGCAATCTTCTCATACAAAACAAAAGAGGCAGGAGCATGACCTATAATGGTATTAATTTATAAATTCATAGAACTGTTATCTTTTGTATTCAAGACAGAAGAATCTGGTTGAGCATTATCATTCCCTATAAAAATATCAACAGGGTCACTCCCAAGTAGTCCGGAATAATTTTAAACCTCTGCACTATCATTACTAAGAGTACTCTCCATAAACTGCTTCGAGTTAATACAATTTGCATTCTATTTATAAAAAATCAATGTATTATTACCTCCCATCAAAATATCATTAGCCAAGCCCAAAGAAATATCCACACCTATTGTAGTGGACTTTATTTGCATCATATTTTGGAAACACATACTTTCCTCATATCCATGATTGTGGCAGAATGCACATATTCTCGATTTCCTACAACTTGAAACATCATGACCAATGATTTTTCATATTAAACAATATTGGGGAACATTTTCATACTCTATTTTAAGATTAAGATCCTCATCACCTATTAAAAGAACAGTTGCCTCTACCAAATAAGAATAGAGATCCACTTAAACTAAAAATCATGTGAAATGTCCTAATCTAGCCAATTTGGTCTCGTAGTCTATTTTGATAGGAATCCCAATGGACATATAAATCTCATGAAGTGTTTTAGGGTGCCAAAGGAGAAAATTTAAACCTAAAACTTTGATTCAAAACTGTACATAAGTATTACCTACCTCCAATGGATTGAATCCCATTCACGTGTGTGAATCAGTATAGTCTTGAGGGAGATAGAACCGAAACCCCAAGCCTTGATATTTCTTTCTTCTAAAGAGAAAATGAAGTGGTAAAACCCGTAACCCAATGACGGACAATTCTATTCAGAGAACCCCCATATATCCATGAGTTTTTCAATATCCATAATTTTCCATGGATTTGAGCCCTGGGGAAAAATCAATCAGCCAATGATAGAGAACTCGCCTAAATTCAGCTGATCAGTGGCCATAATTAGATCTACCTTTAGGTGTACCACATTACCTCATCTACAAAAATAGCAATCAGTGGATCCCTTGAAGACAGGGGAACAACCCCGCACATCATGCCAACAGGAGAAGATGCCTTCCTACGGGAAGATAATGTATCAATGCCAGTGGAAGGAAGGACACCGGATCCCAAAACACTATCGCCATCGAAGAAAACAGGAGCCACTATCAAAACAGAAGATGTGCATCAATGGGAATCAAATCACCTCGGATCAAGATCAACTGTAAGAGGAGAATCCTTCTCACGGGGAGATAATGCATCAACGCCAGTGAAAGGCAGGGAACAGGATCTAGAAATGCAACTACCAGCCAAGAGATTTTAGGCAACTACTGACACCGCAACCGCCTTCGATGGTGACTTATCGGAGATAAAAGGAGCCTTGGTGAGAACGATGATGTGAACCGCAGACATGCATCTGTGCGAATCAAACCACCTCAGATCAAGGACGGTCGCCGAAGTCGATCGTAACGCTATCTAATATATATATATATATATATATATATATATATATATATAGTTAGTTATTTAGTTAGTTCATTAGTTATTTATTTATAATTATATACAAATATTTAGAAATATATTTATTTATCATTATAAATATATATATTTTTATTTAAATAATTATAAAATTATAGTAAATATATTTTTTATATTTATAATTTTATAAATATATATAGTTATATAAATATATTTATAAATATATTCCAATATTTATAAATATATACAAATATTTATAATTATATATATATATAATTATAAAATTATAATAAATATAATTATTATATATAATTATAAAATAATAAATATAATAAATATATTTATTATAATTTTATAATTATAAATAGATATTTATTTATTTATAGTTATAATTATAAATAAATTTTTATTTATTTTAATAATTATAAAATAATAATAAATATATGTATATATTAAATTATATATATATATATTTATTTATTTATTTTTATATTTATATTTATATTTATATACCAATCTTTATAAAAACAATTATTTACTATAATAATTATGAATAAATATATTTTTTAAATAATTATAAAATATATAAATATAATTTTTATTATATACACAAATTTTTAAAATAATAATAAATATATTTAAATAATAAATATATTTATTATATTTATAATTTTACAAATATATATAATAATATACAAATATATAATTATACAAATATATTTATAAATATAATTATAAAATTGAAATAAATATATAAAAATAATAAATATATTTATTTATTTAGATCTTTATCAGTGTTTTTTTAGTGATGATAAAGAGTAGTTTTACCAATGCTTTATATATTAGCACTGATAAAAGCCTTACGCATTCTTATAAAAAGAACCCTAAGAGATTCATCATCTCCTCGCACCTTCAAGCTTTCACAGAACCATAGTGTTTTAACCGCTGCTCTCTTCCATTGCTCCTTGCCTTCACCATCACCTTCATTGTCATCATCCTCGCTCTTTGCCTTGCCGTCATCGCTCCCTGTCATCATCACTCCCCATTGTCGTCACACTCTGCCCTGATGCCATTACTCCCCACTATTATCACTCCCTGTTGTCATCACTCCCGGTCCTTATATCTCTTCGTTAATGAATCATCACTATTATAATGTATGAGATTATTTATTCTCCTCTTTAAACATTTCATCCATCTAGGTCTTCACTCCCTCCAACCTCGATGTATGTCGTTCAGACCAGATTCACCCCCTTAGTTATATACCCACAACATACATGTGCATTAATAATGTATAGGTTGATTTAATATTAAATTACATTTCCTATTTTGAAAGTGTTTCATTTTGATAGAATTTTGAACATAGGTTCATGAATAATTCTATGAAATAGGTGTCATGCTTATATATATTGTGTGTCAAGTGGTGATAATTATATGTTTTAATTTTATTATTAGTGTCGACATATAATTTATAGACATGGTGGCCCTATTATGGATTAATTGTTTTGGTTTTCAATGATTATATTTTCTCAAAATTATAGTTATACATAAAAACTTCCATGTTATAGTCGATTTTTTAAATTGTTTTTGTTTTGACATGATTTTTTTCAATATGTTTTAAATAATATTTTTTTAAATGTAACGATTCAATTTTTTTATGAATTTATTTTGGTTTTCTAGATGTTTAGATTTTAAATTTTTCATGATTTAATCCTTACAAATACCCAATAATTATAAATTAAATGAGTTTTTAAGATTTTAAATTGTTTATGATTAAATATTATCATGTTGTAAATAGATTTCAAAGGTGTAAGGTTTTTTTATTGATATGAATGATTATATGATATTTTTTGGGGATTGATTTAAAATTGTGATAATGTGTTATGTATTTTTTATAGGAAATTTTAAATATTTTATAATTCTGTTTTATATAAATTAATTATGAATATATTCATTTGTTCCATGTATCAGTGTTTATAAATTGATCTTAAATGACATTGGTTTATTTTTACAATTTTATTTGTGTTGGGGGATGATGAGTATGTTTATGTTTAGTTTTTCTATATTATAAGTATATATTAATTGTGATGGGTGTTTTTTTATTATGATTTGTTTGTTATTAGGATATCATAATATTTGACAAACCCAATGCTAATTTAAATATATTTTAACAAGAATATAACATAAGTTAAATGGTTAGTTATAATAGTGACATATTTGGTTAAAGGATTATGATACACTTTTTGATTATTGTGATTATTTATTTTCATATACATATATCAATATATTTCTTTAATTTAGTCATGAGAAAATATTTTACTAATAGTGTTTGGTAAAAAATGGATTGCATATTTTCTTTTTTTTCAATATTTATCTTTTTTTAAGATCTGTGTTTGGGTAAAATATTTATTCTTATATTTCAAACTTTAATATATTATGGTATTATATGTCATTATTTAATTATTTATAGAAATATATTATTATTCTATTTTAATTTTAATATGGTATTTCTTCCCTATTCTTTTTTCTCATATTATTTTGATCTAACCACTTTATGAGTCATTTATATGTACTTCATTGCTAATAATTTGATATACCTCTTCCTTTTGTTTCCCATTTTCATAAGGAATCATATAAAAGATTATTTTTAGAAGGAATACTTATCTAGAGACGTATTTTGGAGATATTATTTTTTATTACACATGATTCATGCTTTTGGTTTTAGTAAGGGTTGGATCTAGGAGAAACCAATATAAAAATGGGTTTGATGGATAGAAAGGTGACTATCCCAATAGGAAACCAAATTGGAAGAGATATGGAGTGAAAAATATTATGATAATACTTACTCAAAATTATCAAGAAATGAATAATAATATGAACCATTTAAAATTCCCAAACATACTAAATATAAAACAACTCAATATGGATTCATTAATGTGGAAATTCCCTCTAACCATTTGGGTTTCTTTGATCAACTAGTTTTGGAAAATGAATTTCCATTTAGAATTGGGAAGGTGAAGTAGAAAGATGGTGGGTTCAGATTATGAATATGAGGAAAAATGAAGAATTTTATAGTATGAAATGGGAGGTGTTTAAGGAGATATTCTTCCCCAAATATTTTCCCCGAACTAATCACAACAAAATAGATAGATTCTTTTTAAAAGAAAGTAGTTTTAATCTATTGGTGCCTATAAATGAAACCACATGATAATCATAGACAGTGTAAGTATTTTATATTCTAGATCACATAAACCAAAAGTGGTCAATTGTTTAGCTATCGACCCAAACCACTGAAGGGTCAGATGAAAATTTAACTGAGGATGACCCTTTAATTAGGACATCAAAATAATTTCATAGTGGTCCTAATGCAGATGGGTTTTTTTTATGTTAAAGGATACCATAATGAATGGATTTGGATACTCGATAAAGGGGTCAAATCCCTTAAACCTTTAAAAAAAGAGTTCTCAATAATCTGGTTATATTTTTTTGTAATATATATTGAATGTTTTCATGTTATTATCTATTTTATATTGTATTTATGTAATCTAAATTAAAATTTAAACCAATTTTGATGATAATTAATTTTTCACGTGTTGATTCTCCCAATCCTAAAGAACAATAGGTTTCTTAACCTGCTACTCCCAGTGCAGAGGAATAACTACCTTTTTCACATACCATGCTACCAATATAGAGTAACAACATATTAACGATGTTGAATCCAAGTAAATGGTATATAGTAAAGAACAAATGATATATAAAAAAAGAGTTTCATAGAATGATGGTGTTATCAAAAATCATTAAGGTGAAAAGAAAAGGAATCAAATTCAAGGTTAAATGGAATGGGTGTGGTCAGCCTATTATCCCCAATAAGGAAATGTTTAGTAGTTATATTGGACTCGTCACTCATCAATGAATTCTGATTGATGTAGATTCTTGGAATCATGTTGTTCCCACTCTTAAGACACTAATTTGGGAAGAGATTTTGGTAACATTGTGATATCCTTTATTTATTGTACTAAAATAAATAAATAATGAAACATTGAATTACTCTTCATAATCCCATGTTGAGTGAATTTATAGTAGATTATTCCCACAAGATATGTTTATTAATTATATTTAGAAGGATTCATAGAGGCTTTCACACAATTATAATGATATTTCATCTTAAATATGCTAAAGGGAAAATAAACTTGCACCCACCGCTTATGTATGCACACCTAATAAGCCAAGAAGTGTGGGATGGATTTACTAGCCATCGTGCAGATATGTATTTCTAGGTACATTGTGGTTGGTAATACATTGTTTGAAAATAGGTGTATTCATCACTTTGATTGAGAATTATTTATTTAAGAAATAACAACTTAGTGCTGAAAATAAGGAATGGGCATAAAAACCAACATACCCCTACTATAAAGCAAGTATGTGGTACACTTCGCTTGAAAAAAAATAGGTACATATTTTAAATCTACCATAACACTTTTATGTGACATGAAATAACAACATAATTATGTTCCTCTATTTATATTAAGATTGATGAATCCAAATTCAAATCCATTTCCATCCCATATAATGTGCTATTGAAAGAGGAATGTGTAAATAAATATGCGATACTAATGGATGAAAACACACAAAAATTGTGGGAAACATTTGCAAGTATGACATAATAAAAATTTGTTTTCTTTAAATCGCTATTACATAACAATGATTACTTATTTTCATGTACTTTATATCTAAATTAGACACAGAAATCATCAACACCTGTACTGATGAATACCTACTATCAGTGGACTTGAAGAGACTAGAACAGTATAGCCACGTCAGAGGATCGGGTATTGGTGTGACACTCGAAACATATTTTGATAAAAAAACAAAAGGAATATAAAGATAAAGAAATGGAAAAGATGAAATCAATATTATCTTCCCTTGAAGAAAAATTTAATTGGTATACTTAGTTGGTAAAAAATGTTATGGGGGGAGAAAAGAGAAGAAAAAACTCACGAACAATCATTGTATGGAGATCTCTCCCCACCCCCACCATCTTTGAGGCGATCCATTCCCCTCAAAGGGTTGTCTTAGATTAGGTAATCAGTATTCTAATAATTGTTTCTAAAAAATGTGAATCGTATAGACACTGACACATTTCCTTTACTAATATTATACGAAGTGAAAATGATTGTGATTTATATCTATCAACACCCACCCATCACCTTGTTGTGAGGGATACAATGTTCAATATCCTATAATACATTCTACACAACAGACCACTTCCAACAGGTCATGTGAGAGTGGGGATTACCATATATCATGAGCTAAGAATGAGCTACGTGTTCCACTTGATGACACAGATATTCATATGGTCGACCAAGCTCTTAAAACATTCATAGCATGGTCATTAGATCCTTTAAAAAACATGTTGACAAGTAGGTATTCATTTCCAAAAAATCCATGATAAAACTTTAACAATTAATGAAAAAATGTCTAAACTGATGAATTTTATTACATATGTACATAGGGAGTGGATGAAATGAATGTTCGGCCTAAAACAATCTAAAGGATCAACCAACTGATCGAAAAGATCTCCCAAAATCACATTTACCTCGCCCATTAAATATTCTCAATTACTAACATTGAAGTTTCATGCAGATACAAAGTAACAAAGTGGTAGTAATCACATGGTTGATTTGAAAGAATAGAGTATAGAGAGATCATTATAGACTATGTTTCTCTTGATAATTTAAATAAAATCCTCAAGTATTAATGGCTAGGATTCTTAGTGGTAAATATATACATGAGGTGTGGTTTTATGATTTTTTTTTTTCAATAGTTGATATACTATGTTAATTATGACTAAATACATCTAATATTTTTAACAGGTGAATATATGAATACCAATTTAAGTGATTAATCCATTAACATAAATTTGTACTCATTAGTCATCGCGTTACTTCTATATAACAAAAATTTATAGAATAAAAAATGGATGAAATAGTGGTAAAACTGGCCAAATCATTTGAAAGAAAACTTACGGAAGACAAACTCTTCTTAACACCAACGATGCAGGGTTAAAAATATACAATTTAATAATATCAAATATATTTTCATTTCTTTCATTACTTTTACTTTTTTTATTTTTAATAAACATTAGATACTCATTTAGGTCAATTTGGATACTCCAAAGATTTATTTCATGGATTCACTACATGGATACCCAAAAAACCAACCACACGTGATGGTGTTTGTCAACTTCTAATCCACTACATCCAAAATTTGAGAAATAAACTTCAAGTTATATATTTTATATTATATTTTAATGATAATTCTGTTATGATAGAGTAGTGTTTAAATTTCATAAAATTCATGTCATGAGGACAACCCATGTTCACAAAAAGCCTGAAAAATTATACAATTGGACAAGTATCAGGGTATATATAATAATATTTCACGATCCAAACAATATCAAAATATATTTTTTATTTTTCCCAATGTTTTTTAGTGTCCAAAAAAGAAATGGAAAATATTTTGGTTATTTTGTTTGTAAATTTTTGAGATAGATCATGTTACATCAATAATCCAGTATCCAAGAAAAGGTATTTTTGAAGATAACTACTATTTCATTTAAAATATTTATTAATCCTTTGTATATTTATATTTTTTAGTACTACTATGACTTTCTAAAATACTCATATTCACAAGAAGATCTAGATTTTATTAGAAATAAATGGGAAACATACCTGATGGAAAAATGTACATGAATAACAAGAATATGTGACTTCCATAGAAGTAATGTATTGTTTGATATTTATGATTAATTTATTTATTTTTAGTATTAATCACATGATAATTATTTTATTATATAGGTGGTTTCCTTTTTCAATTTGGGGTGATTTTTTCGAAGCTTCTCATGCTCATGATAGATTGGAATTCAATGTTGCAACTGAGAGTTCAATGAGTATATAAAAGTGTTTTTTAATATAATATGTTTTTCCTCATAATGTTATCTATTCTCTAATA
Organism: Viscum album; assembly: GCA_963277665.1. Taxonomy (NCBI): domain Eukaryota; kingdom Viridiplantae; phylum Streptophyta; class Magnoliopsida; order Santalales; family Viscaceae; genus Viscum; species Viscum album. The sequence goes on from OY728133.1 coordinate 1,968,490,823, forward strand.
CATTAACATAATATAAATTAAATGTTTTATTACTTATTCAGACAATGTATTCTATATATGATGATATGACCAATCCTGTGGAAGAATATACTATAATTAAGAAAACCATTTGGGAATATGTAAAGCTAATGTTATGATATACTTTCTCAATTTTATCAAAAAATTATATAATGAAATGTCAATTTAATTTTCATTATTCCTTGTAGATTTTTTTTATAATATTTATTCCCATATTTCATTCCTTTCTATACCAAAACATCCATATAATTCTTCTCCCTAAAAACCTTTTCACCACTATAGTTTTGGAATTTATCACTTTTCTTCAAGTTCCCTCCACTGCCTTTGCAGGAAGAGCAATGACACTACCTCTGGTCAATCACATAGGTAATATTAATTTTTTAATAGTAAAATAATTTTCCATGGAGTTAATGAATTTTCTCATATTTATGTTTAATTTATTTCTTTTTAGTATTAATCACATAAGAATTGTTTTCTTATATGTGTGGATTATTTTGTTCGAGTTAGGGTAGTTTATTTGAATCTACCCATGCTCATTCAAGATAGTAACTAAGATAATGAAAACAAGAAAATAGTTCAAGAATGTATACAACCATCATGAAATGGTCAGTTATTACTAATTATTTAATTAATTTTTTTATTATTTTATTCACAATTTGTAAGTTAATTTCCTTATCATTTTTATCTAATACTTATTTAGTTTTTTTCAAAATATTTCAAAAAGTCATATTTTATTTCAATTATATACAAAAGATACAAAATATATAACAAGTTCCCTTCAACTAATGTTACCATGCTTTCTATTGGATTTATTTCTTGAACTGCAACACTGCATATTGAGTCAATGTTCTTAGCCGAAAAAAAATTTCTAGCTAAAAACATCGAATCAATATGAAGTGTTGGCACTTAGACAAAGAAATAAAATATAAATTATGGTAACATTTAAATTTGAGATTTTTTTGAGACTTTGTGTCATGTGGTAATTATCCACACCTCAATATGACACACGATGTGACTGTTATGATTCTAAGTGATTCTTTTTATTTAAAATTGACATTAATTTTAGTAAAAAGGGAAACCGACGTACTTAAAAATGATAAAACACATTAAAATTTTTTCAATACATTATTATAATGATCCATAAGTCATTTATGATATATAGGAATAAGACACACCTCAATCTAATTCATGATGTTCCCGATATGACTCTAAGTGTCTGTCATCAGTTTAAAATTGACATTTTAATTAAAATAGTGTCATTCATTAAAAACAAATAAATTCACTCATATTTTATTGATAATTTATTAAAATTATTTATATTTAATTTTTGATGTTTAAGAATCAGTCTCACGTCAAATTGATACATGATATTACTGGTACGACTCAAAGTACATGTTTTCAGTTTAAAATCACATTTTAGTAAAAAAGACAAGTAACATACTCAAAACTGAGAAAAAAATCATATTCATTTTACAATTTAGTAAAACAATCTATAAGTAATTTGGGATGTGTAGGAATCAAATTCATTGTAATCAGATTAATATTGTGAAAGGTATAATTCTAAGTACGCCTTTTTATTTAAAGTTGACATTAATTTTAGTAAAAAAGACAACTAACATACTCAAAATAAATAAGATGAAATTTGATTGTATTTATACTTTATTAAAATGATTCATAAGTAATTTTTTATTTTTAGTAATTATCCACACCTTAATCTGATACACAATGTGCCCAGTATGACTCAAAGTGTCCATATCAGTTTAAAATTGACATTTTAGTTTAAAAAGTGTCATTGATTGAAAATTGAGGGAAAAAATTTAGTATTATACTAGTAATTTATTAAAATTATTCATATGTAATTTTTGATGTTTAGGAATCAATCTCAGGTCAAACTGACACACGATGTGACTGGTATGACTCAAAGTGTGTGTCTCTAGTTTAAAATAATATTTTAGTAAAAAAGAAAAGTGACATACTCAAGACTAAGAAAATGCATTCAAATAATTTTGATACTTAAGTATAACAATCCATAAGTCATTTTATATGTTTATGAATTAGCCTTACCTCAATCCAACATAATTTGTGACCGTTATGACTCCAAGTGAGACTTTTTATTTAAAGTTGACATTGATTTTAGTGAAAAAGGTAGTTGACATACTCAAAATAGAGAAAACACATTCATATTATTTTGATAATTTATTAAAATTATCCATAAGTTATTTTTGACATGTAGGAACCATTGTTACCTTAATAACATATACAATGTGTCTGGTATGACTCAAAGTGTCCATTGTCAGTTTAAAATTGACATTTTAGTTTAAAAAGTTTCACTCACTAAAAACTGAGAAAAAGTACTCATATTGTCATTATAATTTAGTACAATGATTCATAACTCATTTTTGACATATAGGAATTAGTATCACATAAAACTGACACATGATGTGACTGATATGACTCAAAGTACATGTTTTTAGTTTAAAATGACATTTTAGTAAAAAGATAAGTGACATACTCAAAACTGAGAAAACACATTCGTATTTTTTTGACAATTTCGTAAAATGAATCATAAGTCATTTGAAACATTTAGGAAACACCCTCACCTCAATCTAATGTACAATGTGATCGATATGTCTCCTTTGTGTCTCTTTATTTAAAATTGGCATTAATTTTTTGTAAAAAAGAAAACTAACATACTCAAAACCATGAAAACACATTTGGATTATTTTTATACTTCATAAAAATTATTAACAAGTCATTTTTGACATGTAAGAATCATCCACTCCTCAATATGATTCACGATGTGCCCAATGTGACTCAAAGTGTTTGTTGTCATTTTAAAATTGACATATTAGTTCAAAAAATTTCACTCACTAAAAACTGAAAAAATGTGCTTGTATTGTATTAATAATTTATGAAAATGATTCATAAGTCATTTTTGATGTGTAGGAATTATTATTATATAAAACCAATACATTATGTGATAGTTAATACTCAAAGTGTGTGTTTTGAGTTTCAAATTATATTTTAATAAAAAAACACTAGCGATATAATCAAAACTGAGAAAACACATTATGATTGTTCTGATACTTTAGAAAAATGATCCATAAGTCATTTTTTATGTGTAGAAATCATATTCTCCTCAATATGAGGCACAGTGTGACCTGTATAATTTCAAGTATGTATATTTATTTAAAATTGACATTAATTTTAGTAAAAAGAATAAGTGACATAATGAAGACCAAGGGAACACATTTTAATTGTTTTGATACTTTAGAAAACTGATTCATAAGTCATTTCTAACATTTAGGAATCAAACACACCTCAATAGGACTCATTGTGTGACCGGTATAACTCTAAGTGTGTCTTTTTATTTGAAATTGACATTAATTTTAGTAAAAATAATAAGTGGCATAATTAAAATAGATAAAATGGATTATAATTGTTTTTTATATTTTACAATAAGAATCTATAAGAACTTTTTGATATTTTGGAATCAACCACACCTTAATATAATTTACAATGTGTCCGTTATAACTCAAATTGTCTATTTTTATTTAAAATTGACATTAAATTTACTAAAAAAAACTAGTGACATATGAAAACTAAGAAAACATATTAGTATTATTTTGATAATTTTGGATAATGAACCATAAATCATTTTTTACGTGTAGAAATCATCTTTACCTAAATAAAATTCATGGTGTGACTGATATGACTCCAAGTGTGTCTGTTTATTTGAAATTGACATTAATTTTACTAAAAATAACATGTGACATATTAAAAACCAAGAAAACATATTCATATTAGAAAACACATTCAGATTGTTTTGATACTCTATAAAAATTATCCATGAGTCATTTGTGATGTGTAGGAATAAACCACACCCCAATATGAAATATGGTCTGACCGATATGACTCAAAGTGTATGTTATCTGTTTAAAATTGGGATTTTTGTTCAAAACTTATGTCACTCACTAAAAAACAATAAAACATGCTCTGATAGTCTTGATAATTTATGATATTTATTCATACCTAATTTTTGATTTATAGAAAGTATCCTCATATCAAACCGACACATGATGTGACTGGAATGACTCAAATTGAAATTTTTCAGTTTGAAATTACATTTTAGTAAAAAACACAAGTGACATAATAAAAACTAATAAAATGAATTTGGATTGTTTTGATATTTTAAGAAAATGATCCATAAGTAATTTATGATGGGTGGGAATTAGATTCACCCCAATATGAAACATTTTGTGACCATTATAACTCCAAGTGTGTGATTATTTAAAATTGACATTAATTTTAGTAAAAAGAAAAGTGACATACTAAAAATTGATCAAACACATTCAGATTGTTTTTATACTTTAGTACAATGATTCATAACTCATTTTTTTATGTGTATGAATTATCCCCACATCAATACGATGCACGCTGTGACCAGTATAATACAAAGTGTGTATTTTTATTAAAAATTGACATTTTATTAATATATTCTTTCATATTAATGTTTAATTTATTACTTTATTGTATTACTAACATAATTTTTGGTTTATTATATAGTTGGATTCTTTTTCTCGGGTTGATGTTATTTTTAGGCAACAAATATCATGGGCGTAATTTTTTGAGAGGGGATCACAGGTTCCAAACATGATGAAACATTATTGTTTTTAAATGTTTGTGGTTATTAATTATAAATTTAGTAATACAAAACATTGATTTAAATTTATATAGTATTATTTTTTTGTATTAATGATGTAAAATATATTTCAATTAAATTATATATTTTTCATACAGGTTACAGTTATGTGTTGAAGTGTATTGTAATAAAAACAACACATTGTAGTAGGTTGGGCCTTTATCAGTGCTAAACTATCACTGATAAAGGTGACCCCCCCCCCCACAATGCTGAGGTTAATCGTGCTGTTAAAATCCTTTTTGTGTGCTATTAAATGGTATATCTATATTAGTGGATGGCCTAATCTCTTAAAGTGTTAGGATGCTTTCTATATATTTCACCTATAAAACACCTTTTTATTCCTTTGTAAAAAAAATTCAGAATTAATATAAATAAATATTATTTTTCGTTTCATTTTCAAATTTTTTATTTCAAAATTTAATTACCCAAAATTAATATAAATCATTTAAAATTTGGTCAAAATCACTAAATACTTGATAAAAAATTTAAATTAAAGTTTAAAAATACAGACATGAAATACACTCATCATATTCATAAAAATTTCACTACAGAATCTTTATGGGGTCACCTATTATAGGAAAAAACCCTCAAGATTCACTTCCAATATCTTTTGGGTGTGATTTTATTTGTTGACAAAGCCAGATGACCATGTATAATAATGTTTTGTGTTTTATGAAATCAGTTTTTTAATGTGGTGTAGTTTCCTAGTGTTTGCCAAATTTTTGGGCCTCAAAATCAGGAGTTTATTTTTGGAAAAGAAAGGATTTATAAATAAGAGTGAGCGGGATGAGAAATTAGTAAAGGAAGGGAACCACATATCAAGGGACATGAATTGTGTACCATGTACTAGAAATAGTATACAGACCATGAAGTCCAATTCGCGGATTGCAAAGGAGGTACGCAGAAGGGTTCATGGAAGGTGAAGAGTTCGCGGAAGCAGTTCACAGAAGCAGTTTCCAAAAGCAGTTCGCGGAAGTAGTTCGTGGAAGCAGTTCGTAGAAATAGTTCATAGTGAAGGTGTGTGGTACGTAGAAGGCATGAGATACATGGAAGTATTGTGGTATGTGGGATGGATTTTTATTCATAGAAATGAGGTGGTGATTTGAGAAACCATAAAGGGATTCATTGGAAAAAATGTGATGGTGATTTGGGCCGTAGTGAAGGAGGAATGGAAGTATGCGGACTGCATAGGGAAGAATGGTTCATGGGTGAAGTGGTACGCAGTGAAGCAAGTACCACATTGATGATTTAGTAAATATTAGATTAGAGTTTTTTTGGATCTATTTGTCTATATAAGAAGCATTAATCCCAGTATTATAGTGATCGATTTTCTGAAGAAAACATCTTTGCTCTGGGAATTATGCTAAGTTTGAAGGTGGTTCTTGAGGAAGTATTCCATAAAGGGTGAATTAATTAGTGTGGAAGTAATTATATTAAAGGTTTTTGGGGAAATTGTAGCCCGTACAAAATTTGGTACATGGGGGATAAAGACTCAGTATGTAGAATAGGAACACCCTGTATGCGGAGAAGATTCGGTTCATAGAAGTAGAGGTAGACCACGAATGAGGAAAAGGTGGTATGAAGAAGCATAGGTGGTATGTGGATGAAGCTAGGTGGTTTGTGGATGAATCTAGGTGGTTTACGGAGGACTCAAGGAATCTTTCAAAAGCTTAAAAACATCTCACGAAAGAAATTTACACTAACCTAACAGTGTGAAAAAAAGTGGAATTCATCTATAGGTGAAAAATTGAATTCAATAGAGCATCTACCTATAATTGAGGATGTGTTATTTTAATAAAATTAAGGGACCTACAAGTTTATAAACTATGAGTGGATCCCTTCTAAGATAAGTGAGTGAATAAATAGGAATACAATGATCTTTCCCACCAGTAGTGTACTAGAGGAAGAGATATAGGGAGTGACCCTTAGGAATTTAGTGTGCAGGCCCTAAAAATTTGTAAAGGCAGTGATCTTTGGAATAGAAAATCTATCCAAAACCTTATAATTATCAATGTGATTTAGTGGATTTGGTACATCAGTAGGTCTTCGGTGTATTCTCCTTGGATGTATCCCAGTGAGGGTGAACCAAGTAAATTCACTCTATCTTGTACATGATTTCATTTATTTTCATATATTTCTATGGGGGAAAGAGAGAAGTGTGTTTTTTAATGACAAAATAAGATCCGAAGGGGCAATATTTTTAATTTTTATCGCCCTGATTCACCCCCCCCCCCCAGGGTATTTTACCTAGTGGACCTAATAATTGGTATCGGAGAGAAAGGTTAAAATTTAGTGGTTCTATCTTAGTTGAAGAAATGGTATTGGTTAATCAGAAAGGGATTCTAATATTCTATGGGAAAACTTCAAAATATGGAAGAATCATATGCAGTGCTACTTTTGAACATTAGTAATGGATATCTTTACAGCATCTATGCATGGAATATCAGCTGATACCAATAGTGGTGATTTATCAGAAGATAAAAGAAGGTAATTGGATGATGATGCTAAAAATATCAATTATTTAGGGGGATCCCTATCAAATGAAATTTATATAAAAGTGGTTTCGTGTAAAATATCACATGATATGTGGGAGAAATTGTTGAATATTTATGAGGGAGACTCAAAAGTGAAAGAAGTAAAGCTGCAGGTTCTATGGAACAAGTATGAGGATCTCAGAATGAACCCTAATGAGTATGTTGATGCAATCTTCGACAATGTAAATTTTATTGTGAATGTAATTTGGGGTTTTGGATAAGTCATTGAAGATATAAAGATTTTGAGGTGTATATCAAGAAAACTTCCACCTCTATTCAAGCCAAAAGTGTCTATATTAGAAGATAAAGATCCAATCACAACTAGAAATATGACCTATTTACACACATTTATTGCCATAGTTTTAATTAACCATTAAAATAAGTTAAGTGAGGCCATGATTTTTATCCAAAGCATAGAAATACCTCCCTTCCCCTTCTTTCCATCACACAACAGTCCTCTTCCCCACATCACGTGGTTCCTCTTCTCTACTTGTGGTTCCTTCTTTACAATCGAGGCACAGCCTCTTCAGCAATCTTTCTCATTTGACACATCTTTCCCAACTCCTACCTCTAGTGATCACCCTCTTCCAATGCAGATCTGATGAAGTTCTAACATGGTTCTGACATAGCCATCACACCTCCAGCCTCTAATGATCTTCCTCTTTCTACTCGACTCTACCACAGCCAGCCCACCTCCCAACCGATGCAACTCTGATGCGGCCTACTCACCACCCCAGAGATGCAGTTTAGATGTTTTATTTTGAGTTCATCTAAACCGTAAGGTACTCATATGGTCTAATTTCTGGGGTTTCACCTTGAATCTAGGGTTTTTTTTATTCTGCAGGCTTCCTTAGAGCCGATTGAGGTTGGATTAAGTCTCACTTTGATAATGGGTCAATGGTTTCTGAAAACTAGATTTATATTTTGAGAACAAATTATCTTTCTTATAATTGATGGTATTCAGATTACTTATTTGGTTCTATTCAACCAATATATGAGTTTTTTTCTTGCCATTTTCACATGATCTTGTTGGGTATTTCCATGTGATTTCATTTTCTTTGCAAACCATGTGATTCTTGTGTTTTCTAAACCCATTATTATTTCATTACTATTATAATTGCAAGTTTTTAGTTGATATGTTATTACATTTATAATAAATTAATTCTATTTATGTTGTTCCATATATTTTTTAATGATGTTGTGTTAATGTAAAAATATTCTATTAGGACTTGTTGGATTAATGTTATGTTTCTAGTATTAGAGGTTTTATTTTTTATAGTGGATATTCCTTCTAATTAATCCTAAATCATATTCTAGCTATGTGATTTTTCCACTAGTTCAAGTTAGGATCTCTCCTCCTCATCTATTCTCTTATTCTCAAATATCTTTTTCTTTCTCTTTACTATAAATGGATTCTATAATTTTATATTTCACTAAATTTATGGTAAAATCCATTTGAATACCTAAAATTATTCTTTTTGGGTTAGGGAATACTTAAGTGGGTGATTTTTAATCTCCTACTCATTTTTTGATTAAATTAATTTATGTAATGAATCTATTAGGGTTTTTTTAGTTCAAGTATTTGATTCAGGGATTCATTTTTATGATTAAATTAGGGGTTTATATAAATTCATATTTTTAGTTATTATATTTATATTTTACCTCTTTTCTAACTAGGTTTTATTTTGGTTTCCAATATGTTGATTTTGGTTACTTGGTTAATTGATTGTAAATGATTATGGAAAGTGTTTTGGGGATTTTTAGGGGCTGTAATGATGATTTTGGGCTATAACGAGGGAATCTTTAAGGATAAATAAATGGCATCTTGTTCTAAACCATAAATAATTTCATAGGGTTACTTTAGATTTATATGTCAAAGGTTGTTAATAAGTTAATAAATGTTATTCAACTTATTTTTAGAAATACAAATGAAGGGATTTTGATAAATACTTTTCTAAAGTAATTTATTATCCCTTTTTAATGTAATGAAACTTTTTATACTTAGAATAATATTTCAACCCATTTATTTGGATTTAAAATTTGTTTTTAATAATTTGTAAACCCTTTAAATTTTATTTAAGTATCATTTGGCATTTATAAAGGTTAATTATACTATTAAAGGCTATTATGCGTATTTGATGTGTGAAAATTTCTGTCTTTAATTTAGAGATGTAAATTTTTAAAATTTAATTTAAAATAATGTTCCATAAGTTATTAGATTATAATAAATGATAAATAAGTTTTTTGAGTCTAAATTTATCCAGTTAAAGGTCAATGTTTGTCCTTAATTTTATAATGGTCTTAAAGGGTGAGACTACCTTAGAGTATCATCTAATAAGAATATAGAAACATAAATTATACCTATAAATAGGTTAATAATATGATTTATTTGGACTAATAATTAAGTTTTTTAATGGGAATTATACTTTCTATATAACTCCCAAGGTGTCCTTATGTACACTTTTGGAAATAAAATGATTATGGAAGTTGTTTATGTTGAAATAGTAGGTGCCCTATATTCAACTATGTAGTACTTTTGATTACCATATCATGGTATAGTTAGTTATACATGATGTATTATTACAATTATAGTATAGATATTTCTGCATCCACTATATAATGGTAATGTCCATAGATTAATTATTGTATCGAGAGGTTATAGCAGATCCCAGGCTATAATGAGAACCTTGAGATACTATGACATTAATATTAAATATATGTTATATAGTCTAGATATATCTTACTAATCAGACACAATAGTTGTTTGATTATCCGGTGTTGGGGGATCATAAGTATTGATACTTCTTCCCATGAAGTTCCCACTTGGTGATCACTAGTAGTGAGATCATGAGTACAGACCCGCCAATAGAAACACCACATGTTTTGGCTGTCATTGGTCGTTCCTATCTATGGACATGTGTATTAGTCTCCTGACATGATACCATTACCGATGTGTATCATTTAATTGCATACTTTGATGCAAGGAAAAAACCATGGTATTGAAATCGTGGGGAGGTATCTTGTGTTGGGTGCATCGTTGGTGGTATCACATTGGTTGAATGGTAAATAAATGATATGTTTCTTCCAAGTTTAGAAAGTTTTATATCTCAGGCCAGGTTGATCAGGATGGATATACCTTCATAAGACTTTTTCCAAAGTAGTATAAAGGTAAATCCATCTGGAAAGATCAATAAATAATAAATAATGAAAAGGACGATGACACGAGTGTGCATCCTGCTTTATGAAATATTTAATGACAAAGAGATTATAGTACACAGTCAGTGTTCATAGGTTGGTTATCATTATTATGACAATCCTTATCTCTTTAGGGGCTATGATAGGTTGCTAGACTCTTCTCTTGATCTGTGAATTTTATTCACTACTATCGAGCTAAGTGCCTAGAGGGTCACACATAATAGCATATTCAAGAATACGTCATATTCAGTTTAATAGGTATATGGACACAGTGGACCCCACCATGGGGTCTGAGTGTTGTCCAAATTATCAATCACCGATAATTAAATAAATTAATTATTATTAAAGATATGAATTTTTGGGAGTGAATTTATTTAATTTATTTACAAGTTAAGTAAATATGGGAAAAATATTAATTGAATGAATATTATTTTAATATTCAATGTTTGTTTAATATTAAGCGGGATAGTGAGTTTAGTTAAGTTGATCGGTTTTTATCATGTACTATATTTTATATATATTACAAGTATATTATAAAATAATAAATAATATTGATTCAGTTTCATTCATCTAAATTATTTATTTAGTGGATGTCGAAATAAATAGGGGACAGGGAACCCAACCGAGTATTTTGCAACACCACTATAAACAGAGGTGAGGCTCTCTCTCCATGGTAAATATTCATTCATTTCATGGAATGAAAAATGAAAGCCTCTCTCTCCTCACTCTTCCCAGAGAGAGAATCAATTGATCCAATATCATGGACTAAGATCTTCCTCAAGAATCAAAGGGATCTCAGTGTCATGATCATTGGGACGTTGAAGACATCATCAAATCGTTGTGCTAGCACCCAAAATTCAATGATTGAAATTCCATCGGATGTTAGAAACATGTGTGAATGATCTAGAGGGATCCTATTATGGATCCTCCATGTGACGATCACCATCTACTAGTTACAGTCAACTACGGATTATAATTTTAAATGGGTGTGTTTTCATTTTATTTTTGTGCTCTTTATAATTTACGTGGGATTCTCAAACCTTACTGGGGCTCGGATCCACAGCGACGACAAGTTATGTCATCCTGTTAATGAAAATTTTAAAATCCCCAGTCCACCGACTTCCACTATAGGCCCCAGAACCTTTCAATGGTATCAGAGCGATCGTGTAGATTTTCTAAGTCTAGAAAATTAAAATTTCAATAAAATTAAGTAGAGGATTAAAAAATGGTCTTATCGGTTCAAACTGCTCATCGATCCGATCTTGAACAAAAAGTTATGGCCATTTTAAATTTTCGGATTAGATTGAATTTGCAGTTTGATCATGGGTATTAATTTTTATTCATTCCAAATGATCGATCAAGTTTAGATCGGTTCATTGGAAATAATCTTAATTTTGAATATTATAATATAGAGATTTTTATAATAATTTTATTATTATTATAGTATTTATTTTATTATTATAATAATATAATAATAATAATAAATTATTATTTTATTATAATAATTTTATTATTATTAAACTAAATGGCTATTAAGTAGCCTTTAGAATGTTTGTGTGTGGAAAAAAACACAAAATAATTAATTGGAGGAGAGACGTATCCTTAAAAAAATAAAAGGGGGAATTGACTTGTTTAAAAAAATACACAAAAGGATTCTCCTTTTATAAAAAAATAATAAACAAAGGGGGTTCGTTTGGCCCCCGTAATTGTTTCCTATGCACGTGGCCCATCCACTACCAGCCTCCACCCAGTCGGCCGCCATGGCTCCCAGCTACCCTCATCGGTGCACCACCCTCCACCCAGTCAGTCGCCTGTCATCCGACCTCTAGCCTCCTCCTGCCCACCTCCTAGAAGCCACCACAGCCCCAACCTTCATACCTCCCTCGCCACGTCCGCCTCACCAGGCCACCGCTGGGTGCCGCTCCTTTCGATGGCACTTCTTCCCTTCTCCCACCGGCACCCGTGACCGGTCACCACCCACATCGTCGTCCTCCTCCGCTTATCGAATGCCTTACACCTGGCCTTCATCCTCGGCTCGCTTCCATGGCCATTCCCAGTCACCACCCCATCCAGGTGTCATAACCCTACATGTCACGCCCTTCTGGCAAAATCCCTGTCGACCGATGGCTCCCTGCCACAATAGCGCGCCTCCAGTCTCAACCACTGGATAGATCTACCAACGGCCTCTCCACTCAACCTCCATGCCAGCCAGCTCGTGGCCACAACTGACCGCTCTTGCTACCTTCAGTGCCCCGCACCAGCGATGTTGGGATTCACTGTGCAGTCGGTCGATGACCACCCTGCCGCATGGCCACTTTGCGGGTGCCCTAGTCACTCTGACCTTGCTCGAACCCAGCCTGACCCACCTCTGGCTTCCCAAGGTCCATTGGTCGTCACAACTCAGGCATTGTAACCACTGTCCTAGTCCAAGGAGGCACCCCTTTTTCCTGCAAGTTATTTTTCATGGGGAAAAATTGTCCCCGAAATGCTCCTGGCAGATCTACCCAACCCAGAACGGGTTTGGGCGGATCGACCCAGCCCAGTTTAGCCCTACACAGCCTGGTATGTCCTTGTGTGGGTTTGGCCTTACCCGCACTGGTCGTGCAGTGAAATTTCAGGGACTGATCATTTAAATTAATCAAAATACATAAATTTAATTAATTTAATTTTAGTATCTAAATTAAATTAATTAAAATTAATTTTGGTTAATTATTTTTAATACTCGAGATATAAATTATTTTAATTTTTCCATGAAATTAAGTTAAATAATTAATTTAATTTTAGCATAATATTTAAATTAATTAGTAGACAGATAAATAATAAAATTATTTGAATTTATTAATTCATTTAATTTAATTTATAACCCTTGTACTTATTTAATGAAAATTTATTTTATCGTGCATTTTATCCACATTCTAGTCTTGAGCACCGACCTGTGTATGTTGCATTTATTTAATTATATATTTAACTGCATGTGATGATTGTAATTAATTAAATAAACGGTATGCGCATCATCTTTACTTTTGGTTGAAATGTATAATGGCATGCGGGCCTAATTTTACCTGATGTACATTTATATCCCTAGTCCCCCACACCTGTGTGTGAGTATCTTTGTACTTCGGATGAAGATGGTGAACGATGTGGTCCCCACCAAGATGATGCGATGTACATTGATAAAGATGGTGCAAAAAATTATGTGGACCCCACTAAGATGAGGTGGTACTCTAAGATGACACGTGTATCCCATCAAGATGAGGTAGTACTCCAAGATGTGATGTCGACCCCACTAAGGCGATGTGATACTTCGTAAGAGAATCGAACATACAAGACAGGGAAAAGTTGCATTATGATTCAATCTTTTGACTCAGGTATAATTCCCTTAGGTCGTTTAGATTCTCGAGACCAGTTGGGAAATAGTTTACCTTTATGAATTTATTTAAAATTTTATGCATTTATAAATAGTGGGAGAAATATATAAAATAATAGATAATAAAATGCATAAAGGAGAAGCATATGTTTTTTCTATTAACGTTCAGTTGCGAGTGCAACAACATAGATGAAAAATAATAATAGAAATGGATTACATTCGTCGAAAGAGAGAAAAACACAAAACCCTAAAAGTAATATTAAGTCATTGTGGCCTTCCATCATTCAAGTTTGAACAAAACCGGGTGTTTGGGGTGTCATTCATGCCATAGTTGAGGGTGTCTCTTACTACTAGAGAGTTCTTATTAGGGTGGTGGGTTGACTTAACTAAAATTGCAGTAAATAAATATCCATATCTATCTTGTTGTAATTTTATAGGCAAGAATTTAGTAAATCAAGTTAATATTTTTGAATCTGGGACTTTACTCAACAGATTAAGGAACCGCAAGTTAATGCGATTGGCCATCCAAAAGCCTAACTTAAACCCTCCAAGTAGTGGCACAGTCATAGATTGTAGACTATGAGGGGAGGTTGAGGGACCCTTTCCACTATAATACTCAAACGATATATTATTATGATTCTAGTATAGAGGGTTCCTAGAATTTGATAAAAATAGTGGGAGACATTTAATGATTAAATTAATCAGCAATGTCACATTCGGTAATCAACATAAAAGGTACCAATTTTCTAAAGTTTATTTTTGTAAAAATTGAAAGTAATACCATAATAAAACTATGATAAATATTGGACAAAGTAAATCTCCAAACTATCACGAATTTCAAATATAGTACAGACGCTTGTGCAAAATATTACTATATCTGAAATTCAAGGTGTTATTGTCCTAAATTGTTAAGCCACTTCAGAAAGCGAGAGTATAAAATTGCTTACAAGAGACTCAAGAATCAATCATATGATGTTTTTTTCATAATGATATCATCAGCATCTTATGTTAGTTGTGGTCGCTACATCATAACATAGATGATGTTACATGTAGTCTCATATTCAAGAAGTTTCCAAGGAGAAAGCTAAGCAAGGTTTGAATATGATGATTGCACTTGCTTTGTGTACAGTGAAAGAAAGTTCATAGTCTTTCATAGAATCCCATTCTTATACCTTTTAAACCCAATTTATCTAGTTTTGTTTAAGGATATAAACAAAATATATAGAGTAAGCGCTTAATTACCTTTAAGGTAACATTCTCCAAGTAATAGGAATATTAATGAAAGTATCGTCTTTTTTTCTTATGGATAATAAATTGAAAGACAAGGAGAAAAGGCCTATGTAAAGTTACGCCAAAGGAACCTTCATACTATTCTTCAAATAAGATAGGTTGGTTATTTAATAATAGGTTATTTGCATCACATATTAGAAATAAATTTACGGAAGTTTAAAAACACAATGAACTAAAATACAAGAAGCAAGTACCCGCTTCTCATTCAGTTTATATTCATCAAATAAAAGTATTTTTTCTCACATAATTCTTGGGTATTGAATACAATATTATTTTCACATATATGTATTGAAATACAATAACAAAGTAAGTAGATAAATATTACATGAAGTAAAATTTCTTCTCCAAGTAGCTGGGAAAGGGTGATTCCTAAGTCAGCTGTAAGAAACACATAACTTCTAATTTCCAAGTGAATGATTTTAGGTGAATAAATTGTTGAGTATAACCAAAAAAATTATATCTTATGCCCATTTGGTCATAATGAGACATTATTCCAAGTTAAGGAATGGATTTCTTTTGTGGTGTAACATACACAACAAATAGTCCAGACATACTTAAATCATAGGCGATACATGGTGAATATAAAAATGTAAGACTCATCCAGTTGTGGAAAGATGATTCTTTGTCAAGTAAAAATAAAAGTGGACATCAAGAATATAACCAGTTTGTTATTTAGGCTCGGCACAGCTAAACACATTTTGTATTATTGACATCTTTAGTTTAGAAAAATTAACCTTTAGAAATAAAGGTATGCCACAAATCAGACAGGGTTATTTCAACAAGAGAGTGTGAACTATTCCAAAGGAAAGCTAGAGTTAAATATACTTCATAAGATTACTTATGTTATTAAGGAATTTAATGGTGAAGTATATGCATGTTCAGAAGATATGAGTTTCTTCATATCGGTATGCTAAAGAATATCTTGACCAAACAATCATCGATCATGATAATATAGTGTGGAGTAATTCCTAAAAGCACATTACCCTATTTACATCATGACATTGATGTTCATAAGGAGGATCGATGATGATTCATACATATTAACATTGGTCAACAAAATGTATCATGGAGAAATTCCTAAACACACATTTAATACATCAAAGTGCTGGTGTAAGTAAGATCAATGTTTCAACTTGTAGAAACTTCTATTATATTTCAAGATGTGTTTGAAAAATAACAGTGAAATCCCATAACCAATACTCCAACTAATAAATGATAAATGGATATCATATGATTCCTAGTATGATGAAAATCCATTATGTCATAGATTATTTGTTTGGATGCAAAGAGTTTGTTAAGATACAAACAAACATGAATCAAGCTAAACGCATGGTGCATCTAAGTAAATATTCTATTAGTTTCATAAGATATTACATAAATCCCTAAGATAAAAAATTTGTGGTAAAGTGATGGACTACATTTCTATAAAGAGGGATCACATCTCTACTTGAGATAGTTGGAGAAAGAGTGACATGGGTTTATTTAATGCTTGAGATGCACAAATGGTTGGCATATAAACAAGTACCACAAGTGCATGTGGAAGAGGCATGTTCTAGTGAAACATACTACATAAGAAGGGTAAAAACCATGGTGATGGTTTTGATTTCACTATGGTTGGTGATACATTGTTCATTGAGAATAATAAATCCTACAAGCAGTATATGGTAATTAGAAAAGATTGATAAGAGAAATTAAAATTCAATAATGGATTCCATGTATCAAATTTCAAAGGGGATTATAAATTGAATATTGTGGTGGGTATTCATATGAGATGATACATGGATGGTACAATACTGGTACCAATAAGGATATATAGGTTATACCAAGTTAGTGTGCCCAAATACATTAGAATTTTACTTGTCATAGCTAAATTTATAAGATCATTCTATTGGTCATTAGATGTCAAGATCATCTTTCATGGAAGGTGTCTATACGACACAACCAGAAAGGGATGATAACACCATCGAATTACAATGAAGGCTACAAGTTACTAAAATCCAGTTTAGGATTAAATTAAGTAAAAATATATTAGAGCATTCATTTCAAATGAATATTTTCCCTGTGTCTAGCAAAGGTTAGTGGGAGCTCCAATTTTTTCCAATAGAAATATGTTCGGTAACATATAGAAAATAGATCTTGGTTTTATAGTTAGATAAGACAAGGTTAAAAGTAATTCTCCAATGATCGACTTAAAGTAGCAACCTAAGTTCCAGGGAATTGGATATATCGAAGTAGATCTAACGGGTTCTTGGACCAAGTCATTCATATGAAAAGTGAAATTGTATTGAAAAAATACAAGTTGGAACAATTCAAGTTCAGAATTGTTGCCAATTTCATATGGCTTAATCTCTCCATGTTGACATATTCAAAACATGGAAGAGATTAAAGTTGTGATTTGAGTTCCATACGCTTCAGTAATGGATCAATCATCTATGCCATGATATTTATAATAATTGATAATACCAGGATATACTTTATAGTAGGCAGATATCCAGGGGAACTGTAATTGAAGTAGTCAGAACTATCATCTTGTACTTCCGTAAGTACAAATGATATGTACCTGGTATGTGGAGAAGAAAGATACTAGTCATTATGGGACACAAACCAGTAATCCTTAGATAAATTTGGTCTAGTATCATAGTTATAAAAACGATATGAGTGATTCAATCTCATAATATCCAGTGGTATCCATATCTAAAAATACTAAGTACATTGTAGCTTTTAAAGGCAGCTAAAAATAAGTTATCAATCGCAATGATTTATTCCAATTCCTATAATCGCACCTAGTGAGAAAAGTATTATCATATTGTAAATTATGATATTCTTACTAGACAAGTTTTCAAGTTATGGAAATGTAAAAAAGGGATATACACGAGAATACCATCTCTTGAGAATTTTTAGTCAAGGAGATGAGGTCGCATATAGCAGATATTCCATGTGGTGAAAACGTGGCAAGCCCAGCAGTTAAATCCATTACTCAGTAGAAGGATGATCTTTATCATGTGAGTAGCTTACAAGTTTGGTTAGTAAGTTGTCTCTAGTGAATGTGGGGGTGTTTAAATAGTGGGTTCCCTAGATCCAACTATGCAGTACTTTTGATTACCATATCATGTGTATAGTTAGTTATACATGATGTACTATTACCATTATAGTGTAGATATTTATACAACCACTATATAATGGTGATTTCCATAGATTAATTATCATGTCGAGAGGTCATAATAGATCCCAGGCTATAATGAGAACCTTGAGATACTATGAAATTAATATTAAATGTATATTATATAGTCTAGATACATCTTACTGATCGGACATAGTAGATGTTTGACTATCAGATATTGGGGGCTCATAAGCATTGAGACTTCTTCTAATGATGTTCGTATGTAGTGATCACTAGTAGTGAGATCATGAGGACAGACTCTCCAATAGAAACACTACGTGTTTTGGGTGTCATTGGTCATTCTTATCTATGGACATGTGTGTTGGTCTCTTGATTTTAGACCATTACCAATGTGTATCATTTTATTGCATACTTTGATGCATGTCAAAAACCATGGTAATGTAATCATGGTGAGGTAGATTTTTTTGGGTGCGTCATTGGTGGTATGACATTGGTTGAATGGTCAATAAAGGATTTTTCACTTCCAAGTTTTGGAAGTTGTATATATCAGGCCTAGTTGATTAGGATGGTGCTATATTCATAAGTTTTTGGCCAAATCAATAGAAAGGTAAATCCATCCAGAAAGATCAATAACTAATAAATCAAGAAAAGGGCGATGACACAAGTGTGTGTCCTGATTTATGATTTTTTTAATGACAGAGAGATTATAGTACATAGTCAGTGTTTGTAGGTTGGTTGTCATTGCTATAAAAATCCTTATCTCTTTAGGGGTCATGATGGGATTATAGACTCTGCTCTTGGTTTGTGAATTTTATTCACTGCTATCGAGATAAGGGCCTAGAGGGTCACACACAATAGCGTATTCAAGAATCCTCCCAATTAATTTGAATAGGTATATGGACCCAGTGGGTCCCACCATGGGGTCTGAGTGTTGTCCAAATTATCGATCACCGATAATTAAATAAATTAATTATTATTCAAGATATGAATAATTGGTATTGAATTTATTTAATGTATTTAAAATTTAAGTGAATAGAGGGAAAATATTAATCAAACAAATATTATTTTAATATTCAAGATTCATTTAATATTAAGCTGGATAGCAAGTCAAGTTAAATGTATCTGTTTTTATCATGTAATATATTTTATATATATTACAAGTATGTGATAAAATAATAAATAATATTGATGCGGTTTAGTTATTTGAAATTTTTTATTTAGTGGACATTGAAAAAAATGGGGGTTGGGGAACCCAACCATGTATTTGGAACACCACTATTAATAGAGGTGAGGCTCTCTCTCCATGGTAACTATTCATTCATTTCATGGAATGAAAAATGAGAGCCTCTCTATCCTCCTTCTTCCTAGATAGATAAGTAATTCATCCAAGAGCATGGATAAAGATATTTTTATGCATTGAAAGGATCTCAATTCCGTGATTATCAGGACATCAAAGACATCACTGGATTTCCATGATATTACCCAGAATTCGATGATCGACATTCTAGAAGATTATAGAAGTGCGTGTAGATGATCTAGAGGGATCCTGCTATGGATCCTTCAAGCGATGATCATCATCAACTAGTTGCAGTCGACCATGGCTTCAAATTTGAAATGGGTATGTTTTCATTTTGTTTTTGTGCTATTTATAATTTACTTGAGATTCTAAAACCTTACTGAGGCTTGGATCGACAGTGACGACAAGTTCCGTTGTCCCGTTGATAAAGATTTTAAAACCTCCAGCCCACTGGCTTCCGCTGCGGGCCCTAAAACCTTTTATTTTAAATAGTTTATATTATAATGCACGGGATATTTGGTGCTAAAGATATTATGGTCATTCCATATAATAGTTTAGTAATTCTTCTTGGAATATAATTTTACCTATCACATGATCATAATATGGTAAATGTAATATAATAGAAAAAATTTAAAATTTTATGACCTTAGTTATTAATAAATTAATATTTTAGTATCAATACTCATGGGATGGTTTATAGTGAAAATATGATAAATGTAACTTTAATTTGTTTTATAACTTTTATTTAATCACTATAATTGAGTGTCAATACTAAAATGCACATTAAATTTTAGTTAAATATTTCATTATTCATGATAAATATCTCATTAACCTATTCAAATTATAAATTACATACCATTATTAACAATAAAGAATTACTTATTAATGACCTAATGTATAAACCATTTTCCACACTTCTTCCCGAATAAATTATAAGTCAATAAATGAAACTTAACCAATTTATATGAGTTACATTAGTTCCTAGATAATGTATAGGTCAAGTTAAGCTGGAAAATGGTTTACTCATTAATATAATTGATAGTTAATGGATTATCTAGGTAATAATAAATTCTTGAATGCCATCTGTTGTTTTGATTTTAATAACCATGTTGAATTCTTTTTTTGTGTGTTAATGGATGAAACTATTACATTTGAATATAATAATTCTTGTGTATCATTTGTTTCCCATATGAACTTTAATTAAATGAGACATCTTCCTTTCAAAAAAAATATTTTATAATATATTATTAAAGGTTGAGGACTGTCTTTATATAGTTGATTTACATTCATTATGTGACATTAATTGAGTGATATATAAATGTCTTGGAAAGTTTTGTTATTTTTATAGCATGACTATGTTTTAAAAATTTTGAGAAATTTACTATGTTATCTCCAAGAATAAATTAGTGTTGTCAATCATATATAAAACGTTTAAATATATTAGGTAATTGAAAGTGTCTTGAGCATACTTATTGATATATCTAGGGATGTTTCTTGAGTATGTTTACTACTTTGATCTTGATGAGCATGTTTAGAAAGTGGTATATTGATTTTATATGAACTATAAGTAAATTCATCTAGGATGAAGTGGGTTTGGCTAAAAATAATGACTCTAGAATACCCCTATCCCCTATCCCCTGGGATTAATGAGGGCTAGGATCCCTTGACATAGTGTACCCTGTTTATTTTCCCATGGAATGGGTATGTTCCCCAACTACCTTTAGGATAGGTTTCATTGGGATGGGTAATATGGTTTCCTTGGCCAATGAATATCATATTTTAGGATTGATTCAAATCAGGTATGATAGGTATGGATCCTCCTTATATAGGGAGTTATGCATTGAGATCATTTACATACCATAGTTTCATTTTGTTGATAATATCAAATGTTGTGTAAAAAAATTATTATTTGTATTTACATAAATGAGTATATTGTTCAGATGCATGCACCTAAGTTATGAAATCTATGTTTTAATCATGTTGGTTTTCTACTAAGTATTAGATTCTCACACCCTGCATGTAAACATTGGTGGACATACAAAATCATGGTAAATTTTGTAGGTAATTACATGTACTAGTAGCAGTTTGGATTTTTTGTACATGTTCTAATTTTTCATGGTAAAAAAATTTAGGTTCCACTCATTGATGGAGATAGATATTGGGAGTCAAGTTTGGAATTTTTCCACAATGTTAATGTTATCATATTTGGTTGTTCACATTTTATTTTGTGGGTTTATTTTAACTATGTTGTGATGCTTTAATTCATTCACATAGGAATATTTTGTACAAAAAGTGCATAATAAAGGGTAGCTGAAATAAGATACCATCAACCCACTCCTCCACTTCCCATGGAGAAACTTCACCCTCAATAGAGGGGGGGGGGGTTGCTGTTGTTGGGGGTGGGGTGGGGGTGGGATGGGGTAGGGGGTCTGGGTGGAGGTGGGGGGGATGGGGGATAATTCAGGGGGGTTGGGGCAGGGGTGGGGAAGGGGGCAAGGATAGGGTGGGGTGGGGGTATGGGGTGGCCAGGGGAAGGGGGATACTGCAAGGGGGTGGTAGGGGGTTGTGGGGGATATTTAATGAGGGTGTGGTGGGGTGGGGCCAAGGAGCTGGTGTTGGGGGGTAGGGGGTCTGGGGGCAGGGGGTAGGGGCTTCTTCAGAGGGTGGGGTGGCCATGGGCAGGGGAAGGGGCTCTACTATTGGGGGTGGTAGGGGGTTGTGGGGGTGGGGTCTAGGTGGGGTGGGGTGGTTGGTGGCTACTTTAGGGGGTTGTGGCAGGGGTTTAGGAGTGGCTAGGGGTAGGGTCACTACTATTGGGGGTGGTAGGGGTTGTGGTGGGGTGGGGGTCTAGGTAGGGGGTTGGGGGATGCTTTAGGGGGTGGGGTTTTGGGGTGTCCAGGGGGCTGCTATAGGGGGATGGGAGTGGTAGGGGGTTGTGGGGGTTGTTGCAGAGGGTGTGGTGGGGATGGGGGTAGGGGATCTACTACTAGGGGTAGGGGTTTGGGGTGGGGGTGGGGGCTGCTTCAGGGGGTGGCGGTGTGTCCAGGGGTAGGGGTTGCTACAGGGGGTTGGGTGGTGGGGGTTGTGGTGGGGGGATAGGGGGATGTTGTAGGGGTTGGGGGTGGTATGGGGTTATCGTGGGGTGGGGGTAGGGGGTTTCTGTTGGGGGTAGGAGTATTTGGGGGGATTTGGGGTTTTTATCAACATTATGATGCTTAAAAAATGAATTTCAAAAAAATATGTTAAGAACATAACCAATTCAGGGGTGGGGGTTGTTGTGTAGGGGTGGGGGAGGGGGAATACTATAGGTGGGGTAGGGGTTATGATATTTTAGGTGGGAGGGGGGTTGTGTAGGTGGTGGAGGCTACTGCAGGGGGGTTGTGAAAGGGGGTGTGTAAGGGGGCATATTGTAGGGGAGGGGGCTGTATAGGGGGGTGGGGGAGTGGGGGATGGTGCATGGGAGAGAGGGGGGCTGTGTAGGGGGGAAATGACTAAGTTGATGAGGGAAATTTAAAAAATTAATTATCATTACATTCTAAATTAAAGAATGATTTTTCAACTCAAAATATGAGGTAATTTGAACAAAAACCCTTTATTAATGATCATGTTATTTAGTATTGGGATGTACATATCAATCTAAATATTATTTTTTCATTTTTTTTATGGATTCATGTATTATTTATCATCATTGATTTCATATATATAATAATTCATTATATCTCATTTCTTTTCCCTCTATTTCCTTACAGGTGGTTTCTTATGATGTGGTTGGTTCTATCCACCTCCATTGAAGACAGTGATTTCAACATAAAATTTGGGTAAGATTTATTCTATTTTTATTCTTTTTCTATATTTTAATTAGGGATTTGGTTTTTTTTGGGTTCTTTATATTTTTGTAGTGCATTTAGGATCTCGTTCAGGTGGATTCGAGATTTCGTTAATGAAGGCTTACATGTGTATTCATAGGTAGTAATATACATATATAATTTCCCCTTTTATATATATTCACTCATGGAAGTATTAATATATATATATATATATATATATATTGATTCTGTATGTTATTATATATAGATATGAAAAATTTATACATGTGTAAGTTTAAAGGGGTATATGGAAGTATATACATATATCTAAGGACCCCCTTGTGAAAATTTTTCTATTAAAATATATACATAGGGGATAGGTGTCCTTATATATAAGTGAAGTTTCATATGCATAAAAGTGGAAAAAAAGAAAGATTCGAGTTGTCATTTTCAAAAGCAGTATGCCTTGAGGTTGAGGTAGGTTCCCTCTACTTAACACTTTAATTTGAATTCTATAATTTCTTGAGTATTTTAAAAACTTGTTTTTATTGTTATATAATGTGTGTATACTGTGAAAATTGGTTTTTTCTCTTTGAAATGACATTTTCACATATTTTACATGATTTCAATAATCCTTTAATGTGGAATAGTAGAAAATTTAAGCTAAATCAATATTAAAAAATGAAATTTCCTTCACTTTAGAGATGAAAGTGTCCTCATTTAGAAAAAACATTGACTGGGAATACTACAAAAAATTTAAAACTTAAAGAGAATATTTTTTTTCATTTCACCAAACAAAAAAACCAGACTTGAAAACTTGACACTTTCTTCAGTAACATCATTGTGAAATTGATCTAGATAAAATTGACTACCTTACTAGGAATAATTCTCTACTTAGTACCTAAGTAATTAGTTTTATTTGAACTACTTGAATCACCTTCATCGGTTCTATTTTATTTCCAAATACTCGGTTGAAGGTTCAATGTTCAAGTGATCGAGTGTCATCATCACACCAAAACGTCCCAGAACCTTGGACAACTACTTAAAGAATTTTCATAACATGCCCCAAACACCATCCTAAGTAAAATAAATAACCACCAGTACCCATCCAACCATAAAGTTAATATAATTTCATAAAAATCACTAAATACATTAGGGTAGTGGATTAACTCAACTGAAACAATCACATAGAGTGTGAAAACACTTTATCAAGTCCTCTTCAAGCTACTACACATGAAATCCACATTATCCTCGGTCAATTCCACCATGATCTAGTAGAATTTACACTAAAAAACTAGATGAAACTGAATAAAATTTATTAAAAACCAAATGGAAACACCACTCAGCCAGAAATGCTTGAGATAGTGGGTTCACATATCAACCAACCCCGTTCAAGGCATAAACCCTATGGGTCATATCATGAAAGGATATGGTAGCTTAAATTTCAGTTATGTTTCACCCCAAACCTCCACCATCTTCCACCCAAACCCTAGAGGTACCAATAGGGGACTCAAACCAAATCCAAAAATACCATTTAGGAACATTTAATGTTTAGATTTCTAATCCAAATTCCAATTTAATAAACAACCCAAGATTCATATTAAAAGCCGAAATTTCCACCAAAAATACTGAATCAAAAACCTTTGGGTGATTACAAACTCCCCACCTTAACACTTCTCATACCAAAGAATCCATGGTATTCATCAAAACATGTCTCACAGCCTACTATGGTGTTCAATTCCCTGAGAACTTTCTATTCTCCATCTATGAATTCTAAACATATTTCTATTACACAAATCCAAACATAAAGGCACACGTTTTACCAAAATCCAAGCCACTCACTCACTACAAACATTAACACCAAGAAGGTTCTCACCACACCCATATATCTGGACACTCCTTAGTGTCTTCAAGTGATTCATCCAAAATCTTATGTCTATCCAAACAGGTCCTATCAGCAAACCTCACTAACAATACCCCTACCAAGGATTAAAAAATAGGCCACCATGACTTCAAACATCTCATCATATAATGAATATTTCATCACCACTCAATTTCATCCACAACCCTAACCATTCTCAATAAACTCACACACAGTCGATTCACTAACCCACATCTCAGCTGAGAAATGCATGTAACCATTTCACACCCACACTCATACACCAATACCTTTCCTCAAAAATCTACATTAAAGCTTAGTATTCATCACTAAAGGGAGAGTGATCCACGAATAACCATCTCATGGGTTCTTACCCATGATCCTACTCAATCTCACCAAAACCCAATAGTGTACACTTCCATACACCTAGTTCTATACTTAGAATCATTCCCCAATGAGTCACATCACATATAACCCAATATCATACACCCCTTAGTAATTAACTGTGGTGTGGATTCATTTTCATTTCACAGGACCCTATTAAATGGTTTCCATGTCTTCACCATGGATCACAATTACCTTGACGCATCTGTTGTAATCCTAAAGTTAAATTTATGTAGTTATTTTAAATAATAGATTACCCTTATGTAGCCATCATCTTTATCATATAACCTTTACATAGGTCACAAATTACCATGATATAGTCTCCTTTTCTTTATTTTTACCTTTATATAGGTTGTGAATAACCTTTATATATCTTAGTATCACCTTAACTAGCCCATATATTCTTTACATAACTTTATATAGTGGTTAGAATACCTTTACTTCAAGGGGTTGGGGGAGGGTGTAGGGGGTGTGTGCAGGGGGTGGGAAGGGGGTTGTGTTGGGGGTAGGGGGGGGGTTATGTTGGGTTCTATTATAAGGGGCAGGGGGAGTGTGGGGGTGTAAGGGGTGTGCTGGGGAGGGGGAATGGGGGTGTTGGGTTTTTTTGTAAAGGGAAGGGGGAGGGGTGTAGGGGGTGCAAGGGGTAAAAGGGGTGCAAGGGGTGTTCTGGGAGTGTGTGGGGGAGGGGGTGTTCTAGGTTCTATTGCAAGGGGTATTAGGAGGGTTCAGGGGGTTGCTGGGGAGGGGGTGTGATGGGTTTTTTAGCAAGGGGTGGGGGAGGGTGTAGGGGGTGTGCAGAGGGTGGGTAGGGATGTGGGCAGGGGGAGGGGGAGGGGATCAGGGGGTGGTCAGGGTTAGGGTGTGTAGGGGGGGTCCAAGTGGTAGGGGGTGCAGGGGGTGTAAGGGGTGTGTAGGGGAGTGGTTGGGGGCAGGGGGTGTGTTGGGTTTTATTACAATGGGCAGGGGGAGGGTGCAGGGGAAAGGTCCCTATCCATCTAGATATTAAAGGAGTCTTGAGCATCTGTTTTAGTTATATTAGGTGTGTCATTAGAAGATCCTCTATCCTGGACCTCCTTTTTATTAATGTAGTAGGTGTGACATTAATAAAACAAATAACACAGGCACTAAAAAAGATGAAATTGGAGCATAGTTTTCCAGTAGAATAAAATAAATAGTCAAATAAAAATGATAAGGCTAGTATGGGGCTTTATCGAAAACTGAAAGTAGTAACGGTTGAAGTCAAACCACAAGCACCCACTCCATGAGTAAAGATTGATTTGGGTATAAAGTAGAATTAAAAGATTTAGAGAACCCAAGGGATAACTAGTGGTGCAGTATTTCCACACAAGAATGTACCCTACATAATATTCTATTGTTGTGGAAATATGGTACACTCACAAAATGTTTGTTCTATATAAAATAGGTATCAAAGAGAACATGACCAACATAGGAAATCATATAGAGATCAATTTTCAAGGCCATTATTTAATGGTCACTATTTCAGGTGTAGAGGATCCGGACAAATGTAAAGATATTTCTCATCAACAATATAGAGGAATGTGTTGAAGTGGAAAGAGGTAGGATATAAGTAGAAAAAGAATGTATCATCAAATGAGATGAAAATGAAGAATTGATTTTCAGATCTACAAGATTAAGCTATTACATTATATTCTAAGGAATGTGAAGAGTATCAATCCATGTAGTGTATAAAGTTAAAAACATGGATCACAAAGAAAATATCTGACCAAGCAGTGGTTGTAGAAATTTTGTTCAAGGAATCATATCACACTAGAATATGGATCATTAACAGTGGATTTACCTTTCATATGATAGGAAACAAGGATCTGGTGATGGGAATTAGGTATTATAAATAAGGTATCTTAAGGTTTAGAAATGATGGAGGGTTTAAAATTATTAGCATTGGGAAATCAAATTTTGGGGGAAAAGACATGACACATGTAGATGTCTTGGTTGTTGAAGGTCTTAGTCACAAATTGTTAAGTGTAAGTCAACTGTGTGACTTGGGATATGCCATAAGTTTTTCCAAGAAATTATGTGTCATCAAGGAAAAATATGATGTTATTGTGTTGCATGTAAAGTGTACAAAAGGGAATCTCTACCTTGTGAGTGTAGAAAAATATATGTGTTTTCTTCCCAAGGAAGAAGAAAATAAGTTGTGGCATAAGCATCTTGGATACATGATCCAAACGTCCTTTGAATATCTGGAGAAATATGATTCTTCTTGAGATATCCCTATATTATCACATGATTGTACACATATGTGAGATGCCTTCTAACAAGGGAAGATCATTCAAAAGACATATAAGGAAAAAGAGCAATGTTCAACAAGATTTATTGAGTTGGTTCATATTGATGTGTGTGGACCATTATCACCAAGAACTCCTGATGGGAGGATATATTATGTTCTCTTCATTTAAGATTATAGTAGAATGGCATGGGTTTCAATCATCACCCAAAAATATGAGGTATTCAGTTTCATAAAAACATATCAAAGGGAAGTTGATAATATATTGGGTCAAACAATCTAAAATATCCAAATAGATAATGGAGCATAATTCCTAAATTTACAAGTATAGGATTATCTCAAGAAGCATGGGGTAATGCATCAAGTTTCAGTGGTGAGAACTTCACAGTATAATAGAGTAGTTGAGAGAAGAAATTGGATTGTCAATAACATGGCCAGAACAATGTTCGTTGAAAATTACCTTTCAGATAAATTTTGGAAAGAAGTAGTGATGATGGAAGTCTATAACTGTCACGAACCAGCCCGGGTCGACCCTGAACCGGTCACCCGAGCCGCTCCGCGGCAAGTCCCGAGGGGCGTTCCCGATCCCCCCGGGATGGCAACAAGTGCCGGGCATTAAAATTTTAATCGTTGGGAATGATTTCAGCCCAAACTCAAAGCAGGAGCGGAAGAAAGAATATAAATTAAACAAACTGACAACCAAAAAAGACATAAACAAACTATACCACGACATACCTCCATGTGACCTCACGGGTCACCACCCAACTACAACCAGCGTCGCTCCCTCACTGAGCGACTCAAGCCAGGAAAACCTGAGCATAAGGAACCTGCAACTGAAAAGGTAAAAGATAGGCGTGAGCACAAAAGTACTCAGCAGGTGAGCCCCACGACAAAACCCAATGCACTGCCAGTAAATAAAGAATCTACATAATCCAGGTTTGAACTTTAATGTATAAAAGTAAGTTTTCCTAATGCTTTACTTGAAAATCAAACACAAGACATTTCCCTTATTCCTTTTTGAAAGTTAGTTCCCTTTCATCAGTTTTGAACTCATCCAAAAAAAACAAAGTGTTACATTTTCAAATCTTACCCAAAGAGAATAAAACATTTTCATTTGAAAACCATTTTTCCAAAGTCTAACAGTATTGGCTGTGAAGGATAACGGAAAGTAACAAGCAGGGAAACAAGTGCAAGTAAAGGTAAATAGGCAAGGAAAACCATGTGCATGTAAAAATAAACCAGAAGTTATCAGTGATAACCATGGGCGATCCTGAACATCCCTAGAAAACCCCTGGACGTACTCGGGTTCAGACTACCTGCCGGCGTGGTACTCCATAGTCAATAACCAACTGGCCGCCCTAATAGCCAACCAGCGGCACATCCCTCCTGGCCTGTCTACAACTCCAGGGGGTACCAACCCGTCTAATCAGGGTTAGCAAGCAACCGTCACTCAATAATCTACAAGACGCCCAGGAACCCATGGTGGTTTTAGTAACACTGTGTAAGTAAGAGACCCTCGCACGCGTGACTCATCTCACCGCACTTGTCAACCCCTTACACAGACATCGCTACACGACAACCCTCGAAGGGAAGTCCCCCTATAGAAATGCCCTCACAAGTACGTATATATATATATATATATGTATAATCACTTCACATTTGATAAAGTGCCAATGGGGCCGTCATGTCACATTTGATAAATCTAAGTGGACTTGTCATGTGATTGTAATATTCTAAATTGTGTGTCCTTCTTAAAAGTGTGTTTCACTCTCGTGTGGGTTGACCTTTGTTTAGCAATGCTCTTCAGATGAGTCACACGTGCGAGGGTCTCCCACTTACACAGTGTTACTAAAACCACCATGGGTTCCTGGGCGTCTTGTAGATTATCGAGTGACGGTTGCTTGCTAACCCTGATTAGACGGGTTGGTACCCCCTGGAGTTGTAGACAGGCCAGGAGGGATGTGCCGCTGGTTGGCTATTAGGGCGGCCAGTTGGTTATTGACTATGGAGTACCACGCCGGCAGGTAGTCTGAACCCGAGTACGTCCAGGGGTTTTCTAGGGATGTTCAGGATCGCCCATGGTTATCGCTAATAACTTCTGGTTTATTTTTACATGCACTTGGTTTTCCTTGCCTGTTAACCTTTACTTTCACTTGTTTCCCTGCTTGTTACTTTCAGTCATCCTTCACAGCCAATACTGTTAGACTTTGGAAAAATGGTTTTCAAATGAAAATGTTTTATTCTCTTTGGGTAAGATTTGAAAATGTAACACTTTGTTTTTTTTTTGGATGAGTTCAAAACTGATGAAAGGGAACTAACTTTCAAAAAGGAATAAGGGAAATGTATCGTGTTTTATTTTCAAGTAAAGAATTATTAAAACTTACTTTTATACATTAAAGTTCAAACCTGGATTATGTAGATTCTTTATTTACTGGCAGTGCATTGGGTTTTGTCGTGGGGCTCACCTGCTGAGTACTTTTGTGCTCACGCCTATCTTTTACCTTTTCAGTTGCAGGTTCCTTGTGCTCAGGTTTTCCTGGCTTGAGTCGCTCAGTGAGGGAGCGACGCTGGTTGTAGTTGGGTGGTGACCCGTGAGGTCACATGGAGGTATGTCGTGGTATAGTTTGTTTATGTCTTTTTTGGTTGTCAGTTTGTTTAATTTATATTCTTTCTTCCGCTCCTTCTTTGAGTTTGGGATGAAATCGTTCCCAACGATTAAAATTTTAATGCCCGGCACTTGTTGCCATCCCGGGGGGATTGGGAACGCCCCTCGGGACTTGCTGCGGAGCGGTTCGGGTGACCGGTTCAGGGTCGACCCGGGCTGGTTCGTGGCAAAATGGTATCAAAGGCGGTTCTTGTTATTTGGGTTGTCCGGTAGAAGGAGATTAGGATTGTCGGAACTCGAGGGGTAAGTACGGGAAGAGCGTCGTGAACTCTTGCTCGCACTGATCTTAGAGTTACCAGGGGTAGTTCGGGAATTGTGTCCTTGTCTTTTCTGGTTTGTCTTGGATTGAGAGATGATAATGGAGGCAAGCCGACGCTACATCGCGATTTCACATGGAGTAGTGACCCATGTGGAGTCTGAGTACAGGGTTTGAATTCCTCCTAGTGGTCGACGCTGACTTGGGACATGGCCCACTACCATGTCGCCAGGTTGAGCGTGACTACTAGTCCCTCACTTCAGTGGTTGATGCAAATTTGGATGCTTCTTTTGTTTTGGTCTGTGTAAGTACATTGTTTGAAACGAAAAATGGTTTTCGAAAATTGGGCTGGTTTCTTTTAAAGGACTTTAAATGTATAAAATGGGTTTTAAAACTGAAATCTCTTGATTTGAAAATCTGTTGTTTGCTTGGAACTGGTTAAGAATGATTTGGGTTGAAACCTCGTTTCCTCTTTATGAACGTCTGCACATGTGTGAGAATGCATGGAAAGTGTGTTTTGATGCAAGTATGAATGGAATGTGGATAAAGACATGTGCAACGGTTCATGAGATTACCTGGGTGTGTATTTGAAATTAAAGGATTGACTTTGTTTTCTAAATTGGTTTTAAAGGGGGAACGGTTTTGGAAATATTTTGGTTTGAAAATGGATTGGCTTTGGAAAGTGATCTTGAAAAAGTGTGGTTTTGAAATCAAAAATGAAAAGGGAATTTTAAAGAGGAGATTTTATTTTGGGTTGTGTTGTATTTGATTGGTCCTTGTGCTGACTGTTTTTGATGAAGGCGCTTTTATTGATGTTGCTTCGGTTTGATGTTGGTTTTGGCTTTATGTTTTATATATCGCTCAGGAAATGCCGCCCAGAAAGGTCTCTAAGGATTCGGATATGTCATGCCCAGTTTTTGGTCCTTCCCAGACTCTGCCTACTCTCCATGGTGATCAGGGTCCGTTAGAGGCAGTGAAATGGCTTGAGGAAGTGGAGCATGTCTTTAGAATGTTGGGAACTCCCGATAATGTTAAGGTTCGTGCAATTATGAAGTTGTCCGAGGGTCCAGCTCTGGACCAGTGGAAGGTGGTTGCCCCACCATTGACGTAAGTTTAAATGACGTGGGATGTCTTTAGAATTGTTTTCATCCAATGGTTTGTACCTGAGGGAGTGAAGCTGGAGAAAAAGGGAGAGCTTGTGCATATTCAACAAGGTCAACGGACGGTGAAGGCATATGTTGACCATTTCAAGGAACTGATTCCCTTTTCTCCAGAGGTAGCATCGCATGAGCTCATGAAGGTCTCTCTTTTCACTGGGGGTCTTCGTCCAGAGATCAAGGAGCGAGTCCTCCCTTCTAAAGACCTTTGTTTCGAGAAGCTAGTGGAGGAAGCTTTCTTGGCTGAGTTAGTTTCTGGTGTGCGGGTGGTTAATACTTCAGCATCCCCAGTTGTTCGTAAGAGTTCCTCCTCTGGTGTGGAAAATATGCCAGAGATGCCTGTTCCTAATGAGTTATCCCCTTTGGTCCCAGCTTCCAGTCCATCAGATCGTTCGATGGTATGCTATCAGTGTGGTCGTTTCGGGCATTCAAAGCCGTCTTGTCGCAACCCTCCAAGGACGTGTCATCGATGTGGCTGTCTGGGTCATCTGGAGATGTTTTGCAGGAAACGTCGCTTAAAGAGGACGTTGTGATGGGAGGATGTCAGTACCTGACTGTGAGGCAGAAGATGCTTCAGCCATCAGAGCCCCAGCCACAAGTCTCGGGGTGAAGCTCGCGCACAGTCAGGAGTCCCCAGGGGTGTGAAGACTTAGTCCAGGTTTTGTGTTCCTTGTTAGCAGTGGAACAATCAAGATCTTTTAGTACTTGTTTTTCTGCTGTTAAGTTTTGACGTTATTGTTTGTTCATTATTTTACCATGGGGTTATCATGGACTTGTTCTATTATAATCCAAGTAGTCTGGTTGAGGTAAATGTGTTGTTTTTCTAAAAAGTGACAATGGACTTGTTCTATGATAAATCTAAGTGGACTTGTCGTGTGAATGTAATATTCTAAATCGTGTGTCCTTCTTAAAAGTGTGTTTGACTCTCGTGTGGGTTGACATTTGTTTAGCAATGCTCGTCAGATGTGGTTGTGTTTCATGGATTTCAGTGGGCCAAGATTCTGACTCGATGTTTTGGTTTAGGGTTTTCGTGGGTTTCCCCTAGTATTGAAGGTTGTTGACTCTAGTCGAGGATTCAATGTCTTGACGGAGGTGTTGTTTTAATCATGCTATAAGAGTTGGCTTGAATCGGTTGGGAGTTCCCGCGTTGACCCCCCTTTTTCCTAGGGTTGTCTATTTAGATGGTAAATTTTTCTGCACTAGTTGAGTTCTTGTGGTGGGGAGAACCCCTTCGTGTTCTCCCCACAACCTCGGACTCCAGTTTTCTCTTGGATGGGTTGGGTGTGACCTGTGTGGGGTAAGGTTATCCTGAAAATCTCAGTTCTCTTCAGTTCCTTTAGTTATGTCTGGGCATAGACTTGGAATTTTGGCTGACTTGCGGCTTGGTGACTTTCTGGGGGCAGAAAGTGTCTATGGTGGGGAGAATTGTCACACCCCGACCGCAGATATCTTTATTTTTCTTCTTTCTTGGTCCCGGTTTAAATTTTTCGAAGATTAATTGTGATTGGTGGTTTCGCACCGGTGCGCGGTCATCGCATCGCTAGCGGTGATCGTGCGTTCGGCCCGGGTGACGATGTGTCCACCCGGCGTTTTAAATATTAGAGTTTTTACATTGACTTTTTATTATTACTACTATTTGAGTTGCGTTACTATTATTGTAGTTATTTTCCGCGTATAAGCATATATATATATGTCTATATATGTGTATATATATGAATATGTATATACTTTAATACGTTATGTTTATGTATGTATATATATATATATAATGTATCAATGTGTATATGTTTATATGTAGGTGTGTATATATATGTGTTTAGGTATGCGTATATATACACGGGTATTTTGATTATAATAATTATTATCAAAATTAACTAACTTTTATTTATTATCATTATTCTATTATTATTATGATTGTTATTATAAAGTTTTATTATTATTATAACTATTAATATTATTATAAATTTTGTTTACCATTTTTTATAAAGTTTATTATTATTATTATAAAGTTTTAATATTATTATTAATATAACGGTTTGTTATTATTATTATTATTATTATTATATTCATATATATATAAACTTAAGCTAAACTCTAACCCTAATCCTTTCTCCGCCGCCACCTTCCCCTCTCTCTTACCTTCTTTCTCTCTCCCTTCCTCCCCTGTTTTTCTCCCCCTCCGGTTTCGGCCGACCCGCACCCAGCCGCGCCTCCCCTGCATGTTTGCCGGAAGCCTCCTCCCGCTCCGGCCAGCGGCGTCTCCGGCCGGTCCGCAACGTCCGGCCACCCTGCTACTCCCGGCCGCCTCGCCGCACCACCGCTCCGGTGCGCCGTCCGCCGCACCGGCTCGCCGCCCTCCGCAGCTCCACGCAGCCAGCGCCGTCCCTGGCCCCGTTTCCCGTCACCGCAACCCCCCGCCTGCGTCCGCCGCGCCCCGCATCTCGCCGCCATTCCTGCTATCCCTCTCCCTGCCGCCGCTGCACCCTCCCCGACTCCTCCGCCCGACCCCCCTGCTCGCCGTCCCGACTCGCCCAGCCCCAGCACACCCCGTCACCGACGCCCCGCCCTCTCGTCGTCCGGCTCCCCAGACCCCTGGCACCCGCGGCCTCGCGCCGTCCTCCCCCTGCCGCGCCGGCTTCCTCTGCACGGCCGCAACCATCCAAGTCGCTCCCGGCCCTCCGGCGCTCCGCCCCGCTCCCCACCTCCTTCCGGCGACCACCTCCCCGTCCCGGCTCCCCGGTGCCGACCTTCCTGACTCCGGCCGCCTGCTCCTCCCGTCGTCGACCCCGTTCCCCCCCTGCTCGTGAGTTCTTTTTTTTATTTATGTTTGTTTCGTTTTATTATAATTATTATTATTATGTTACCATTAATATTATTATACTATTAATATTATTGTTATTATTATGTTAATATTATTATTAATATTATTATATCATTATTATAATTATTATTATGTTATTATTATTAATACTATAGTATTATTATTATTATTATTATTATTATTATATTTATTATTATTTTAATTATTATCATATTATTTTTATTATTATTATTATATTATGTTATTCTTATTATTATTATTAAATTATTATTATTATTATGCTAATTATATTATTATTGTTATTATTATTATAACATTATTATTATTATTATGTTATGTTATAATTATTATTGTGATTATTGTTATCACCGCGATTATTTTCACATTGTTATTATTATTAATATTATTATGTTATTAATATCGTTGAGACCGTTTAACGGTCTACTGTTTTAGGACCTGTTTGACGGCGCAATACGGTGCGACCAATACGCAACAGGAGTTTTGCGCCGTGTCGTTGTTCGTTCCGAGCTGCGCCTTGTTTCCGAGGTTCCGCCGTCTCTGTGCCTCAGTTTCGAGAGTGTTGGACTTTATCACGTGGCTTCGGACACATGTCGTGTCATCGTGCCTTGGTTCCAAGGTCATTTTACCGTCGCGCTTGGATCTTGAGGTAGGTCTCCC
This sequence comes from Viscum album, assembly GCA_963277665.1. NCBI lineage: Eukaryota > Viridiplantae > Streptophyta > Magnoliopsida > Santalales > Viscaceae > Viscum > Viscum album. Next base: position 1,968,526,259 of record OY728133.1, read on the forward strand.
TTTGCACTCGCCTTTAAATTTAGAAATTATTTATTCCTTGAATTTTTATTAAGTTTCAGTAAATTTAAAAGTATTATTAAGTAGTTATCTATAGTTTGGTGATCTGCTGATGATAAAAGTTTTTTTTAACTCTAGCGTTTCATTAAAAGCATTTTCTTGGATTTAATTGTATGCTTCCATGGTATTGTTGCTAGATGGTTCTTCCTGAATAATGAAAGACATGCTGAATTGGGTTTTGAAATGTTTTTGGCGGGTGTAGATTAGTAGATGTATTGTTTATGGAAAATGGTGTTTTCTTAGAACCTTGATTAGAGAAAATGTCGTGTGACCTTTGAACTTGTTTTTGGATACTTTATGTGTGGATCTTGGTTGATGAAAGATGTTTTCCTTTGTTCCGTGAACAAAAGTTTGGATTTCATTGGGAAATGGTGTTCCTTCAAAAAAAGTGATTAAAGGCCCGTTTGGCTCTTGATAAAAGTGGGGTGCGTTTGGTTGTTGGAAAGTGACTCTACTTTTGAAACAAATGTGTTCCAAGTTTAAGATGCTGATTTGAGTTTCTTAACTAAATTTCTAAGTGCGTTTCTGGTTTTCAATGAAATGGCGTGTGTCATCTCTCTTTAAAAATGCTTTAGTCTTAAATGATCAAAATGTAAGTGACATGACGGCCTGGTTGGAACTTTATCAAATGTGAAGTGATTATACATAAATATATATATATATACGTACTTGTGAGGGCATTTCTACAGGGGGACTTCCCTTCGAGGGTTGTCGTGTAGCGATGTCCGTGTAAGGGGTTGACAAGTGCGGTGAGATGAGTCACGCGTGCGAGGGTCTCCCACTTACACAGTGTTACTAAAACCACCATGGGTTCTTGGGCATCTTGTAGATTATCGAGTGACGGTTGCTTGATAACCCTGATTAGATGGGTTGGTACCCCCTGGAGTTGTAGACAGGCCAGGAGGGATGTGCCGCTACTTGGCTATTAGGGCGGCCAGTTGGTTATTGACTATGGAGTACCACGCCAGCAGGTAGTCTGAACCCGAGTACGTCCAGGGGTTTTCTATGGATGTTCAGGATCGCCCATGGTTATCGCTGATACCTTCTGGTTTATTTTTACATGCACTTGGTTTTCCTTGCCTGTTTACCTTTACTTGCACTTGTTTCCCTGCTTGTTACTTTCAGTCATCCTTCACAGCCAATACTGTTAGACTTTGGAAAAATGGTTTTCAAATGAAAATGTTTTATTCTCTTTGGGTAAGATTTGAAAATGTAACACTTTGTTTTTTTTGGATGAGTTCAAAACTGATGAAAGGGAACTAACTTTCAAAAAGGAATAAGGGAAATGTCTCGTGTTTGATTTTCAAGTAAAGCATTATGAAAACTTACTTTTATACATTAAAGTTCAAACCTGGATTATGTAGATTCTTTATTTACTGGCAGTGCATTGGGTTTTGTCGTGGGGCTCACCTGCTGAGTACTTTTGTGCTCACGCCTATCTTTTACCTTTTCAGTTGTAGGTTCCTTGTGCTCAGGTTTTCCTGGCTTGAGTCGCTCAGTGAGGGAGCGACGCTGGTTGTAGTTGGGTGGTGACCCGTGAGGTCACATGGAGGTATGTCGTGGTATAGTTTGTTTATGTCTTTTTTGGTTGTCAGTTTGTTTAATTTATATTCTTTCTTCCGCTCCTGCTTTGAGTTTGGGCTGAAATCGTTCCCAACGATTAAAATTTTAATGCCCGGCACTTGTTGCCATCCCGGGGGGATCGGGAACGCCCCTCGGGACTTGCCGCGGAGCGGCTCGGGTGACCGGTTCAGGGTCGACCCGGGCTGGTTCGTGACAATAACTCAAATAGATCATTACTATGTTTGAAAGAATATAAGACTCTATATTAGTTATGGTATGGAAAGAATCCATCATTGAAGTAATTTATAATATTTGAAAGTAATTATTTAATCCTCAACAAGGAAAAACATAGGGAATTTGAATCCTGTGGAGATGAAGTGATATTTCTTGGATACTCTGAGAAAAGAAAATAATATAAATTCTTCAATAATAGGATAGGAAAGATTGTAGAAATCCATGATGTAACCATAGTGGAGAATGAGTAGAATCTTTAGAAAATGCATGATCAGTCTCATGTGGATAGTGATTAAAAAATAAGAATATGAGGGGATTCTCTAGTTCTAGAGGTTGATTTAGAAGAATACTTAGATGATGATAAGGATGAGAATAAATCAGTATCTTCACAGAGACCATCAAGAAGATATGAAATTGACAGAAAAAACATAATTAGTGATTAGACATCGTCAGTGTAGATAAGGAGGATGAAGACTATGCATCAAGAATCATACTTATCATAGGTTGAGACAAAAAGTTTTAGTGAATTAGTTGGAGATGAGAATTGGGTTTAATCTATGAATGAACATCATGACCAAATTGAGAAGAATATGACATGGGAGATTGTTTTGAGGCAAAAAAATAAGAATTTCATTGGTAAAATGGGTTTTTCACAACAAAATGAATAAATATGGTTTTGTGATTAAAAACAAATAATTATTAGTGTGCAAAGGGTACTCTTAGATAGAGGGCCTTGATATTGATGAGACATTTTCACCTGTTTTAAGGCTGGATACAATCAGATTATTCTTGGACATAGTATTGCAAATAAAGTTCAAGGTTTTCTAGATGGATGTCAAGTTAGAATTTCTAAATGGAATTATGGAATGAGAATTTTACATTGAGTATCTATATGGTTTTCTGATTCATGAAGATGAGAATAAAGTATTTCAGCTGAAGAAGGATTTATATGGTTTGAAGCAAGCACCAAGAGCATGGTATTCAAGACTAGATCAGTTTCTTAAGAATCTTGGTTTTCAGTATAGTAGAGTTGATTAGAATCTATATTTAAACCATGATAGTAATAAAGAGATGATTGTACTGGTATATATAGATGACATAATATTTGGAGGATCGGATGAAGTGCAGTGCAGAAAGTTTTCCAAATTCATGAAAAGTGAGTTTGAAATTTCAATGATTGGTGAGATGATGTTTTTACTTAGTTTATATGAGTAACACAAGGATAGAATGACATGTTAATTTTTTAATATAAATATTCCTTGGAGGTTTTGATCAGATTTGGAATGGATAATTACAAGGAAATGATGACTTTGTTGGATAAACATATGAAATTTTCAAGGGATGATGAAGGCAATGCAGTTAATGTTATAGAATGCAAGAAAATAATCGATAGTTTACTATAATTGAAAGAAATGATACCTGTTATTTTTTATCATATGTCAAGAATCATGGTATCAAAGTAATCCCAAGGAAATCCACATGATTTCATTGAAAATAATACTTCGGTATATCAAGGGAACTATGGGTTTCAGTTTGTTGTGCAATGAAAAATCTCAGCAAGAGTTATTGGGATATACCGATATAGATTGGTCTAGATCAGTAGATGATAGGAAGTCAACTTTAGAAGGTGCCTTCTATCTTGGTGGTTTGTGTATTTCTTGGATGATCAAGAAACAATATTTCATTTAATTGATCACTGCATAAGCTGGGTATATTTTCTCCACTCAAGATTGCACATATTTATTGTGGATGAAGCAGAAGCTTGATGATATGGGAGTTTAAGTGAAGACTTCAATCGGAATCCATTTCGATAATTCAAGTGCTATAAATCTTAGCAAAAATATAGTCTATCACTCAAGTACAAATAACATTAAAATAAAATATCATTTTATCAAGGAGAAAGTTATTGAAGGACTTGTGAACTTGAAGTATGTACCTACAGAACTACAAGTTGTAGACATTCTGACAAAGTCCTTACCTAAAGAAGCATTTGAGAGGCATCAAATGGATCTGGGAGTTCAATCAACTCCATGTACTTGAAAAAGTGTGGATGTGCCTTCCCTCTATCCCTGTGGTATGGTGTGTTTTTTCATAATGTATTAATATGTTTTATTTACTCTATTTAAGACATAAAAGGGATGGCCTTCAGGTTCATTAAAAGGGGGGGAATTGTATCTATTTACATGGAGAAGCTTCTTGGTGGAGTAGTGAGATAAGGGAGTTGAAGCTTCTAGGGGTAGAAGTGCGATAGGGGGAGTATTAAATCTGATGATTATAGACATGATTGATCAAAGGATACATATCACAATAGTTGAGGTTTGTGATGAAAGTAGAATAGTGGTGTTGGAATGGAATGAAGTGAGTCATTGATGATCTTTTAGTTATACTCTTGTCTTTAATGTCGATCTTGACTCATATGGGATTAGAGTATGTGTTGAGTAAATAATTGATCACTATCATGATCACAAGAAGCAAATGCTGTTAGGATTTGGTAGAAGCATTACTAATATATAACAATATGAAAGTGTTTTTAACAAACCCAAAGAGAGATATTCTTGGGTAAAAATTCATCAAAGTGTCCTCATTATATGTTTTGGTTGTGATTTTGTTTGTTGAAAATTTCATATGACTGCAAATAAGTATGTTTGGTGTTTTCTTAAAAAAGGTTTTTAATGCGGTGCAGTTTCCTAGTGTTTTCCAAATTTTTGGGCCTCAAAATCGAGAGTTTGTTTTTGGAAAAAGAAGGATTTATGTATAAGAGTGAATGAGATATGGAATCGTAAAAGGAAGGGAATCATGTATCAAGGGACATGAACCACGTATCATATACTAAAAATGGTACGTAGACCATGAATTTAGTTTAGTGGATTGCAAAGGTGGTGTGTGGAAGGGTTCACATAAGGCAAAGAGTTTGTGGAAGAAATTCGTGGAGAAGGTGTGTGGTACATGGAAGGAATGTGGTACACAGAAGGCTTGTGGTACAAGGGGTAGCTTTTCATTCATGTAAACAAGGTGGTGGTTTTAGAAACTGTGAAGGGTGTCATTAGATAAAATTTGAGGGTGATTTGGGTTACCGCAAAGGAGGAACAACAGTGTGTGTATTGTGTAAGGTAGAACGGTTCATGGGTGAAGCGGTACGTAGTGAAGGTAGTACCACATTAAGTATTAGGTAAATATCAGATTATAGGATTTTTCAGATCTATTTTTCTATATAAGGAGTGTTAATCCTAGTATTAAAGTGAGTGATTTTCAAAAAAACATCTTTTCTCTGAGAATTTGGCTAGGTTTGAATGTGGTTTGTGAGAAAGTATTCTGGAAAGGGTGAAGTGGTTCGCACGGAAGAAATTATACCAAAGGTTTTTGCAGGAAATTATAGCCCAAAAAGAATGCAGTACGTAGAGGAGGAAGACTTGTTATGCAGAAGAGGAACACCTGATATGTGGAGAAGATTCAGTCTGTAGAAGGAAAGGTAGTCTACAGATGAGTCAAAGGAGGTAAGTGGAGGCAAAGGAGAAGCAGCCTGTGAAGGAGGTCAGTTTGCGGAAGTAAAGGAAGTGTGTAGAAGAGGCAATCCACATAGCATACCTACTACTCAATATGAAGGGAAGCAAGGTGGTATGTTGAGGAAGTTAGGTGGTTCATAGAGGACAAAAGGAAGCTTGCAAAAGCTCAACCACGTATCACAAAAGAAATTTTTGATAGCCTAACAGTATAAAAAACGTGGAATTCATCTATAGGAGAAAATGGGAATTCAATATAACATATACCTATAATTGAGGATGAATTATTTCATGCAAATTAAGGGACCTATAAGCCCATAAACTATGAGTGGATTCTTTCTAAGAGCAGTGAGTGAAGGAAGAGGAAGATGGTGATCTTTCCCACCTGTAGTGATCCAGATGAAGATACATAGGGAGTGACCCTTGGGAATGCAGTGTTAAAACCCTAAAACATTATAAATGAATTAAGCCTGGGAATAAAATATTTATCCCAAACCTTGTAATTGGAAGTGAGCTTTAGTGGATTTGGTTTATTGGAAGATCACAAGTGTATGCTCTTTGGACGTATCCCAATGAGGGTGAACCTTGTAAAATTGTTGTGTCATGTGCATGATTTCATTTCTATTCATATATTACTATGGGAGGAAGATATAGGTGTTTTTTGTTTAATTATGAAACAATATTCTAAGGGGTGGGAGTTTTAATCTATCTTACCCGGATTCACCCCCCCCCCCCCTTAGGGTATTTTACCTAGTGGACCTAAAACCTATTATTTTTATAGGAAGAGTGAAATATTTTCATCAATTGATCTTATGACATATAGACTATCTGTATATTTTCTTTTGGTAAGAATTAAAGGTAACTGAATTACTATATTTTAATGATTTTTATTGAAAACATACATTTTTATTTCTATTGAAAGTAGTTTGCCTCTAACTTTTAATCTTTAAAATAAAGATGGTATGTTATCGAAAAATTTCAATTCATCAATGATATTTGAATAGAATAGACTTTATTTAAAAAATATATGGTTTTTTTATTTTGAAATATGAAACCTAAAAAAAATTAAAACATTATGTATAACATATGTTATCTCTCTTTTTGATGATCTTTTCACTTTTGGGAGTTTATATAATAAAATATAATGTGATAATTTACATTCGATAATTCTCATATTATTTTAATGTACTTGAATTTCTCAAAATGAAGTATATTTATGAAAATATTCGAAAACTAATTTTATGTTTTGATAAATTTAAGACATATATATCCTATTTATGCATGATATTTATGAATATTTTGTCTTATATCTATATTTTTAGCACTAGAGTGATGTGTAGGGTTCATAGAAAGTGAAATGAAACTATTTTTATCACACATAATCTAATTTTAAGTAAAATTCACTTCAAAATCAATAGTTTTGTGCTTTATCCACAATAATTATGCACAAAAACTTCCAACTGCTACAAATTATTCTTCAGTGGTGGAGAGTGTTATATAATGTTGTTTATTACTAAACCAAGAAACTAAATATTCTCATATGGAATTATTTTTTCCAGATATCCTTTTTTATCCATTATATATCCTTTGAAATTGGTATTAAAAAAACTAAATGTGAAAAATCATATTAAAAGGGATAAAATAGTCTTAGTTGTGAAATACCATTTAAGTATTGAAAAGTTTATTAATGGATTTCAATTGATAACTTATAAATTAGATTCAAATATTTCAAGAATACATATATGAAACATAATATATTGTTGAATTATAGATAATTAAATTAAACTTTCAAACATTCCTTTATAAATATTTTAATCTGATGGTTTCTTAGATTAATTGATATTAATATTACAATTACCATATTACCAATACTTGTTACTTTTTCAAAGAAAAAACATGTCAATATGTTACAAATTTATTTTTTCTAAGATATATTAATTCCTTCTAGTTTTTCATGAATTTGAAAACCAAGAAAGAATGTAAGTTTATCCATCATACTCATCACAAATTGACTTTGCATAAGTTTACTAAAACTTTCTAAAAGTGATAATCTAGTGGAATAGAAAATAATATCATCTACATATATGAGTTTAATTATATTTGATGGTTTTTTAAAGTCTAATAATAATTATAAAATCAAGTAGAAGATATTAAAACCCTTCTTTTAGTATCTCTATGCAAGATAACATGAAATTGCAAAAAATATTGTTATGAAGAACATGTTGTAAAACATATGTACCTTAAATTGAAATAATATGAAACATATCCATTATCATCATATGGTTTTATAAAGATCACTAAGTGAAAGAATCATCTCACCTCCATGGTTTATCCATTTTTTTCACCTAAATCCCTCAACGTTCAAGCATGACAATTATTACATTCATAGTGTGATAGAATCTCATAAGAAAATAAGGAAGAAAAACATATCTTTTGCAGTTACAAAGAGTTTCATCCAAGCATAAGAATAACCACACCCTATCATCGCATGGAAGAAACTTTATATAGATTTTAGGGACACTCCTATATGAAACATACATTAATTCATGCATTTATAATACATGAATTAATGCATAGGAAAATTCATCCATCATATTCATAAATTCATTTAACTCTCATACATTCTATATGAAACAATATATTAAATGATAGATATATAGAATATTGAACTTTAAAAATGATAACTATTATCATAGTTGGAAAAAATGATATTTCCCTTTCTTCATGAAAATAAAAAATTTCATACAATCCAACAAATATATAGATATATATATCATATATATATATGTGTAAGGATTTATGGACTATCACAATCAATCTCCCACATTCACTAAATAATAAAATAATTTGTGAAAATTAACCTTATATCATATTTTATATAATAACTTATGAAATCATATCAAAAACTCCTTATTTGTATCATTTAAATCATTTTTGGAAATCCATCATTAACTTCACCTTGTATCACATCATTTGTAATACCTTGTGAATACCCATCCAAAACACTTTTGGATTAACTCAAAACACTTTTAGAGTGGTTCTATGAGTCAAAATAAATTCCCATTCAATCAATCACAAATTTTGGCCCCATGGTCCTTTATAACATTGAAAACAAATATGAATCTCTTGATCCATATATGTAATAAAAGAGAAACCTCTATAAAAAATTCAATGCCACTTAAGATATAAATGGATTTGGTGTGATTTCCATCAAACAAATGTATAACTATAACTTTTTCTCCCATTCTAAATCATATCCAAACTTGGATTCTCATATTTTCCCTTTTTCCAATACATCTAGTGACCATGGGACATAGAACATCATGTCCATCCCATATAACTAACTCATCTATTCTTGATTCTCAGAGTGTAGACTTAATTGATTGATAATACATCACATGTCATTAGTACTTATGGATAATAACATCACATGTCCTTTATCTATAGAGATATAAAATTTCTATGTGTGGGCATACACTCCCATATCTATCTCAATCAAGGGCCCTGATGTCATACTCATCATATGAGAGGAAAACCCCATCTTGGCTCAGCTCTAATTGATGACATGATCAGAAACACACCCAAACACACCCATATTATCTTAGTAAATATATAGACTTATATATGTATGGTATCAAATTATTAAGGTTATCATCATAGGTATGTTTCCAACCTCTAGTAGTGGGGACTCAAATATGATCCATTCACCCCTAGTATATTGAAGACATCTGAATGACACCCCATATAAAATACTTGTTGGGTTATCCAATGAAAAAAAAAAGAATAATATTCTTTATCTTGTTCCACATTATAATATTTTGTATCTCTATATTGTAATACTACACATTTTAACCTTAGCATTTCGGCATAACCTATAATAATCCATGACAAACATCAGATAGTAATAAACTCAAAGTCATACTTTGAGAGGTCAATTATCATTACACTTCATGAGATGTATATCTATATATACATTTATGTGACCAATATGAAATAATGATAACATGGGGGTTCCCTTTAATATGATACATTTTAATATTCTTAAAATATTTAATAATATTTAACAAACCCAACTTAAGAAACGGTTTAACATATCATATATGATAAACTTCTAGATTATCCTTATGTTTTCTACACTTTATAGATTTTTTTAACACATTACATCATATATAATCCACATCACATATCTATATGAACATATAATAAAACCCTCCCACTAACCCTTTAATTATAAACATTTGTAAATAAATTTAGATTGAATAATAGAGAGATTTTTGGGAATCATATTCTTAACTATTCAACTTTTTTAACATATTCAAACTTCTTAACTTCACAACATCAACATGTTACGATGTCTACCTATGTTTTCTACTTACAACTCTTTCTTGGTTCATCATCATCATCCTTGGAACCATACTCCATAAAACGTTTTCTTGAAATAATGTAACTACTTACATTATTGTTTACAAGTCCTCCTAAACTTGTTTAAGATAAAGTCACAATCACTTTAATATGATAACTAAATGTAAGTCTTACATTTATTTTTAACACCACGTCCTAAACTATTTTAGGATAATGTGATAACACTCTGTTATGGTAACTAATATAACTCTTTACATTTTTATTTAACACAACACCCTAAACTCTTTTATGATATCTAGTGTAATTTACTTTTCATTTTGATTGGTACAATCCTTAAAGAAATAGTATCTTTCACTTTTAAAAATAAATAAATATTAATCTTTACATTATGTTTATCATCACATATACTAAATTATTTTAAGATATTGAAAAACACTTTAATATTAAATAGTTATAATAGTAATATCCACTTTATGAATGGTAACTAAATATAACACTTTACATTTTTTTCTTTACCATCACATATTCTAAAAAATTTATGATATTAAGTGGAGATCACTTAAACTTAAATTGGGGTTATAGTTTACCTATTAATTTTGAACTTATCATAGTCTAAACATACTCCCACTAGCCTCTTAGGTACTATATTATTTTCATAATATAATTCTAAGATACACAAACCCTTTTGATTAGTAAATAAAATTTATTTCTATTTATTAGGAATATTTTTCAAATAAACTATTGTTTTTATATCATATATGGTATTCTATGTGTTTGGAAAATTTTAATTTAAAATGAATGATTTATTAAAGTATACCACTGATGGGTTGTGGGAACACATTCCCAATAAATTTAACATACATATAGATAAAAATTTTACCTTGGATAAAATAATTTAATCCATATATCCTTATCAAAATATGTTATAGAACTTGATGAATAATAAAACATGTGTATTAATTTAATCATCTCATAATAGTTCATAATAACCCTTTTTATTGAACATATTGTCTTATCATAGAATAAAAATGAGATGAATATAAAAATATTTTACATAAATTCATTTGGGATTGATAAAATCCATTAAATTAAAATCCTTGATCAAGTAACTATGAAATACATCTCATGAATATAAACTACAAGATCAATAAATTATTCCATTTATTTTGAAATCTTGTATATTTAAAACACTTTATAAAATATATATTCAGTATCACATACCCTTCAAAATCAATGAATTGATTTATATAACATCCATGCCTAAAATGGAAATTCCATGGAGTTTCACAAACTTCTTTAGGTGTATCTTGGATAATCCAATCATATTGAATTGTTACAAAGTTTATCTTAATGATGATGATGATGGTATTAACTATAAATAAAGATTTTATCATATGAGTATCATATATTATTAACCACTTAATTTCATGTATTATTAAAAACTTAATAATTACTTTTATTAAATAGGCTCACACTAAAATGATGACCCCTTTTAAAATTCTTCATATCCATTTGTAATCCAAGATATGTATTTCACTATGAAATGAGTCTGGTAGAGTATTCCTCTCATCACTTAAATATTTTGTTATGGAATCATCCCAATAATATCATATATAACTCTTGGATAGTTGAACATACAACCCTTTTTCAAATCCATCATATAGATAAAATCAACTACATTGTTCTGATATTCCTCCCAAGGGTTTCCCAACTAAGTGTATCCTGAAGAAAACATAAAAAACATATTAACAAAAGATAAACTAGGGGAACCCAACTATGGAAGAACCAACCCAAGGATTATATAGAGCCACTACTTACTTTTTTCCTTATATAAGATAATCCAGGGACACCATTCTATGGAAGAACCTACTAAGCTAGATGATCAAGATCTTTAAAAGTTCTTATTTAGAATAAATCAAACACTTAGTGTAAAAAGGGTATTTTAATCTCACCATCATATCTCATGTTATTCCTTTATATGTATAAATTCTTCTAGTAATTTAGTTTGAAATATTATTCCCTCCACTAAATTAATATGTTCCAGCCATATTAATGTGTAACACTTCCCATAACTAAATTTTTTTGTTACTTACAAAAAAATAGAAGTTAAGTGGATTCATACATATCCAAATGAATCATATGTATAAGTTACATGAACACTTCATGTAAAGGAATAGATTTATCCACAAGAGTAAGCTTGGAGTGATAGATATCCAACCCCATTCACCAACCTAGACAAGTAATAAGCCTCCAGGTGGGTAGGTGGTCTAATTACAAATCCCTTTACCTGGGGATATTTTACTCAAGATATAATCAAATTCAACATAAATCTAATTTCTAATATGTAAAAACTATATTAAAAATCTTAATTCAAGTTCATAACTTTGATTACAAACTCGGGTGAAGGTAGATGAAAAACTAAATTAAATATAGAGGTAATCCTATCATATAATGTGAGGCTCTATCCCAGAATCAATTTAACATTTTAAACTAAATCATACACAATATTCACATTTCTTAAACAATTTTATAAACATGAATATAATGGGGAATAAACTTTTAAATAAAATAAAAATTCAAATATTTAAACATTTGATAAAAATTTATGAACATTTCATAAATTAAAGCTAATTATAAACCCTTTTATAATTTTCATCTTTAATATTATAAACATTTTATGATTTTGAATATAAAAATTTTATATTAATTTAAAAATATTTTGAATATGGACACTTTATATTCATGTCAATATGAACTCTTTCATATTTATCATTATATATAATATTCATTTTAAATATATGATATTATATGAATTATAAACAATTTATATTCCAATTTCTATTATATAAACATTTTACATAATCTAAATAGCATATACTTAATTATTATTTAAAAATTTATCATATCAATAATCAAAAAAAATTAATGTGGCTTAAATAATATCCAAACAAGGCCTCCCTTTTATTTTGAACAATTAAAATCCGTTAATTATGAAAAATTCATTATTTAAATATAAACATTTTATTTTATTTCCTTATTTCATAATTTATAACCTGTTATAAATTATTTATTATTATTTTTAAATAATAAAATTTATTTTTAGATCGTAATTCATGCCATATAATTTTATAAAAGGTATTTTAAATATTAACTTTTAATATTTGGGAAAAAAATTATAAACATTTAATTAATTATATATAATTTATAATTAATTAATTTATAAACCTTTTATAAATTAAAATATCCCAAAATACCTTTTATA